>JAJQXH010000036.1:897500-1237455 GCA_022343465.1 Oscheius sp. G VE-2021
AAAGAGAAAGAGAAAGAGAAAGAGAGATAGAGAGAGAGAGAGAGAGAGAGAGAGAGAGAGAGAGAGAGAGAGAGAGAATCCGGTGTGAGAATCTAGTGAGGGCGCTCTGCACGGTGGGACGGAATTGTTACAACACGGATTCCATATCCATTGAGGGCAAGTGTCCTGTTGCGCAACACCGAAACTCAATGCACACCAGACGCCCCTAACTGGGTCATAAGTGATTAGCGGATGTTCTTGAAGGGATTGGGTTGTTGGCCGCTCTCACTGAACTTTTCCCCAAAAGCGAGAAAGCCATAATCTAGGCACTTTATAAACAAGTGAAAGCTGAATAAGACAAAAAGTTGATTTCAAGAGGAAGTGAAAAGAGTCCGGCTACAAATAAGAGAGAAAGAGTGGCACGGAGAAGCGAAAGACAGAGAGAGAGAGGCGAAACATACATGGAGAGGCGAGATACAAACAGATAGAAATAGAGAAAACAAAAACGAGATAGAAAGGGAGTGATACAGCGAGAGAGAGGGAAAGGAGAGAAAGAGAGAAAGAGAAAGAGAGAGAGAGAGAGAGAGAGAGAGAGACTCCTGAGATATCCGCGGTAGGCAAGCTGACGGCTCCTCGGCTGACTCAGCTGACCGCCGCTCTCCACAAGGGGCAGAATATTTCCGATCCGAGACGACAGCTGCACTGACTTTTTTGTGCCATCCAGAGAGACCGCCCCCAAAAAAGCAGACGGCGTTGGCGGATGAATGACCATTGAACAATTTGCGGTTTATCATGGATTTATAAATCAATCAACTGTGAAAATCTAATCTAAATAAATGACAAGGAAGTTTCGGGTAGTCCGCTAACCAGGACTACCACTGCGCTTCTAGTGGTACTTCTGACTGTTGTCGTTGATGGCGATCTTGCTGCCCTGCTTGTTGACGTCCTCGTCATCTCCCTTCTTCTCGACGGACACAGACGGGATCTGTGCACTCACATCGACCATCAGGACTTTAAGCGAACGTTGTTTAAATGCAAAAAGATATAGATTTTTTTAAACAGTGTCCTAAGCCCAATCCATACCTCGGGAGGGTAAATTCGGGGTTGCCATAGTTAGGGGTGGGAAGGAGGCCAAAAGTTTAGGGTGGGTAGGGGTTAACAAAGGATATTTTCCGAAAAAATGGTAGTACATGGGTAGTTAAGGTGGTCAAAATACTTCTATACATTTATCTTAACCCAAAATGCAATATTCGCTACGTTTTATAATTTTCCATTTTTCGAGTTAAGGTGGTGTGTTAAATTTAGCCCATTTTCGAAGCCGCCAAATAGTGTTCAAAATAATGTTGTGAACATAAACTTTTTGCACAGTCTTCACAGTTGTCTGATCCACCATTCTTCCAAATTTGAAAGAAATATATACACTTTGCCTTAAGTTTTTCCTCGCCAAAGTAGGCGTCACGTTCGAGTTAAGGTCCCCCCCTCTTAACACCCCTCTTCACTGAATTCCCGTTCTGGGACAGACACCGAGAGAGTGCACACCCCGCGGAGGGCGCAGACAGTGCCGGGCAGGGACGCAGAGGAATCAGACATTCAGCTGGCCGCACGGAATATTTTCAAAAACTCGGGTTGGATGGGGTCTTTTTGAATCTTTTTTACTATGTTTAACTTTATTATATAGTAACTATTACTTATTTTCCTATAAATGCAAAAAAACCAAAATATTCCTTAATTAATAAATTTTGAGCAGGTTAATGTGGGTTGGTGGGTTAAGATGGGTTACGGCCCAAAAGTTAAGGGTGGGCAAAAACTTTTGACAGACCCTCCCTTGGGCCCCAATCTATGGTTAGCTCATCACGTGGGCAAAGCGTAAGATCTAAAGCAGCGGAAATCGTCGAGCGTTAGTAAGTGAGGCAGTGTGCAATGTAAACCATTACATGAGTTACTTGTTATTGCTTTTTCTTTAAATGAGGATGGTGTTTACTGGATAAACTACTAGAACAAGCGTAGACAACATAATTTACGATTAAACATGAACTCACCCTGCCGTCCTCCATGCCAAGAACAATGGCCCTTCCGTTCTTCCTCTCTTGCACTGGCTCTCCAATATGGCCGTGGAAGTCGCATCTCCGGCTTTCCAAAGCCAGAACTGTCCCTTGAAGGTGGCGCTAAATCAAATGTTTCCCTACTTTTCATTTTTTTAAAACATACGCGGCGAGGAAGTCGCCCTTGAGACTGTATCCCATCCAGTTGGGGTAGCCTCCCTCAACATCGCGGGTCTCCATCGATTCCCAAGATGCAGCAGACGAGGAGTAGATCTTAATTCATCTGTACGATTATACCGACAATGCAAACCTTGACGTCCTTGTTCCCGCTGTCGAAAGTGGCCACAGAATTCGTCATCGGGTTGACTACCATTGGGCAGAGGGTTCCCTTGTTGCCCTAAAATTTGAATCAGAATTCTCCTAATGTTACGTGCTTATGAATTTATGTTTTTTTCATTTTGCCACTAAAAAATAACAAAAAAAAACTTCAACTGCTCTTGTTCCCCTTCTTTCTTTCTTTTTCTCTGTCCTTCCCTCTCTCTATTTCTCTTTTTCTGTTTTTCTTCTCTCTGTCTTTCTCTCTCTCTCTCTCTCCTCTCTTTCTCTCTTTCACTCTCTTACTTCCTCTGTTCCCTATCTCTCTCTCACTTTCAGTTTCTATTTATCTCTCTCTCTCTTTCTCTCTCACTTTTCACTTTATATGGCAAATATAAATAGATAATTTTTTTTATAATTGCCTTGAACAGTTATTTTTTAAATTGTGATCGAAGGTAGTGAATTGGTACAAAATTATTAAGTCTTTTGAACAAAAAGACAATGGCCATGATCAAACCATCGACCATCTGATCAGGAGTCGGATACTTTATCCAGTAGGCCACGAGGGCGGTGGAGAGCGGATGTTTACAGCCAACTTTCTGTGCGCGCGATTCTTGAGCAACAATCAACAAAAGCAAACGACGTAAAGGCAACACCCATCTTGCAGAAGATCTTGACGTCGGTCTCCACGTTGAAGACCAGAATGTCGCCTTCGGAGAAGCCGACGGCAACAGTGACGTCGTTGATCCAAACGCCACTTCGGACCGGCTTTCCCTCCGAGCTCCACGAAGCCTGCTCGTTCAAGTTGTCCTCTGAATTAACTTTAAAAGGGTGTTCGAAATTACCCACTCGTTTCGTAGACGCTGACGCGTCCCTTGTCGTCTCCACACAGAAGGCGGGATCCATCCGGGCTCCACTTAACGACCTTCACCGCCAGATCGCCGATCTTCTTGGTGACCACTTCGTTGTCTAAAGCATTGACTTTTAAATTTAAAAGGGATAAGATGAGATAAAAAATAGGAAATACTTACCCTTCAAAGAAAGGACAGTGAATACTCCATCATTGTCCCCAAGTAACCGCCATCGTGGTCCCAATCGGCGCAGCCCTTAAATCAATTTATTGATCTAGAGACTGAGAAACTCACGGAGTCACTGTGAATGACCTTTCCCTCTCCGACGGGTTTTCCATCCTCAAACGGCTGTAGAATACATTTCTTATCGTTTCCACTAAAAGTAAATAAATTTTTTTAACAACAGAGAGTTTAAAATTTTTTAAACACTTACACAGAAGCCAGAACAGTCTCGTCGGAGTTGAAGCGGGCAAACCAGACAAGCCCGTTGTGCTTGGTCACGGTATTGGCAATCAAGTTCATCTTGAGTACCTTAAAGCCCAATTTTTTAAGGTAAAATATAAGGTTTTAAAAGAAGAAGAAAAACGGGATCTTCAAAATGACATAGACTACTTTTAGCCAGGTTTCTGAAATGGAAGAAAGAAAATTGGGGTGGAAAAAGAAAATAACTAGATTGGCACTTACGAGAGGTGCCTTCGAGAAGAAAATAGGGTCTTAGACTTGGAGAATAATGATGACATGCGGTCTGAACGATGTGAATCATCCACTCAAAACGGCTGCTGGTGAGGGTGAGTTTTCAGAGGGCCTTTGAAAAAGGCTATCGGAGCCTCTGAGTCACAGGGAATGGCGCCGACAGATTTTCTTAAAATGCCACGGGGGGATGGCCTCTATGGATTGCTCACGTTGTAATGCGGTCCAGGTTCATTTGATTGATCAAACATAATATTTTTATGAAATGTAGTCGGGATGGTAGACGCTTTCTTTTCTTGCAGGTGTTTTAGACATAGAGAGGGCCGCGCCAGCTGGCCGTGCGCTTACATGGCTTTTCAGATCGCATATGGGCTAGTGGTGAAAATGAGCTTTGTTCTTCCATGACAAAAACAGTGAACGACCAATGCTGAAAATCTTATCATTGAAAAATTGAACACTACTGGATGTATACGACAAATGAGTTTATGCCTTGTGAAGGGTAAAATAATGGAACGCTTGTGTGCCTTCGTTGTCACGAATATCTTAAAACTTCATCGGAAATGGCTAGGGAAGAGAAAGAGAACTTGGGATCAATTACTCTGAAAGCCTACTAAATGGCGAATGAGTCTTGAGGCCGTTGTTTTAAATTCCACCCATACGAACCATACGGTGCCGGTCCGTGTCGCAGCCAAATTTTCTTTAAATGTCATGGGGAAATAACTGGATTCTCGTCTCAATAAAAGAGTACAAGGCAAGACGGACTGGCTGGGGGGAACGGGCATGACGGACTGGCTGGGGGGAACATAACCGACAACTGTTATGAGAGAGAGCGCGGTCCCCGCGACATCGTCTCATTTGCATTATCAAATGACAATTAACAATGTTTTGTTTAAAGTTCACTACAAAAACACAAAAAACAAGGATTCTTTAACCAACAAAATGACTTGGAACAACATTAAAACGTTTCGCTAGCTCGTTGTTGATTCAGACGCGTGCCAAGTCACAACAGTATGAAACGGGCGCTGCGAGTCGCCCGTGTGGCCGAGAGGATTAAACGTTTACTTCTAATTAGAAGGTCGTAGGTTCACTCCCACCGTGCAGAAAATATTGCTTTAGGAGAAAATTCAACCTCTTTCTTGAAAAAAGTTGGCTTTTATTAATAATTCCCTTTGTTCATAACAGTAATAGAGAGTATTTCAGGTAAACAAAATAGTTGTATACACAGCAGGTAAACAAATTGCAGTGATGCCTAGCAGTGTTACAGAATTAAAAGGTCTACATGTATCCGAAACTAATTGGCAGTGAATCGGAATCGGAATGGACATGTGCTAAACAGCGAGTGCAGCGACTGAGCCCATCAGAGCCGTGGACGGAGATGATCGGGTCGTACGTCTGGACGGCTACGACATTCATACGAGCGAACGTCAGAATGATCACGAACTTCTTCCTAGAAAACAGATCATGTGGTCAGGATACTTGATGCGTAAGTATTTGTGTTTCTCTGTTTATGTACGCATACGAGTTTACCGGTCATTTAAGAAAGTAACTTACCTTTTACTGAAAGAAAGCACCAGAGCCATTATGACAAAGAGATGCAAAAAAAAACAAAACGGGCGGAAATATATACATGCTTTCAGAATTGTAAAGAACAGTTGCGAACAGATTAAATAGGTATCACACTTTCGGTTTTATGCGAATAGTGATTTGAACTATCTACAATCACGCACCTTCAACGGAGTCCTATGAAGGTTGTTAGCAGAGTATCAATAACGGCAGGCGGAATTTTCATCACTCTCCGAATCTGAACGGAATTCTTGTTGAGATATATTTCGAATGTTTTCCGCGCTTTGAAAATAAGTAGTTGTGATCTCGAGACATACCTCTTATAGTCGAAACAAATTCACTTCTTCTTGTCCAAGTTCCTACAGTAGGCAACGTATTTTCTCCCACCATCCCTTCTGTGTTCTACTAAACCTGATAGATTGTACTGTGATTAAATACCACAGCCGTCCGAATACGATCCAACTAAATGAATCGGTTGTTAACAAAAATATTTTCAAAAACAAACCTCAGCGGTCAAATCAGTGAAGTGTTAGATACTGTTGTAGCGAAGATTTGTTTTGACTTGTTCTGATCAAATCGAAGAGTCCGGAGTTTATGTCCAGTCTGCAATGATATCATAATACAATTATTAAAGTTAAGAACAAAGATGGTTGGTCAAAGCCGATAGATTCAAAAGAAAATGGGCGAAATTGTATTAAAAAAACCCAAACGGGCTATTAAAGTAATCAAGGATGCTGAAAGGGCCGGTTGCGAACATAATGTGTTCATGTTTCCAATAGCGGGCGCGTATGAAACTGGCAGGAAAAAGTCGCTCAGCGTCGCCCGCGTGGAGGATAAGGCGTCTGACTTCTAATCAGAAGATCGTCGGTTCGATCCCGGCCGTGGGCTAACTTTTTTTTTTTTTTTTTTATAAAAAATAGCTTATTTGATTCCTCTGTTTAAACTTTAAACAATGTTAACGCACTCTTGTATGGCATAAAAGTAAATAGACTCTTTGGATTAATCAACAATGCGTTGGTTTACAAACAACTAACACATAATTGTTTTCTCAGAAAAGTTAACACATTAAACAAATTTTCTTTCACTGACACTGTTTTTTTCTTCATATAATAACATTTTGGAAGGTCAGAAGACCCTTAGTTGGATAAGAAGATTTATCAATAAAAAGGAGTATAACAGTTAGACAAAAGGGAGAATAGGTTGACGGGGGACAAATGCACCCGTGGCATGAGGATGTTACAACATACAGCACTAATGGATAGGAAGGGCAGGCAACATTAAAACCTATAAACAGAAAAGGGAATCAAAATTAAAAGTACTTGATTGTTTTGTAATGCAGGCATTTTGGGGCGCTGGGCAGGGATCAAGGGACCAGATTCACAGCCTTTTGCTTTTGGAGACTTTTTGAGACTGGTGATTTCAGGAAATGGAAAGAAAGCAAGGAAAAAATAGTTTCTGCTGAAGATATGAACCATTGATTAACTAACATTTTTCTGCAAGTGAAAATAGATATCGATTGCCACCTTCAAAACAATTTTTGGTTAGGTTTGAACAAGTTGTGGAATTTAGGAGTTAAGGTATCCTTAAGGACCTTAACGAAAAAACAGGCGAAATAAGGTGAATTTCTGTGTTTCGTCGGCAGCAGTCTTAGTCCAGTTTTAGGTAATTTCTGCTAAGTCGTTTGTCTAAGAATATTGTTTTCTGTGTTAAAGGAAATTGTGATAAGCATAGAAGAAACTAGTTGTCTGAACACTTTAAATTTTCAACAACGGAATATCTAACTGGGTTTGGTTAAATCACGGTTTGAATCGTCACATGTGTTAGTTTTTATTTGCGGCCGCGGCTAAAAGGCACCGGAAACGGGCGCTGTGCGTAGCATGCGTGGCCTAGAGGATAAGGCGTCTGACTTCTAATCAGAAGATCGTCGGTTCGATCCCGGCCGTGGGCTAACTTTTTGCTTTTATAAAAACTTTCTTTTTGCTTTGGAATTACCCTGCCAATATGGGTAAAACACAACATATTAAGCTGCTATTCATTCCAAATACATTGCCAAATATACTAACACAAGAAATACACGTGATATTGAGGAAAACAGAAGAAGTGAGACAGTCAGTCCGGGACAGGACTGACAAAATCTGCTCGTTCTTCTACTCGGTGTGCTTGTCGTTGAAGTCGTTCTTGAACTTGATGATATTGTCGTTCATCTGAAGGCTGTCGCTGTTGCTGACCTCGTCATCCTTGTCAACCTCCTTGACGTCCACGGTCTCGACCTTAATTAACGTAAATATCAACAGACTACGCTATTCTCTTTGGAAATGCCCCGACATGGAATTTCTCTCTCTCACTCTCTCTCTCTCTCTCTCTCTCTCTCTCTCTCTCTGTTTCTCTCTTTCTTTCTATCTTTCTTTTTCTCCCCCCCCCCTCTCTATCTCACACTCTCTCACTCTCTGTCTCTTTTCTCTCTCTCTCTCTCTCTCTCTCCCTCTCTCTGAATTTCTTTCTCTCTCTCTCTCTCGCTCTCTCTCTTTCTTTCTCTTTCTCTGTTTTTCTTTCTTTCTTTCTTTCTTTCTTTCTTTCTTTCTTTCTCTTTCTCTGTTTTTCTTTCTTTCTTTCTTTCTTTCTTTCTTTCTTTCTTTCTTTCTTTCTTTCTTTCTTTCTTTCTTTCTTTCTTTCTTTCTTTCTTTCTTTCTTTCTTTCTTTCTTTCTTTCTTTCTTTTCTTTCTTTCTTTCTTTCTTTCTTTCTTTCTTTTCTTTCTTTCTTTCTTTCTTTCTTTCTTTCTTTCTTTCTTTCTTTCTTTCTTTCTTTCTTTCTTTCTTTCTTTCTTTCTTTCTTTCTTTCTTTCTTTCTTTCTTTCTTTCTTTCTTTCTTTCTTTCTTTCTTTCTTTCTTTCTTTCTTTCTTTCTTTCTTTCTTTCTTTCTTTCTTTCTTTCTTTCTTTCTTTCTTTCTTTCTTTCTTTCTTTCTTTCTTTCTTTCTTTCTCTCTCTCTCTCTTTCTTTCTTTCTCTCTCTCTCTCTCTCTCTCTCTCTCTCTCTCTCTCTCTCTCTCTCTCTCTCTCTCTCTCTCTTTGTTATTACGCTAACCTGCTTGACCTCCATCTTAGACAACTGGACGGCATCCTCGTCCAGCTTCTGGCTGACCTCGATCTTCTTAGTCTCCTCCTTGATCTCCGAGACGTCGATCACTTTGATCTGAAAAAGAATGCATATTACTATCGTCTAGGTCGCATAGTCAAAATAATATCATAAAGTTCTAAATAGTAACAACAGTACCACTCCTTTCTCCATGGCGACGACGATAGTGCTTTCGGAGCGCATCCAGGAAACGGTAGAGGGCCTTCCGCCGCAGTTGTCCTCGAAGATGTACTTGATCTCCAAAGTCTGAAAAACTACCTGATTTAAAAAAAACGAATTCTCTACCGCCAGTTCGATGATCTGGAGGGTCATTCCCTGGCAGACCAGGGCAAGATACTGGCTATCCGACGAGAAGGCTCCGGCCATAAACGGACAAGTAGCCGTCTGGTTCCTTTCCGTGTGCATGCAAACACACTCGTTGCGGAACCTGGCCGTGGGTCCCTCCTCGACGTTGGTCCAAATCCAGGTCTCTTCGCCGTACGAGCACCTAAATTTCAAACGTACTTTATGTAAACTCTGAACTTACGCAGCGAACAACCGTCCATTGGGACTGAACCCAAACCAGGAGGTGTTGATCTTCTCCTCGTTGAAGGACATCAAAGGAGTGGTCGTAGAAGGATCCCAGATCTTATTGCGTGAATGTATATTTTCTACAGATTTAACATACCCTGATGACGTTCTCGAAAGACGAGGAAGTAGCCAACAAGGAGTTGACGGAGTTGAACTCCATCTGGTAGATGGGCCCTCCGTTTCCCTGAAATGTACCTTTCTTTTTCTAATCAATCCATCGGTTGAAAACTGGGATATCTTGGAAATGCCACTCAAATATAGGGTAGACAAAATTGTCATAATTTGTTGCCAGTGTTTTCAACCAGGAAAAAGTTTTGTTTCTTTACGCAATTGCTCAATCCGTTTCATCTAACAAATTCTTCCATGGTTTCACTAATCCGCAGTTAAGGCATTTCGTGCTCAAAGACTAAAGCAAAATAGAGTATTTAAACAATCAAAGAATAGAAATGTATATGTGTGTGCAAATAGCCTGACTATTTTAAAGATTTTCAGCGTATTCTGCGCAAAGAGCTTTCTAGAGCGAAAAGAATACGGAAAGCGAACGCCAAGAGAAACACGAGTTACAAACAGCCTCTGTTTATAAGTTCTTCACAAAACCTTTTAAAAAAAGCTATTTATCTGTGGAGATGTTTGCGTTGCAAAAATGTGACTTTTTTTGCAACTTCGAGATTTGAGCGCAGTTCGTGGTTGCCGTGGTTGACGGGGCGAGATCGAACTTGTGACCGTTCGAGTGCGGCGCCTTAGACCACTAGACAACCAGCCCCCAGTAATTGCACTTTAGTGACCAAATTCTAACCATAAGGTTGAAAAGGTCGCCCGTGGGATTCCACCTCACGACGACAATGGGGACATCGGACACGGGCAAGTGAGTTTCAAGATCACCTGAAATAATTACCTAAATCAACAACGTCTTAAGACTCAATGTCTGAGAGGTTCGAGCATATCTCAAAAGAGGGGTGTCGTAGGAATTGTATTTGTCTCCGATCCGGCTCAAAGTTTTTGTATGGAGTCCCTATGTCCATATAAACCATTTTGGAGACTTTTGGGCCTTAGTCATTTTTGGCCCGGAAGTGACGTCATAGGTTACCTTTAAACCCTTAACTCGCTTGGGCCTTAACAAAACACTATGATAATAGTGCTCAATCGATTGGAAATTTTATTTTAATCAACTTTGTTTTCGGAGTGAAAGTAGATTTTTCAGCGTTTAAACCAGTTTCAGCTCGTAAAAGTTTCAAAAACACAGATTTTTTCGGTTTTTTCAACCCCAGTCCTCAAGGGTCCGCGGCGTAACGCTATCACTCTTTTTGTCGGATTCTCCACACTTTTCTGCACAAACCCTTTAAGATTGATCAGAAAACTCCGACACTTTTTTTTGGGTATTAGCGATCAAAGTTGTCTCAGCGATCACAATTGTGTGCTCTAGGGCCTACAGTAAAACCGGCACCCCTCGATATGGCCTTTTCTTTGTGCTTTAAGGTTTTCAAGGTTCGAATAAGACAAACAAAAGATTATGGCGCAGTATGGATCCGAGCCTGGGTCGTGAGATTTGCAAGCAAGAACTTTGCCGCTATACTAAAAGAGCGAGGCGGCGCCCACTGACCACGCCTATTATCAACTCCGCACTAGCTTGTGCGGAGTTGATAATATGCGCGGCGGGATGAAAATCTAACTTTGATCGCTGATACCCAAAAAAGGTGTCGGAGTTTTCTGATCAAACTTAAATGTTTTGTGAAAGTGTGGAGAATCCGACAAAAAGAGAGATTGTGTTACGCCATGAACCCTCGAGGACTGGGGTTGAAAAAACAAAAAATAAAATCTATGTTTTTGAACATTGACGAGCTGAAACTGGTTCAAACGCTGAAAAACCTACTTTCACTCTGAAAACAAAGTTGATTAAAATGAAATTTCGAATCGATTGAGCACTATTATCATAGGGTTTTCCCAAGCGAGTTAAGGGTTTAAGGTATCCTATGACGTCACTTCCGGGCCAAAAATGACTAAGGCCGAAAAGCTTCCAAAATGGTTTATATGGTATTAGGGACTCCATACAAAAAGTTTGAGCCGGATCGGAGACAAACACAATTCCTAAGACGTCGACTCTTCAAACCCAGATTTTCAATAAAATTGTACACTGCGTTGCAAAAGTATAGGTTCACCTCGATTTTTCCAGAATTTGTGAAAACGGCAAGAGTGTTTCGTTTGAGGGAAAAAGTAGTCAAATTGTTGTCAAAATGGACGACCCTTGACATCCTGGTTGATTGGTTTCATCTGCATGCGTTCAAGTTATTCAAACTTTGCGAAAAAAGGGTGTTGCAAAAGTTTAGGTTCACTCATGAAAACCGTCTGTTTCTAAGGAGAGAGATTCAGATTAAACGGAATTTGGCATTCAGATGATTGGAAGGGGTCGTCATGCAAGAATTGCACACCTATCGACTCATCTGTTCAAGCTATCCACGGCTGAAGGCGCGTTTCTGTTTTTATCCAAATCATGATTTTAAAAAGGCAAAAAACTGAAAGTCTGTTCGATAACGTTTCCAAGGATATTTCTAAACTTTAGAAAAAAACCGTGATGAAAAAACTCAAACGAAACACTCTTGCCGTTTTCACAAATTCTGGAAAAATCGAGGTGAACCTATACTTTTGCAACGCAGTGTACTAACCGGAAGAGGAAAGAACTCTCACGAATCCATCTCCCTGGGCGATGACAAAGTTGCCCTTCTTGGAGTTCCACTCGGCACTCGTGAACCACTAAAAAATAAACTCAGAAAATATGAAAAGTGAAACTAACCGAAGGGCTCCTTGTGACCAGGCGGCTCACTCCCCGGTAGATGTCCTCCCTGAAGACGTGGAACCAGCACGTCCGATCGTTGGCGCTGAAATAGAATTTTATTAGTTTTTAAGCGACTTCCGTTTAAAAATAGCCTTAAGCTTAAATGCTGGCCAGGGTGGTTTCGTCCGCGTTGAAGGCGCAGAAGAACGGCATGCCTTGATGTTGCGGCAAGAGGTCCTTGATCTTGACTTCGAGCTTCTGGGTCATAATCTGATTGAAAAGTTCAAATTATGTCGGAACCATGACGAAAAATAGGAGTTGAAAGAAAGATGCGTGTCCTTTTGAAGATAATAAGGAGGGCTGTAAGAATCGATTGAGCTCGCTCTACGACTGAGCGACGAAAATTCACGCTACTCTGAGAAATGCCGTTCGCCCCCTCTGAATCATCAGGCGGGGGTCAGATTTGCAGCGAGATTCTCTTAAAATGCCAAGGAGGACTGTTCTCATATTCGATATATCGCGGCGTATTGCGAGTGGGGTTCAATTGGGCGTTTGAACTTCTTTTGAAATGCTACCGTAAGCTATCGGAAAAAGTTTCCCAGTGTATTTGTGTATGTGCGAACGCAGACGCTATAGTTTCACAAATGCGGGTAAGGCCAACAAAAAGTGGTCCACAAAAGATTACTGTGACAGAAGTCGCCAAGCTCTGAATTTAAACGCCCTATTTTTCTAACAACTGCAGGGGTCTTGATGATCGGTGATCAGTGATTGCCCATGCCTTTCTTGCATGTTCTCTCCTCTAACATAAATCAGAGAGAGCGAACTAATTTAAAATATAAGGGCCAAAGAGAGAACTAATTTAAAATATAAGGGCCAAAGAGAGAATAGTAAACGGCAGCTGGCTTGAGCCATGTAATTGAAATGAACGGGGAGCGTATTATGGACCGCTAAGGAGGAACGGCTGCTAAGGGGCGAATGAGGCTTCACACCATCGTTGTAAATGCCGTACCTTTTTAGAGATATGCGGCGCCGATAGATTTTCTTAAAATGTCACAAGATAATGACAAGCCTCCGCTTTAAATGTACGGTTCTTGTTGTAATGCCGTCGGAATTCGTGGGTATACCAAATTTCGAAATGCAGCTGGGCGTTAGCGGAAAAAAGTACCCCAGTGTGGTGGCGCAACCGGGGAGGAGACTGTCTTTGATGATAAACCGAAAGTGGTCCGCGGCAGATGGCTCAGACCATAGGTCTAGTAGCTATGGATTTGTTCCGTTTTGGAAGAATTGGTAGCATATGCCCTATGTCAAATAAGAGATAAAAATATAAAATGATTTGGTACGTGCCCTAATAAGGTGATTGATTTTCATTTGTGGCGCTGCGAAACAGTGACTAACTAAGAAGGATGGCTATGAACTGGCTACGAAATAAACTATGATCGATGGTCCGTGTTCTCTCCTCTAACATAAATCATAGAGAGAGAAAGAGAAAGAGAGAGAGAGTGAGAGCAAGAGAGAGAGAGAAAGAGAGAGAGCGAAAGAGAGAGAGAGAGAGAGAGAAAGAGAGAGAGAGAGAGAGAGAGAGAGAGAGAGAGAGAAAGAGAAAGAGAGAGAAATCCAGAGAAAGGGAAAGAAAGAGAGAGAGACAGAGAGAGAGAGAGAGAGAGAGAGAGAGAGAGGGGAGAGATAGAAAAGGAGGGAGAGAGAGAGAATTCAAAACTGGCCACTCGGGACGGCTGCTAAGAGGCGAATGAGACTTCAGACCGTCGCTGTAAGTTCCATTCTCTTTTTCAGACACCAGGTGCCGGTCGGCGTCGCAGACGGAATTTCTCAAAATGTCATGGGAGGATGACTGTCCTCCCGCCTTTATGGATGGCTCGCGTTGCAAAGGGCGAAAGAAAGAGGGAAATTTGCAAAAAATCTAAATTTCTATTTAAAGAAAAAGATTATTGTGATCTAAATACAATAGTAAGCGTTGTAATTGGTCACCTCATTCGTTGGGAGAGTTTAATTTCTAACTTTATTTTATATCAAGGCTAAGGAAAAACAAACAATTCAAAACGTTTAGTCATTTTGTTTACGTCTTATCCCATAAATCGCTCGACCGGATCTTTACCCAGACGCCGACGCCACTAAAAACTACCCGTAGAGGGCGTTGCGGTTGCTCGAGTGGCCTAGAGGATAAGCGTCTGACTGCTGATCAGAAGGTGTTGGTTCGATCCCGCCCGGTGATTGCCTTTTTGCTTTTTGATGTTCCATCGGAAAACAATATCTGAAAACGCTTTCGAAATGCTTTTGTTAAATTCTTAAAACTTATGCTTGGTTGACAATATAAATTCCAATAGTTCCTGACAGTTTTCTTTCGTTCCTTCCAAACTGTTACCAAAGTCTTATTCTCATATCTTTCATTTCCGTCAATGTTGTAAAAAAAGCGTTTCATACCATTTGAGGCTTAGTATTGATCATCCACTCCAACAAGACAAAAATAAATAATTCATTTTTTCCCCCGCCCCTCCCCACCACCAAATTGTTTGTCTCCATCATTCGTCACAATGCTCTCCAACCGCCTCGTGCTGCTTCTGCTTCTCTCCCTCCTCTGCGTTCACGTGGCGGACGCAGAATTCAATTTCATCACTTGCCTCCCTGTGAGTCCCTACTATCTTAACCTAGTTAAGCTATTTCTTCAGAAATGCTACAAAGATTGCATCTTGGATGCCCAGCCGTGGGCTAAGATCTTCTGTCCTGGCGTCTGCAACAGCATGTTTGCCATGTCAATCGGATGCCTCATCCCTATTCTGTGACTGAAGCCTCAATAACTGTTGTGATGATGTGTGTGAACAATTGTGTTGAAGTAATACAGTATGTCCAATAAGACATACGGCCAGGCACTTTAACCAACATTCAGTTTATCGAGAAATTCGGTTAGCGTAAACACTTTCATTGGTTCTGTAATATCAACAGCCGTTTTCAGACCGTCTGTTTTGTTTAGAGGCCCAAAAACTTGGGGACGAAACCACTAGATTGATATAGATAAAAGCATCAAAAATTTGGTTGTTGAGTGGAGCGAAAATGAATTATTCAGCGCTTAACATTTTGTTGACCAACTATTAAAAAAATCGAAACTTATTGCAAAAGTCGATGATCGTTAGAAGTCTACTTTCTCTGTCTCTCTCTCTCTCTCTCTCTTTGATCAACCTATCGATACTAAAACTATGATTTTACTTCACTTTTCTCTGAACACTTGATATAAGTTATCTGGGGCCAGTTTTATGTAACTCCTGCTAAGTCTGCTAAGCCTTTAGTTGCCAAAAAACGGCATTTATTGCCAAAAACCAGGTCAAGCGGCCTTTGGTTGCCAAGTTGCTGAAGACAAGGTCGCTGAACAGACAAGGTATTACCTAAGAAAAACTTTTTTGCAATAGTTAATTTGGTTAAGGTTGAAGCTCGTTTTGTTAATTTGAACGCTGCCCCTGAATTCTGATTTGTGTGCAAGAGCGGCGGAGACGCGGCTGTGATGTTGCCCGCACCCGTAAGGGATCGGCGCCGCTGCGGTTATGTAAGCGGCGTCGTTTCCCCAGCCTGCATGAAGCAGTTGGAACTACTAGCGTTCACCCATAAGCGTATATCCGGGGCGCGCCGTTGGTAGAGCGCCTCCTGTGTGAATCGTGAGTTAATGTTCAGCTGTTTGGGGTTCGGCTGGCTTCATCTCATACCGATCGCTTCTAGGAGTTTGATTGACGAAGGTGTGGGGACGTCCCCCAGATTCACAACCTTTTGCTTTTTGGACACTTTTTGAAACTGGTGATTTCAGGAAATGGAAAGAAAGCAAGGAAAAAATAGTTTCTGCTGAAGATATGAAAAATTGATTAACTAACATTATGTGCAAGTTAAAATAGATATCGATTGCCACCTCAAAACAATTTTTGGTTACAACAGTTGTGGAATTTAGGAGTTAAGGTATCTTTAAGGACCTTAACGAAAAAAAGGCAAAACAACGTGAATTTCTGCGTTCCGTCGGCAGCAGTCCAGTTTTAGGTAATTCCTGCTAAGTCGTTTGTCTAAGACTATTGTTTTCTATGTTAAAGGAAATTGTGATAAGCATAGAAGAAACTAGTTGTCTGAACACTTTAAATTTTCAACAACGGAATATCTAACTGGGTTTGGTTAAATCACGGTTTGAATCGCCACGTGTGTTATTTCTATTTGCGGCCGTGACTCAAAGGCACCGGAAACGGTCGCTTTGCGAAGCCCGCGTGGCCTAGAGGATTCGATCCCGGCCGTGGGCTAACTTTTTGCTTTTATACAATTGGAATTCCCATGCCAATAAGGGTAAACACATCATTCTATGATGCTATTCATTCAAAATACATTGCCACTTATACTAATACAAGAAAAACACGTGATAATGAGGAAAACAGAAGTCAGTCCGGGACAGGACTGACTAAATCTGCTCGTTCTTCTACTGGGTGTTCTTGTCGTTGGACTCGTTCTTGAACTTGATGATATTGCCGTTCATCTGAAGGCTGTCGCTGTTGCTGACCTCGTCATCCTTGTCAGACTCCTTGACGTCTGCGATCTCGACCTTAATTAACGTTAATATCAACAGACTACGATATTCTCTTTAGAAATGCCCCGTTTTCGAACACACTTTCGTAGTCTTGGGAGCGGAATGTCATTATGGCGCATGGCTCCCTCTGTGCTTACCTCCTCCATGATATTCGGCAACGGAACAAACTCCTTGTAATTGCGGACGATTACATGTTCCTCCTTCTGGTCGTTGTTGACAATGTCGACCTACAAATATCAGTTTAATTGTGTATTCAATAAGCTATCCTTTTCTCGCTCTCTCGACTCTTTCTCTCTGTCTGTCTATCTCTTTCTCTCTCTCTTTCTCCCTCTCTTTCTCTTTCTCTCTTTCTCACTCTCTCTTCCTCTCTTTCTCTTTCCCTCTCTCTCTCTCTCTCTCTCTCTCTCTCTCTCATTCTTTCTCTCTCTCTCTCTTTCTCTCTCTCTCTTTCTCTCTTTCTCTCTCTCTCTCTCTCTCTCTCTCTCTCTCTCTCTGTTTTTTTCTTTCAAACTCTCTGCTCTCTCTCCCTTTCTCTCTCTCTCTCACTCTCTCTCTCTCTTTCTCTCTCTCTCTCTGTTTTTGTCTTTCTCTTTCTCTTCCTTTCTTTTCCCCTCTCATTCTCTCACTTAGCCAAAATAATTTTATAAAGCTCTAAATAGTAACAACAATACCACTCCCTTCTCCATGGCGACGACGATAGTGCTTTCGGAGCGCATCCAGGAAACGGTAGAGGGCCTTCCGCCGCAGTTGTCCTCGAAGATGTACTTGATCTCCAAAGTCTGAAAAACTACCTGATTTAAAAAAAACGAATTCTCTACCGCCAGTTCGATGATCTGGAGGGTCATTCCCTGGCAGACCAGGGCAAGATACTGGCTATCCGACGAGAAGGCTCCGGCCATAAACGGACAAGTAGCCGTCTGGTTCCTTTCCGTGTGCATGCAAACACACTCGTTGCGGAACCTGGCCGTGGGTCCCTCCTCGACGTTGGTCCAAATCCAGGTCTCTTCGCCGTACGAGCACCTAAATTTCAAACGTACTTTATGTAAACTCTGAACTTACGCAGCGAACAACCGTCCATTGGGACTGAACCCAAACCAGGAGGTGTTGATCTTCTCCTCGTTGAAGGACATCAAAGGAGTGGTCGTAGAAGGATCCCAGATCTTATTGCGTGAATGTATATTTTCTACAGATTTAACATACCCTGATGACGTTCTCGAAAGACGAGGAAGTAGCCAACAAGGAGTTGACGGAGTTGAACTCCATCTGGTAGATGGGCCCTCCGTTTCCCTGAAATGTACCTTTCTTTTTCTAATCAATCCATCGGTTGAAAACTGGGATATCTTGGAAATGCCACTCAAATATAGGGTAGACAAAATTGTCATAATTTGTTGCCAGTGTTTTCAACCAGGAAAAAGTTTTGTTTCTTTACGCAATTGCTCAATCCGTTTCATCTAACAAATTCTTCCATGGTTTCACTAATCCGCAGTTAAGGCATTTCGTGCTCAAAGACTGAAGCAAAATAGAGTATTTAAATAATGAAAGAATAGAAATGTATGTGTGTTTGAAAATAGCCTCACTATTTTAACAATTTGCAGCGTGTTCAGCGCAAAGAGCTTTTTAGAGCCAAAAGTCTGCGCAAAGAGAACGCCTAGAGAAATACGAATAAGAAAGAGCCTCTATTTCTAAGTTCTTCACAAAACCTTTTAAATACAGTTGTTAATCATAGGAGTTGTTTGCATTGCAAAAAAGTGACCTCATTTGCGGAATCGGGCGACTTCAGCGCGTCATCCATGACTCATGAGGTACACGTAACCTAGTGCCAAAACAGTGGTCGGATCGAACTTGTAACCTTTGATTGCGGCCCCTTACAAAGGAACACCCACAACCTCCCCGTGGGGTTTTAATACGTGTTATATCGCATTCCGTAGCTTATAAGATGGCAATTGAGAAAGTGTCTCCAAATCTGCTGAGCGACCTCCTCCGCCGAGCTAGGCGCGCTGAAACATTGGGTCACAGTCCGCTCCTGGTACTTCAATGCGGCAGGCGCCATAAGACGCCGTGGCCAAGTGGCCGACTGGCAAGGCGCCTGTCTAATAAGCAGAAGGTACCGGGTTCGAGTCTTTTTATATATGCAACCCTAATTGGACATCGTTTTATTGAAAAAATAGGATTCCAGAAAAAACTTTGTTATCCTCAGAAACGCAATATCTGCAAATTGCCAGAAATTTGTTTTAAAGTTGTTTCCTTCTTTCGTGGAAAATGTATGATGATTCCATGAATATCATAAAAAGCAAAATAATTTCCGCAGCGGAGACTCGAACCCGGTACCTTCTGCTTATTAGACAGGGGCCTTGCCAGTCGGTCACTTGGCCACGGCGTCTTCGCCCGCGCCCGCCGCATTGAAGTACCAGGAGCGGATTGTGACCCAATGTTTCAACGCGCCTAGCTCGGCGGAGGAGGTCGCTCAGCAGATTTGAGATCACTTTCTCAATTGCCATCTTATAAGCTACGGAATGCGGTATAACACGTATTAAAACCCCACGGGGAGGTTGCGGGTGTTCCCATGTTTGATCACAAAACCATCTGCGCCCAGTGCTTCTCAGTGCAAAGCTGGAAAGCGCAAATGTGTTAGCAGCTATGTCGCTTCGAAACCAACAATAGCTAGTAAGCTGTCTATTTCTTAACGAAAGGTTTTTGTAATCGCCGGTAAAGTCGACAAGTGATTTGCAATTGAAAAATGTTTCTACTTTTCGCAGAAGACATACCTTGAAGAAACGGAGTTTTCCCGTTAAACTGGAGCTGAGGACCAGCGTGTGGTCGCTGAAGGCGACCACAAACTCGTCGTCGTTTGTCCAAGCGGCAGCACGAAGGGTCTTGCACCAGAGATCCACGCAGCCATCGAACTGGAGAGCACCCTCCTTGCCCTTGTAGTTGTAGAGCGTGGCTCTTCCGTCGGCAGCACCACACAAGAGCCAGTCGCCCGTGGGATTCCACCTCACGACGACAACGGGAACACCAGCTGGGAGACCAGGCACGTCCAAGCGAGACTCAAGGTCACCTGAAATTACAGTGTACATTTAAATCACCAATCTATGGGAACCGATTTCTTCAATAAAAATCAACTAACCCGTAGAAGAAAGGACTTCTACAGTTCCATCTCCCTGGGCGATGACAAAGTTTCCCTTGTTGAAGTTCCAATCGGCACTGGTGAACCCCTGAAAAATAAACTAAGAAATGTGAAAAGC
Source organism: Oscheius sp. G VE-2021 (assembly GCA_022343465.1). Lineage (NCBI taxonomy): Eukaryota > Metazoa > Nematoda > Chromadorea > Rhabditida > Rhabditidae > Oscheius > Oscheius sp. G VE-2021. The sequence continues at coordinate 917,223 of JAJQXH010000036.1, forward strand.
GAAACTAACCGAAGGGCTCCTTGTGACCAGGCGGCTCACTCCCTGGTAGATGTCCTCCCTGAAGACGTGAAACCAGCACGTCCGATCGTTGGCGCTGAAATAGAATTTTATTAGTTTTTAAGCGACTTCCGTTTAAAAATAGCCTTAAGCTTAAATGCTGGCCAGGGTGGTTTCGTCCGCGTTGAAGGCGCAGAAGAACGGCATGCCTTGATGTTGCGGCAGGAGGTGCTTGATCTTGACTTCGAGCTTCTGGGCCATCTGATTGAAAAGTTACATCGGAAACATGACGAAAAAAATAGGATTTGAAAGAAATATGCTTGTCCTTTTGAAGATAATAAGGAGGGCTGTAAGAATCGATTGAGCTCGCTCTACGACTGAGCGGCGAAAATTCACGCTACTTTGAGAAATGCCGTTCACCCACTCTGATTCATCAGGCGGGGGTCAGATTTGCAGCGAGATTTTCTTCAAATGCCAAGGAGGACTGTTCTCATAATCGATATATCGCGGCGTATTTCGACGGGGGTTCAATTGGGCGCTTGAACTTTGAAATGCTACCGTAAGCTAGCGGAAAGGTTTTCCAGTATTTGTGTATCTGCGATCGCAAATGCTATGGTTTCACAAATGCGGGTAAGGAGGAACGGCTGCTAAGAGGCGAATGAGGTTTCACAGCATCGTTGTAAATGCCATACACTTTTAGAGATATGCGGCGCCGATAGATTTTCTTAAAATGTCACAAGATTATGACTGGCCTCCGCTTTAAATGGATGGCTCGTGTTGTAATGCCGTCGGATTTTGTGGGCATACCGAATTACTAAATGCAGCTGTGCGTTAGCAGAGAAAAGTGCCCCATTGTAGTGGCGCAGCTGGGAATGCAGACACTATGCTTTTTCAACAGTGGCAGGAGACTGTCTTTGATGATAAAAAGTGGTCCGCGGAAAATGGCTCAGAGGTCTAGTAGCCATGGATTTGTTCCGTTTTGGAAGAATTGGTAGCAGATTCCCTATGTCAAATAAGAGATAAAATATATAAAATGATTTGGTACGTGCCCTTTTAATAAGGTGATTGATTCTCTTTTGTGGCGCTGCGAAACAATGACTAACTAAGAAGGATGGCTATGACCTGGCTACGAAATAAACAATGTGATCAGTGGTCCGTGAGAAAGGGAGAGAGAGAGGGAGGGAGAGAGAAAGAGATATACAGAGAGAGAGGAAAGAGGAGAGAAAGGAAAGAGAGAGAGAGAGAGAGAGAGAGAGAGAGAGAGAGAAAAGGAGAGAGAAGGAGAGAGAGAGGGAGGGAGAGAGTAGAAGCGAACAAATTCAACTGGCCACTGGGGACGGCTGCGAAGAGGCGAATGAGACTTCAGACCGTCGCTGTAAATTCCATCCTCTTTTTTAGACACCAGGTGCCGGTCGGCGTCGCAGACGGAATTTCTCAAAATGTCATGGGAGGATGACTGTCCTCCCGCCATTATGGATGGCTCGCGGTGTAAAGGGCGAAAGAAAGAGGGAAATTTGCAACAAAATAAGTTTCTAATTAAAAAAACACAGACTGTTGTAATCTAAACAGAATAGTTAGCGTTGTAATTGGTTTTTTCATTTGTTGGGGGAGTTTATTTTCCAACTTTATTTTATATCAAGGCTAAGGAAAAGCAAACAAATCACAACGTTTAGTCATTTTGTTTACTTCTTACTCTATTAATCGCTAGACCTGATCTTTTCCCAAACGCCGGCGCCGCTAGAAACCACTGGTAGAGGGCGTTTTGGGTTGCTCGAGTGGCCTAGAGGATAAGCGTCTGACTGCTGATCAGAAGGTCGTTGGTTCGATCCCGCCCGGTGGTTATCTTTTTGCTTTTTGATGTTCCACCGGAAAACAGTATCTGAAAACGCTTATGCTAAAAAATTCGGAATGCTTTTGTTAAATTCTTAATTCTTTTGCTTGGTTGGCAATTCAAATTCCAATAGTCCCTCGCAGTTTTCCTTCATTCCTTCCAAACTGTTACCAAAGTCTTATTCTCATATCTTTCATTTCCGTCAATGTTGTAAAAAATGCTTTTGATACCATTTGATGCTTGGTATTGATCATCCACTCCAACAAGACAAAAATAAATAATTCATTTTCCCCCGCCCCTCCCCACCACCAAATCGTTTGTCTCCATCATTCGTCACAATGCTCTCCAACCGCCTCGTTCTGCTTCTGCTTCTCTCCCTCCTCTGCGTTCACGTGGCGGAAGCAGAATTCAATTTCATCATTTGCCTCCCTGTAAGTCCCACTATCTTAATCTAGTTAAGCTATTTCTTCAGAAATGCTACAAAGATTGCATCTTGGATGCCCAGCCGTGGGCTAAGATTTTCTGTCCTGGCGTCTGCAACAGCATGTTTGCCATGTCAATCGGATGCCTCATCCCTATTCTGTGACTCAATAAACTGTTGTTGTGTTGTATACGTACATTTGTGTTTTACCGTATGTTCAATAAGTATATGGTCAGGTTAAGCGTAAAAACTTCCACAGAAATTCTGAAATATCAGCAGCTGTTCTCAGACTGTCTGTTTTGTTTAGAGGCCCAAAGACTTAGATAACACCGTATTATATAGCTCTTGTAATTTCAGTAAATTCACTCATAAATTCAGAAGGTTGGGGAGATTGATATAAATAAAAACTAGCAAGATTTGGTTGTTCAGTGGGGAGAAAATGAATTATTCAGCGCTTAACATCTTGTTCACCAACGATTGAAAAATCGAAACTTATTGCTAAAGCCGATGATCGTTACAAGAGTATTTCAAAGAAGCACTAAAGACCTATTTTTATATGCGTTCGATATCTCTTCTTTCTCTCTCGTGCGCGCTCTCTCTCTCTTTCGCTCTCTCTCTCTCGCTCTCGCTCTCTCGCTCTCTCTCGCTCTCTCATTCTCCTTCAGTTTCCTTCTCTCTCTCTCTTTCTCTCTCTCTCTCCTTCTCTCTCTCTCTTTCTCTTTCTCTCTTCGATTCATACATTTCTTGATGATTTCTTGTCAACAAAAAGTATTTTTTGCACTTCAGCATACCAAAGGCACGAATAAACGTCCTATTTTGACAATGCGTTACTATCATCAAGGCACATAAGGGATGCAACTGAGCGTAAACTAAGGCAAAAGGGCAAGAAGGCTCCATAGAGGTACGAAGATTGAAAGTGTCATGAAACTGCACTATTGCAGAGGTATTGCAGTTGTGGAAACGTTAAATCTACGGTTGTCTATTGAAATGGTCCAGTGTAAGGTCCCTGACCGTAAATTGACATGTAGAGCGTCTCAATCGAAGGCAAGGATTCTGAAAAATGTTTTATAAACTTTCATTAGAAATAGTGTTTACCTGTCATTGTGAGATGGTAGGGGAAGACTTGCTCACGGGAAACGGAAGCTCCAATGGCAGATGTGTTGTGTCCCGAAAGAGCATTGTAGTCGACTTTTTCGAACCACTCAGCTAAAAACGTGTTTTTAAGTAATCTTACAAGAAAAGTGGGTTCGTTGTCTGATATTAGGTGACTTGATTTATGCTTTTTTGCGGATATACTGGTTTCCCGTATGTAAAATTGTCATGTAAAATGTTTCAGAGTGGGCGCACGAAAATCACTTTTTAAATGACCAGTCAGTGGTCTTTCTTGTATTTTACTTACCAGGCCCCGCTGCTTACAGTCGCGGGATAGACTCCTAGCCGGCGGCGCCGATCCGCTACGGGTGTCACCGGCGGCGCGCAGTCGCAACGCTGGCAGTCACACCAAGTAAACTTAGCTACTTTTGGATAGCGGAAACACAGGACGCGTAGCTTGTCATTTGCGGCGGAACACTACACTTACAAAAGTTCAAGTTCACACCAGGTTTTTCTTCCGAATATGGAGTTTGCAAGTTTGAAGCCAAAAGTACAATTTTCATAATCATTTACCAACATCATTATGTGGTGGTAATTTCCCGGTGTACGATAGGAAATCTGTGTTTTCTATGTTTGCAATTTCATTTTTTGCACTGAAAGCGGTAGATCAAAGGCGCCCATTGTTGGGCGAGCGTGAGAGCACACCGCAAAAAGAAACACCGCGTCTGGGGAGTCTTCAGTATCAAATGGAGGGTGACATTTGGTTGGAAACCAACTATACTCACAATTTTCTTACGACAGCAAAGAATTACACAAGTATGCATTAAATTTGGAACGACTTTTCAAATTAAAATCACCACGAATGTTGTTTAGAAAAAAAAGTAATTTTACACGGTAAACATCGATTTCTCAAAGCTGCGGATAGTTTATATCATGAATGTTCCCTAAAAAGCGTTTGCAAACTTGAGATTCTTGAGTCTTCTAGTGTTTTAGTGTTACGGCTCTAACCCTAAATAATCTGGCGATTTGCCAAAAGATCCCCGAATATTCTCGGGCTAATGTCCCCAAAGTACATTTTCGCGGTTGTGCCAGCGGAGCTGACGCCATCGAACCCTTTCTAATGCCGCCACGTGAGAAAAGTGCACCAGACACGGCGGTCCGCAAATTCTGCGGTTCGATTAAGGTGAAATTAGTTAAATATGGTTTAAACTTAACTTTAAGAAATAGGGATTTAGCCTTAGAACTAACAAACTATATAAACGGTTTGTGTTCCAGCTCTTCCAAAAAATACTCACGTTTCGCAACTTCTTCCTGTCGAATTTCGCAAGTTCCAGTAGCTGAAATGTGAAACGTTTCCAAAATGAAGAATAAAATTTCTAACCTTTTTGAGAAACCTTTTTCTCTTCATTCTTCTTGGCAGTGGTAGGCTGAGCAGTGACTTCTTTCTGGTATTGCTTGAGCAATTGGAACACCGGCTCTGGAACAACTTCTTCCTTCTTCTGCTGATTCTTCCTGTCCTTCTTAACATATTTCCTCCCTGCAAAATTGTTTTATTTAAAAGTTTGGGTAAACATACTTGGTCTCGGAATCACTTCTCCATTTTCATTAACAATGTACTTGCGATCGTGAGGTTTACGATCAGGCTTCGGTTTGGGGTCGAGAGGTGCTTCAAGGGTCTTTCTTCTAGGCATCCCTAAACAAGAAAATAAGTAAAACATTAAGAGGAAAAAGAGAAAACATCAAATATTAGAGAAAAACAGAGGGGGGGGGGATACTGTTTTCGCACCGGCTCGATCGATGCATGTGTCCCCTAACCCACCCCAAAAGGCGAGGTCTGGCGGAAAACACTTTTTTTCGTCTGCGAGGCAGGGTGAGGAAGCGTCACGAGCATCTTGGCGCGCGTCTCGTTGCGAACGGACATCGCCTTGTTGCATAATAATCGAGAAACTAATTGCAAAAAGCTGAAAATAGAAGGTAAACGAAAAAAGAGAAATGGAAACTTGAGAAAGGGAAGAATTCAAGACTCACCGAAATCTGCTGACAATGAAAATTGAATTTTCAATAGCTTAGAGTTTCTTTCTTGTATTTGAGCTTTTGTGCGAATTCAGGAGTTCGACATAAATTAAGTGATCTGAAAACAAACACGTGTAATTTAGAAAAGGAAAATGTTTAGTAGATGTCAGCCAGTTTTTGTAGTAAAATGCTCTTTTTTGGAAATGACAAATCAACATATTTGGTTTTGTTTTATTCATCTTTTACCAATGGCAAGAAATACTTATTCGCGATAGCACAAACTTAAGCCCGGACATAGTTGATACTTATCGCTCGTAAACTTAAAGCATCTTTCAGGGAGGGCTCAGTGCGGGCCCAACTTTCAAACATCTAGGCCCAGCCACGACTGGAGCCACCTTTGGTAAATCCGTTTCTGGGGTCGACGGACTTATACGTTCGGTCTACTGGCAAATATTAGCGCGGCTGTTTGGTCTTGAAGGATACTTCACGTATTAAAAATCAGCATAAGGCAATGTCATCACAGAATTTATTTGCTTTATGCAAAGCCGAACTTTATTTAATTTATTCAAGTCTCCGTTCTTGTGATATACATGGCATAGAGACAACATTTTTGCTGCTTAGGTTAGAAACCGCAGTCAAAGATTTGAATAATCATTTTTTGGCCCGTTTCCAAAATTGATCTTGAGCTATACTTTGCAATGAAGAGCTAAATTGTTTTTCAAAAAAGCCACTCAAATAATTTAGACGATGTATACTGTTTCTCAGCCTAAAACTTAAAACTTATATGCTTTATAACAACCTTCTCCACATTTCTTGAGTGGAAACTCTCCAATGCTAAAAGGCCGCACCTATAATAATTTGACCAAACCCACGCGCTACAATGCACCCGAGACGGAACGAAATCTTGACCTTTGAAAGAGAAACCGTTTCCATCTGTGAATTAAACAATCTAATCTGACTTCTAGCATTCCAAAAAAACATTTGGTTATGGCTCGTTTGAATTGTTGTAGTTTTTATTTGTATATCTCATTTTATTTCACCAAAAATTAAACTATAAATGTAATGTATAGAGAATTTGATGACAAAAACTAATATTGAACTTATATTTACACTTTGCTATTAATTGTGCGTTTCTTTATGTAAACTGGACTATTTGCGTCCAGGAGATTCCGTTTTTAGTGTTCGTCTTTTTTAAACAGTGATAATAACAAATCTGTAACAAATTTGCTCACATTCACTCGCTCTTTAAGATTTTTTGCCTTTTCATTTTCTCATCCCCTTTATCTTCAAATGCTTAGCTATGTGTTTTGCTGTTTTCTAAGGGTTCACTGACCGAACACAAAATGTGACAAGAAATGTGTAATAGAGCATCATTATCAGGTAGAGGGAAGATCGTTTCTGAGAAGAACGGGCGTAATTATGCGATTGTTTGCGCTTATTTGTCACAATCATGCTTCTAATCAACTGGGTTTCAAAAGAACATTTCTTGTCAACTTATGGTTAACAAATATGTGATCCCTGATTCATGTTGCAGTGTGATTTTGTATTCAGTCACATTTTAATCAAATGTATGTGTTGACGTCCAAAGGAAACTGTGACTTTTTCACAATTTTCGGTTATCGTGAACACAAATATGTTCTTTTGTCCTTGCGACGTTTTGAAAGCTACAATTTGTTGATGATCATTGATATTTTACAAGCGCAAAATCGCACGTTTTGCTTTCTGCTTTTCCCAGAACCTTAGAATCATTGTTATTTAGCCCACATTGCTCTTTTTTTTCAAGTTCTATTACAAGATACATAGTTTGGCATGATTAATAAATTTGACAGTTTATTTTACAGGTCGTCTTAAAAACATTTCCAGAAAATATTTGTTTCACCTACTTTGAGCTTTTCCGGGTACAATCTTTATGATTTGTCATAGGAATGGAAATACTTGCAACCCATCGCTTTCATGTTTCGTATGCGTGAACAAATTTTTGCGTTTGGTTTTTAGCCATTTGTATGAGCAAAGTAGGTACGCAGCCTTTTTTGTTAAAAATTTTGAAACTGCCAATTAAGTTTTTATTGTCTTCTTAAACAGTGCAAAGCATGTGGATAAAATGAATATAATGCCAGAACGCCTGAATGACGAAACCCGCATATTAAATAGCTTGAATTACATGAGTTAGTTCAATTTTGAGTTTCACTTTTTGTTTGGCGGAAGTGAAGCAGGAAGGAAAGTTTTAAATTTCTTAATTGTATACATTTACCGAAACTTAGTTTTTCGAAAAAGGGGCGTTTGTGAAAGGACGGAAACTTTACTATAAAAACACGATCGCTTCCTTTTGTTTGATGAAAAAATATTATATTAGTCAACGTCAAAAGTTATTTTTATTTCATTACTTTTCATATCACCCCAAGATTTTTCAAGAACTTTCTCGAGAACTCAAAATTTTTAACTTTAAACTGCGTCCATTCCTTTTGGGTTGATAAAACTTGTGAAAACGCCAATTTCTCCTTTTAAAACTCGTTTTGTATTCAGACTTTCAAAATTTTTGTTTTTCACAGACATTGTTTTTCCATGTGCGGTTGAAACTATTGTACATCAGTGAGGCGCGCAAAACCCGTTGTACTTGGTTTTCAAAGTTATTTTGATACTCATAATCGAGTTTAGATGAAGAACTCTGGAATAATTAAAATTTCACACCTGGAATATTTAATAATTACAAGATTTGGAGGTGAACTTCAGTTCAACACCATTTTTTAATAATCTTTCCATTCGTAATTTAAATTAAATAAAAAAATTTACATGCCCAAGTCACAAACGAGTTTCTTTTCTGTTAAACCTAGTTACATTGATTGTTTTATTCAGTTTATTCACGAAATCAATTTGTTTTAATCGCTTTTGGTAAGAAAATCGCTTTGCATTTTTCAAAGAAAATCATTTTACTTTTCAGATGGATGATTGTGCGCTAGCTCTGGAACTTGTGAAGTCTGCTTATCCTTACCTTTGTATCTACAAAATCATAATTTCTATTCTAGGAATAATTGCCACCATTTCTATTGCGAAGGTGCAGGTATCCATTGTTTAGGAGGTTTATTGTCGTTTTTCAGTTTAAAGGGATTTCCCTTTTAGCTCATCCAAATGCAAAGACTTTATTCATTTTTCACATGATATGGAATTTGTTGGTCAGCATCAGCTATGTGGTTGCTTATGCTTCGGAGCTAATTAGGTAGGAGTTTAAAAGTATCATCGAGTTTATTAACCATTTAAAACATTTTGGCAATTGGATTTTTAGGAACTTTCGCTAAGAAGATTTTAAGGAATTGATATGCAAAATCATGTTCCATAGCTTGTCGACGTTTGTCGACACTTTTGGCCTAAAACGGCTTGTTTGGAAGCACCTTTCTCTAAATCTGGCCATTTTGGTTTAAAATAATGTAAAGGTTATTGTTTTTAACGCCAAGGTGAACCTTTTGAGACAAGAAAGTGGAAATGCGAAGTTATCAATATATCTTTTTTAATTATTTTTAAAATGGTTTGATTCAACTTTGACGATATTTGGAACAAATTTTCTTTCCAAAAATTTACAAACATTTTTCTGGAAAACAAAAATGCAGAATTATTTTCTATTTTATTTAGATTTTTGTAGAAAAAAACTTGTTAATTTTTTAAACAATTTTCGACCAAAATTTTGTTTACTTTTTAAAAAAATAAAAAAATTCGACTGCTGCGAAGTCGAAATGTTTTGCTCGTACCATTCATTCACAAAACACAAAATCAACACTCAAACTACAAAACGCTTCTATTAGTACATATTTGTACCACACAATTTGATGCTCGCGATGTTTTAAAATTCAGGGTTTTTTTCATACCTCGCGTTTTCAGTACGCTAGTCACACATAAACACGTTTATTCACATAAACACAGAAATATTTTAGAATCTGGAAACCTGTCTCTTCACCCTGCGATTACCGCCTTTCCGTTACCTCGGCTTTTTGGATGCGATTTCCTGCGGCAGTATGTTGCCTAGCGCAGAGTTTTTCAATGCTCTGCTTTGCTATCGAAAGATCTATTTCTACAGCTTTTCCTCATTCTTACGAAAGGAAGACTAAGCCGCTCCTTGGACTGTTTCTTGGTTTCTTCGGGGTTAGTTTGAGCAACATATCACAATTTCTTCTGTTTGAGGGAATCTCTGCATTTCTCATAACGTATTTTCTTCTGGCATATCCAAATGATTATGTTGGTAAGAGTATCGCGGCTGCAACTATAACCAATAACAACTACAACGAACACAAGGTAGTGTTTGAACATCTTTAAATTACTTCAAAAAGAAGTTGACACAAAAAGCAAAAACTTAGCCCACGGCCGGGATCGAACCGACGATCTTCTGATTAGAAGTCAGACGCCTTATCCTCTAGGCCACGCGGGCAACGGTGAGCGCCCCTTTCCGGCAGGTTTCATGCGCGGTCGCAATTGACAGGGCATGCACCAGCCATCGACTGGGTGTTGTCAGGGTGTCACTGGGCCGGCCTCTCTTCCAAGAAAAATAAATTTACAGTGACTCAGTTTACAGGACAAACATGAAGGGTTCAAATCCTATCCAAAAAATGTTTCCTCTTGAAATAACTTAAATACAAATATATTTGTCTTAAGGTAAAATTATCTAATTTACAAGTAAGAGAATAAAAACCTCCGGGTGGATCCCAACCATTGATGTTAATTTCATTAGAATTGCATAAACGTTGGCAGGGCACGGCCCGTGTCGAGAACTGAGGCAAGTCAAAAAAGGCTAGCTTTAATGTTATTTTCACTTGAGTTGTAACTGTTTGGGAGAAAAAACATATTGACAGAATTTACAATTTTTTTCAGATTTGGTTTTTATTTCTCCTAGGCGGGGAAGTCATTGCAGTCATATCGTTTTTGTTTTGCTTTTTTGTTGCAAAATACCAACTTCGACGTTTTGAAACCAACAAATCGACCAAACTTGGTCAAAAATATCAGGTTCTCTAATTTTTAATGATAATTTAACCCCTTTAAGGTTCGTGAAAACCTTATGGTTGTAAAATTATTCCTTCCGTGCTTTTTTGTAAACGTATTTATAAATGTCCTTCCAACCGTTGTTTTTGCTGTTCTGGATCAGGTAGGTAATATGCGCAAGTTTTTTAAAAAGTACGATTTTAGATAGTCTATTTATCAATTGTACAACGGCTCTTAGCCGTGGAGTATTTGAATCAGGTAATTAACAGTTTCGTCGGAAAGATAATTAGTTTAGATTCTTCTTTACGCTCTGATCATGCCCTTAGTTATGTATTTGAAAAATAGAAGGAGGAAGACCGTCATCAATACAAAAGATGTTATTCCTGGACAAAATGACTATTTTAACCAGCTTCGGTCTCAGTGGAAGTGACAGCTTTAATTTTTGTTTTTCTTGTTAAAATAAACTTACAAAACGATATGTTCTTTTGGTTAAATACGGATTAAAAGCAATTTACACCGTGATTTCAAGCAACAGCATTTACAAGGACTGCATAATTATAATGTTTTTTTCGAAGTGATATCATTTTCAATTTCTATTTCTTCAGGTCTGAAGCAGAATTACTTTCATGGATTTTTTTTTGAAATTTACATTTGTTGACGAAACTTTTTACTGTTTTTAAAATTAAAAATCCCATTTAAAGGTAGTTAAAGGGTACGTTTTTTTGAAATAAAGTTCTATTCAAGTTCATGTTCTTTGTTGGAACAAGTTGGGTACATATTTTGAACCCAATCAGAAACAATTGTTAAAAAGGGCCACAACCCACAAGAACTTTGTTTTTCCTGATACAAGACTTGTGTGAGAATTGTACATGTTATTCCTTTTTGGTTGTTTTACTACTAATTAAATGCTTGATAATCTCGAATGTTGCTTATTACCAGGTTAGAAAAAAAAGAAAAGTTTTTTAAAGCTAAGATAATGTTGTTTTTGATTTTTATTAGATATAGTGTTTTGTCTGGTCTTTTATGCAAGTTTAACTTTATCCTGCATACTACTTTTGGGATTTGATTTTTATTCGTCTCATAATCCTAATTATTTTTTGATCATTACATAATTTATACAAGGAAATTGAAGAGTAAAAGCTATTTACACACAAAAGTATACTAAAAATGCGTTTTTGCACTTTGGAATTCTTGAACTTGTCGTGCGTAAAAATAATTAACGTGTAAGCGTGGTTTATCACACATGCGTAAGCAATTTATATTGAGTCCAGCCGACATAATTAAATGCAGAGGAATTACTTTCACTGTATTTTCATGGTTCGAATATTCTTCGTTCAAAAAATTCTCACCACTTTTTGCAATTCTTATCTTTTCCTAAAAAAAAATATCAAATAATTCAAAAAAAAAATCCAAACTCATTTAAAAATGTATTCATGTTTAAAAAGCCGATCGTTGTTTATCGACTTTTCTTAATTTTTCTTTCCACCGTTTAGCGAAATAATATTCCAGAATTATGTAGATTCGAAGAATCCAAAAACCTTTTTAAAACCGCTTTTTATTTGAATAATTTTCAAAAACAATGTTTTGCTCCTTTTGATAAAAGTTGTTTCTTTGAAACACTTCCTAATTAACAAACGTTCATCCTTCGTTTTGACGTCTTTTTTCCGCATATCATCTTTTTAAAAAGCGCATGCGTTTTCATAACAAAAAAAAACAGTTTGAATTTCTTTTTTTTAAACATTTTTTCAGACGGATTCATTGACACATGAGTTAAACATTTTTAAATTACAATTTTTGTGACCTATGGCCAAGTTTTCTTTTGAAAAATTGAAAAGGACATAATGTTCCATTCACTTCATTACATTTGAATAATCGCATTTAAAATAATAATTCCCTTGAAACAAATGCCTAAAAAACGTGATTAATGTTTTAGAGAGTGTTTTCCTTTTCCGGAAATATGTTTTGACTCCGCAATACGTAACAACAAAACACGTTTTATTTATTATTTCCGATACTGACTGTGGCATTCTAACAAATGCTGAAGAATGAAGTTCACCTGCTACTGATTTATGCGCAAACACATGACGCAAACATTTCTCATTCTGCCAAACAATCACAATTCCCAGCAGCAGTTTCAATTTTGCATTTTACCGTAAAATTTTTACCTACAATGGGCGTGATTTCATTTACTCCTGTCGTTTTCCTTTCAGAAAATAGAATACATTTCGCCCCCCCCCCCCCGTGCCAACATAATTGCGCGGGGAAATTTTATTTACCAAATCGGTTGCTATACATTTAAAATTAATCACCTGTTTGTTTGCAGCTTGTTGGTTTATAAAAAGATTTTCGGTTTATATTACATTGGTAACCGGGTGAATTATATATTTCTGTTGGGGTCACTTTTTTGTTTCCTGTTGTTTGATTTTGATTACATCTAAAACTCTATTGCAAAATCCATTGCAATAGATTTTTTTAACAATTATTTACACTCTTTTAAGTGTTTTTTTTTGTTACAAACACATAATGTTTTGTTTAAACAAATTTGAAACAATATGTTTTTTGCTTTGTGATTCTTCAATTGCTTTTGGTTTTACATATTGCAATCGCGCCCTCGATTTTACATTGGATTCCAACTGATGATGATCTCAAAGTCCTCGGGTTAATTGAAAATAATCTACTATTTCTATTCGGTCCACCACAATTTTCAAATAACAGGATGTCATATGCTTGTCTGATAGGCAGAAATCTCCCAGCTGGTGGAGAACATTGCCTTTTTGTCAATTCAACCTCAGTTTGTGATTTTTTTAAAACGTTTTATAACGATTTCTTTCAAGAAAACGTTCTTACCATTTGTGCAGTTTCTTTCAATTTAACTGTTTTGCATCTTAACAGAAAAAACTGTAAAATTTTTGGTTTCTACTTTTAAAGGGGCCGTATGCCTCCTTTTCAAAGAGTTCCTTATTTATATGCTAAAATTTTGAATTTGCCCCTATCAATTAGCACATTATTTTCTTACAACGCTTCAAGAAATGTTAATTCATAAATGAGCTAATTAGCATATATTCAAGAACTACATCGAGAGAAAAAAGGACTGCCCCTTTATTGTCAGTGTCGAATAAATTGGAACATTGTATAAAAACGATTAATATAAAAGTTGGTTTAATACAGTTTGCTTTGTGTTAACGCTTTTCTACCAAACATAATTAAACGAATGATACGAATTTTGTGTTTAGATGGGATGAACACTGCTCTTCACATCAATTCAGAAAACTATGCCTCAATTAGGTCATAAATAGTGATAACTCCGCGAGGACAACCTGTGTACTGCCCACTCTGCACGTTCAGATTTATAATTGTTTAAAATTTCATGAAAATACATCATTTCAACCAATTATTGGTGCCCTAGACCTCGAAATAAAATCGCTGGATACAGAAAGCATTTTGTTTCGAAAATAAGAGGTTGCTGGTAATAATTGTATTTTAACTTTTACGTTTTTCCCAAACCCACACTTTGGAAAGGCCAAAGCTTAACACTAAATTGAGTTTTTTACCTTTCCATAGCGATTTATCTGAAAAAAAAATTTATTTGTTTATTCAAAGTAAGAGGATTTATTTTAAATATACTTTTGCATTCTTTCTTTCTTTCTTTTAATGAACCTTGTTCAAATCTGCAACTTTACGTTGCACTTGTTTCAGACATGGTGTCTAGAAAAAGGGTGCAATTTTTAACAAATTTTCCGTTTTGAATTGCTCTAATTTAGTTTCAAGCTGACAATTGGACTATTTAAGTTTGGAATGGTATCAATTTTTGTTGCTAACAAATGTCTGTCTTTCTGTTCCGTAAATTTACATTTTTTTGTTTTGCATTAAGAAAATCGTTGAACATGAAACCATCCATTCTAAAAGTCGTTTATTCATCAACCGAGTTTTCATTTTTGATTTTTGCCAGACGTAGAACAAAAAATTAATACTCAGAAATCTCATTTCCTTCAGCGTAGAGCAATTTTCAATCCGCTGGAATTCAATCAGACACACTGACCAAGAATTTTGATTGTCTTTCTGCAGTTTTCCTGGAATGTGACTAGACCAATCTTAGGCAATGCCGTAATTGCCAGTTGTTTTCAGATAAATGAACTGTTCCACAGCCTCGGAGCTACTCCATTCTGCATATCCAACAATTTGCATTATCAAGTTGGTTGTGTGTTGCATTGGTTTGATTACACTATTTTATGTCGTTAAGATTGAGGTAAGTTTTAGGGCAATTGAGAATTTCTACTAAAAAATGTTTAAAAAAATTTGGTACAACGAAAGTTGTATTTGTCTTACAAAAATGAAGCGAGAGAAAATAATGTTTTAAAGTTTTGGTCACAAAATTTTCAATTTAGGGAATCTCATGGCTAGTTCACCCAAATGCCAAAGTTTTGTTTGTTTTTCACATTTTCTGGACGGCAGTTGTCACCACAACTTACTTGGTTGTTTATGTCTTTGAAATAATCAGGTGTGCCCCGAAAATATAAAAATTTCAGTTATGTTTCAGAGTCTTCAAGCCAATTACCAACATTTGTGACGCCATGATCACTGAAAAATTCGCCTTCTGGCTGCGTTACCCAGCTGCTTTGACATCCTACTGTCAGGCGTTTGCCATGCTGGCTTTTGCAGTTGAAAGAGCAATTTCAACGGCTTATCCAAATGCTTACGAGAAAAATACAAATCCTGCAGTTGGCGTCATTCTTGGCATTTTTAGCGTGAGTGTTCACTTATATTTTAACATTCATTGCACGAATTCAGGGTACAACCGGAGGAATCATATCCTATCTGCTGTTGGTGTCTCCAAATCGTTATAACAGCGGATTGATGGTTGCAGCTAGTTCGAAAACAGGCGACAACACACACAATTATACGGTAATACTTTTTTTTATTGAATATTAACATTAAAGTATGAAAATTGTTTTGATACAATATGGTTAACAAGTGTAAACATTGTTAGAACCTGTTGCCACATATTTTTTCCTGTTTAAAATTATAAATATTTTTTTTAATCTTGTTGGAATGTTTTTGCTATTGGCTTTTGTTTTAAAAACCACTTTTCAAGAATTTTAAATAAATAATTATTTATTAAATTTAATTCTAGAAAAACGAATGCGGCAAATTGAACTTTCCTAAACAAACGGAAATTGAAACCTTCTACTGGAATTTACAGATGAAGTACTATGATGTTAAAATAACAATAGCCATTAGGCTACACTCGAATTATATACTTTAGAAAAACACATAAAACCTAAATTCATTAAGTTTCAAATTTTTTTTCAGATTTGGCTGGTACTATTCGCATGCATAGAAGTACTGATCATTTCGATTTTTCTCTGTTGCTTCATAATTGCAAAATTTCTACTTCGCCGTTTTCGAACTGAAAAGGAACATCGTCTAAGCACCAAGTACCAGGTATTTTAATTGTTTTGTATGAAACATCTGTTTTCAGATTCGTGAAAATCTCACAATCGTAAACACATTGCTACCATGTTTTACGATAAACACAATTCTGAATTTTTTGCCAACATTGATTGTGGCAATAATTGACGAGGTAAGATAATTGGTTAAATTTAAAAGCTGATTTGTTAGTTTCAGCTTTTCTTTCTGGGAACAGTTGACCGAATTCTTGTAGTTGAGTATGCTAACCAGGTAATTTATTCAACATTTTGTGAACTAATAAATTTTTTAAGTTGCCACTATACGCAGTGATTATGCCATTGGTCATGTTTGTTCGTAATAGGCAGAGAAGAAGGAACATTAGACCGGAAACTCCACGTCCTTCGGCACATTTTGATCAACTGCATATTCAGTGGAAATAAATAAAAGTTTTTAAAAAATTGAAACCGCGGTTTGTTTAAACAAAATGGTAATGAGAAAAAAGACATTCAATTTAAAAAAAATATATATATACCGCATGTAACAAATTGTGCCATCATTAAGATACGTTGAGAGGGCAAATTAGACTATGAAAACTATCTTTTAGTCAAGAAAGTTTTTTAAAAGTAAATAATTAAGAAGGGTTTGATTTAAATTTATCGGTGTTAACATTCGGGGACCAATTAGCAAATGTGAGCAAATTAACTTATTTATGAATCAAACGTGCTGTTTCTGACTCACACTGACTGAGTGGCCTTCTAAGATTCTTTTTGTAGTCCGCAGAAACGAATTGCATGAAACAAAAATCATGTTTTATAATGAAAAAAAAAGTTAAAGGAACCGCCAGGGACCTGATTGTGGCCTGTAATTATTCTTCCCTTGGCGCGGCTGCCGATCACGTACGGGTGTGAAACTCGCGGCGCTACCATATCAGATAATCAGAGTTTTCGCCGTCTTTTCAGACGGAAAAAATGAAAATTCGTACGCGACGACCAAAAAATCGGTAATCCGATGGATGTAACTGCGTAAACACGTGCCCGTAGTTCTTAAAGACAACTGACAACTCTCATTACGGGATAAAATCAGCAAATATTAGATAAACTTCTGATGTCGGCTGTGAAAGCCCAGCGCTATTTGAACCGCGTTGTTTACAAAACATTGCTTTCTCGGTAGATTAAATTATGAATATGCGCCGTACACTTTGGCAGTTGTTGTTCCCATGTGTTTGGCGTTTTCCCAGATTATCCATCCCTTACGATGACTTTACTGAAACATCCCTGCGTCAGTCATCGTCACAAGCAACGCACAGTAAACAAAATCACTCACATGGAAAGGGTAAGAAATTAGTTCCACTCATTTCCCTTCGTTTCACACTAATTCAAACAATACAATAGCCTAATCTGCCAACGTGTTTGGTAATCGCATCTGAGCGTGCAACCTAATTGACACTTTATTTGTTTCTTTTGGACCATTCAGTGGGCAATTTGCGAGATACTTCAAAGTTGCACGCTCATTGCCACTGTCATGCACGCGTAGGCGACTACAGTAGTTTTGACATGCAACTTGCATTACAAGTGGCAGTTGCCCCTTTGTCGTCAAGCGCAGTAGTTTCACGTCTTTGTATTCACGAATTGTCGCACTTTTCTCAATCCCATGTTGTTGCTAATGAGCTTTTTAGTTTTTAGAAAACTTAAACAAAGTAAAAAAAAGTTTCCAAGTTTGTTTTGTCATTAATCATTACCCTTGGCTTCAAGGACTTTCCAAACAAACTAACGGAAAAAAAACAAACAAAACAAACCGCCTTTCTTTGAGCAAAATGTCAAAAGGTTACGAAAACTGTCTACCGTTATTGGTCAAATCAATTTCCCTGAATTGTAAAACAACAAGTGTTATCGACATTGGATTAAATTTTTGAAACCAGTGAAATTTGAATCATGTTCTTGATAACATCCAAATTTAACATTTGTAAACAGAAACTTTTCAAAATTTGAAAACCTATTCTAATCTTTGCGCATACGAATATCCAGCTTTTTTACGAACATGCTCTTTTACCAGCAAGTGTGACCAACATGAAAAAAAATGCAATTTTTTTCTCCTTATGGTCTTTGTTGGTTTACTACACAACTTCTAAAATATTAAGGTTTAATGTGTTCAAATCAGCATTGTCTTTCAAAAAAAAAGATTTTTTGGAAAAAGCGCTCACCTCCAAGAAGAGGCGGAAAGGACGTTATCACGTCATAACATAATGAAGATGTGCATAATGTCTTAGTAAGGCTACTTTTGTAATCATAGTGGATTGGCAAAGATTATAGATTCTTGGTAAGAAAAACAGAAATTCTTTAGGTAAACGGGTTACTGTAACTGAGGACATCTTTTGGATCAAACTTAAAAAATTGATCTTTGGAGTCTTTCAGTTTTTCAGGGCGGCTAAAAATTTAAAAACAACCGTTTCTAATAAAGTTTTAAAGTCCTTTTTGTTGAAAAACTTTTACAAACAAAAGTGTAGTTTAAAACAATAACAGGGTGGCCAAACGACCTGCTTTAACAAACCTCATTACTGTCGTTTGAGATTCAGAAAACACCAATCAAATGTTATTCTTTGAGGAAAATCCAGACTTTATTTTTCCGCGATCTTCGATAAACTTACCCAACGTCATTTAATATTTTCGTCTTGCAAACAATTTTCTTATTTAGAAGTAGCTCAAAAATGGATATCTGTGAAGCAGCTGAGGAATTGACCCACGGGCACTATCCTTACTTGTGCTACTACAAAATAGTCATCTCAGCAATTGGATAGATCACCTTACTGTTCGCCATTAAGAGAGAAGTGAGAAAAAAACTAACCAAAATTAAGTTTGAATAATTCAGGGATTTGCCTGGCTTTGCCATCCAAACGCCAAGGTTCTGTTTGTCTCCAGCGTTACAACCACCCTTCTCTGCGGTGTTTTCAGAATCTGTTTGTACGTTTACGAAGTTCTGAGGTAAGTTTTTCTAAACTTCTAGAAAATATAAATTTTCAGAATTCATCGCCACGTTTCGCAAATCTGTGACCTTCTACTACCAGAAACAGTGTCGTTCTTTTTGCGAATTCCAAGTCCTCTGATTGGGTCAATTGAAACTTTCATTTTGCTGTGTTTTGCAATTGAAAGAACGATTTCGGCTTTGCTGCTACATCGGTATGAGAAAATTAAAAAGCCATATGGAGGGATTGCCGCTCTGGTTTTAAGCGTAAGTTTATACAATTTATGTCATCGAAGAAGAAGTCAAAATTAATTTTAAACGGACCGTTAGGAACCTTATGACTTATGACTCATATTAAAAAGCTTGAAAAGTTTTCAAGAAAATATATAAAAGTTTGGGGTTTAAATGCTTCGTTTTGGAGAAACCTGTCTTAAAGCCTTTTTACCAATAGACCTGTAGATTATCGGCATTTTAACGAACTACGTGCCCGGTGTTTACGCGTCCGTCCAATCCATCTGTTTATTGACTTTTTGGCCGTCACTTTTAAATTTTTAATCGTCCCGCTTTAAAAGACGCAGACAACTGTGTTTGGCTGACATGGTAGCGCCGCGCGTTTCACACCCGTACTAGATCGGCGGCTGAAGTCAAATGACTTCAATAATCGATATTGACGAAACAAGTACAAGTCAAGAACCTTCATTATGCAAACATCGGCAAAAAAAATCTTTTACATTTCTTTTCAGATTCTACTACCCACATTTATCACGTATATTTTCATCATCCGCCCAAACAAATACGAAAATCAGACTATCGCACCCTGTGTTGAAACCGAAGACAACAGCACTTACTACAAGGCAAACTCAAGAAATTGACTGTAAACTGGTTTTTTCAGTTTTGGCTGTTTTTCATAGGAATGTGCGAGGTTGTGACAGTATTAGCAATCAGCCTCTGTTTCGTTCTATCCAAACGCCTGTTAAAGAAATTCAAAAGTGGATCTTCCCACGGTTTGGGAAGTCGATATCAAGTAATAACAAGATCACGGTAGTTTTAAAACATACTTTTAGGTGCGAGAGAACTTGTCAATCATACCAATGCTACTGCCCTGCTTCTACATTCACGCCTTTTTAATGCTAATTATAGCTCTTATTCTGTTCTGCTATGTGGAGGTAAATTTTTCCAATAAAAGCAGTTGATTTTTTCAGTTTACCGAAACCTTCTATCCACCAACTTTGATAGTTCTAACTGAATATGTAAACCAGGTTGGTATATTTCTTGCCAATTTATGATTGTGTTGCAGGCACCACTTTACACCATTCTACTGGCATTGACAATTATGGCTAGGAGGCGGTTCTACAGGGTTACCCCAGTTGTGGTTGATAGATCGATGTTGGGCCATGTTTATTTCATGGAACTACAGAATCAGTGGAATCCGGCAAGCTAAACGGCAGCAAGATACATTATTTGGGAATAAATATATATTTGGGACATAAACAAAAAAGGAAAAAAAGGATGTTTTAATGCCTTAAAACAGTTTTAAAATTCCCACAGCGACAATAATCCTCAGCCCGGCCCAGCCTGAGCTATAAATCCTATCAGTTAACAATTCGGGGGTTCAGATCCACCCAGTCCTTTTTTGCGAACACAATAAACACATTACAAAATTTGAAAGCTGGAATAAAACATGTTTATCAAAATCTTACTAAATGTGATAAATGTAATTATGGTATTCAAGAAATCTTTGTTCCGAATTCAATAAAACTATTCAATAAAATCGTAGCATTTTAAAGTCGACTTTAAACACTATTTATGGTTAAAATAAAAAAAACGAAGATATGTTTTAGCATTTTTAAACAAATTCTTTGTTCTTTGGGTAAATAATATCAATTTTTGGAAAAAATTTTTAAACTCCAACAAATCGCATACTGTGATGTCTTTTTTCGACACATTGAATATTTTCTCTTTTAATTAACAGGTAAGCTAAACGTTGCAAGTTTTTGACCCCGGAAGTTCTGGGGGTCCATTTTGTGTGTCGAGATATTTTCTTATTAAAAAAAGATCGTCATTTTTATTAACTACTCTCTTACAGTTAAACATAACACACGACAGAAAAGACGATATACAAAAACTCTATAAGGTTTCACCAAAAGCAAAGAAAGAACAGAATTGATTAATGGATAGCCTAGAATCAACGTTGTTGATACGTATTGAGTAATAATAATTTCCATCTTTGAAGGGATATGAAAAACCCAAGGAAAGCCGATCAATAAAGCTGGCACTATAATAGACATTAACGGTGTTAAGCCCTTAAATTAAGAAATATCACCAATTATTCAAATAAGGTACCTGACATGCAAAAAGGAGCGTCATGTGTTTTTGCTGAACCCGCTTTTTGCAATGAATAGAACTGTTTAGTGGCTTAATTGCGTACTTGTGAGTAGAATAGGACAAACAGAAAATAGGTAGAAAAAACGAAAATGGTACAGCCGCCACAACTGCTAAGATAATAATTGGTAATCCTTCTACTTGTAGAGAAAGAATTACATTTGTTTCAAAATTGATATCGGCAAGCAAATGAAGCAAATTGTGCCTTTCCGCAAATAAAACAAGCTCCTGAAATTTGTTCCTATTTGAAATCGCGAAAGCAACAAACTGATCCTGATAAAAATAAAAATCTAGTTGCAAAGTGTACTATAACAATAATAGAAACATAAATGAGAAAAGAGTAGAGAATCATCCTGAAATTACTATAAAAAAGATAACTGTTTAAAATACATTTTTGTTTAAAACGCATTGTCTATTATTCTAGATTAGTACTACAACGTAGAAAACGTTTTTGGTAAAATTTTCTCAAAATTGGTTTCTGACGATCCGTGTGCAATATCGGTTTTGGCACTGAGATGACGTCATCGAGTACAACCTTTTATATTTACATTTTATGGTGGTCAAATTAAATTTTGAAAAAATGGGTTCGAATGCAAATTTGCTTATCAAGACAGTAATTAACTTAAATTTTTCAAACAAAAATAAAACTCGAAATGCATGCCCGCTTCTGATTTAAACTGATTTTGTTGAATTTTGCTAGTAAAATAATCTGAAACGTTTGTTTAAAAATTTTTTACTTTCGAACATTTGCGTTGAAAAGGCATGTTGCTTGCGGCGACATTCAAATTTGACTCAAATGTTGTTTTTTTATGCTTGCAAATTGCAAAGTGTTAACAGAATTCTTACCGTTTTTACATGTTTAAAAATTTGAAGTAAGGGTAAAAAAAAACTTACCATTTACTTTTCATATACTTTAGTTTTTCTGATTTGCCAGACACAATAAAAAATCTGCAAACACTACATTCAATTACGGAAATAAGAACTGCAAATATTGCGCACGCACAACAAGTGATCTGAATTTTTTTTAAATAATAAAAATAACTAAAAAAAAAATAGACCAACGTTAAAAAAATCTATTTGCTAACTCACAGCTATTTGAATCGCGATTGTCTTGTTTAAAAATTTAAACAATCCGTTAATTTTGAAAGCAGGTAAAGGAAAAAGTATCTCCGGTTGGCATCCCCAGATAAGAACAAGTGACGATATTAGATCAGCAATCTGAACACATATAATGGGTTATTTTTTATATTTTCTAACCGCCATTCGTAGTAAAAATGGTTTTAACTTAAGCATTTTCTCTGTAGATTGGGTAAAAATTACATAAATCCAAAAAACATTTAGAAGTTCAGAAAGTGAAGCCAATATAATGAGATAGGTTAATGGAGTATCGTTGGCCATGGAAATTTTCTAAGGTTGCCTCTGCGAAATTAAAACCGGTGATAGAGCCAGGTGTTTCGTAGATCTGACTAGAACATTCTGCGTTGGGTTGCGATCAAAAACACCTGTTCTACGATGTGGGCGGAAAAAAACAGAAGAGACCAGAGGTCAGTACATTATTGCTCCTTTATAATAGTTTCAATGATCACCTAATTTGCAGTTAACGGCGTTCAGGGTAAAGTAGTTGATGATTCAATTACAAATAACATGACAAAACAATGACGATTCAAAACTAACTGCTATCATTAGATTCAATTACAAGAATTTATTAAGAGAATAAAGTGGGAAAACAACTAGAATAACAGAAGGAATCCAGAATGTTGACAATAGAGCGGATTCTCAATAAAGCAACAAATTATCATTGGAGCACACTTACACACATAATAGCCCACAGCTGGCTAGAAGCCACGGCTGTAACACTAACAAAAGCTGTCTGTTTTATTGGAACATTAAATTAAACACTAAAGCGTTTGGTAAATTTAAAAAAGAAACATCTCCAAAGACCGAACAAGTTACTACGCGCGTTGTAGATATAAGAGGGGCCTGTTTTATTGGTTTGCTACGAATGCCAAGATAATTCTTATTTGACCTCAAGATACATAGTTTATCCTTCTTTTTTGTCCAAGTTGTTCATCGTTCCTTTTTCTTTGTACTCATTTTTACTTTAACATTTTTATCTGTCTCTGTAGTTTCGCCTTGGCTTCTCTACAACCGCTTTTACTTTTTTACTTCTTCGGCTGAGGGCATATGCCGGGAAGTGGCAGTAATCACCAGAAATTCTTTTTAAACTACTTTTAGATTGTACCAACCATATTCATATCATCCAATACACTAGTGGTGTAAGGGAAGACCTGACGGAGGCTTTCTTCGAACTAAATAAAGTAACCTGTCTTTGTAAATATTTTTAAGATACCTTTTTAGCTATGATTCGGGAAGTGACAACAGTTTAAGATAATGAAATCACACTTCATCAAAATCCAAATGTAAAATTCCGTTAATTAACTCCTGAATTGATCTGAACTCTTATCATGACTGAGGGTTGGTAATTCAAAGCCGTGGTTTAAAACATTGGGTTTCAGTTTTATTTATGGTTGTGATATCGAAAGAAAAAAGTTATCGTTCTGTTCATGAAGCAAATCGTGTTTTGTCTGTTTTTCTGGGTTCCACTATCTAATCTGTGAAATAGGGATCGCCGCGTCAATGACAGGTTTACGCGAAGAAAGGTCGAAAAGGCGCCAATGTAGGCAGATCGAAGATGGGCGGAAGTAAAACGTTCTGCACGCAGTGGAAACGTGATTTGGGACCCTTTGGACTGTTTTCCAAATTAATATTAGAAACTCCAAAAACATTAAAATAAGGATTTTATTATCTATTATTTTATTATTTTATTGTTGAATAAATATTTTGACTCCAAAATACAGGTGATGCAAGTTAGATTTCGACTGTCTTCGATTTGGTCAAACACCTTACCTCGTATATTGGGTCCCATAACGGCGGCATATAACATCAGTTCAAAATTTCAAATATGAAAACTTTTTACACCAAGCATGGCCGAAACGAGTGCCGGCCGGGCCGGTTTACAAGACAAACATCGAGGGTTCGAATCCACCTCGGGTAATACAATTCTATTTTCGTTATAAATGATTGTAATGCAATATAATGATGTTTTGAATTTTTTATTATTATTAAAATTATTCAAAGTGTTTATAAAACGAGAATTTTTTTCACTTGCAGTGGATTCGAACCTTTGATGTTTTCCTGATAAGAGCCCATATCCGGCCGAGTAGGGGCTCTTATCAGGCACAAAATCAATTTGAAAAAAAGAAAGAAAACATTTTTTTTTGTTCTCGGTGAAAACCACATGGGATATCGCAATAAATTGGTTTGTTAAGGTGGTTGGTAGTACAATGACGCTTATCTACAAGACGATTATTCAGGAATTCCATTGGGAAACGAGAATACAAAACATAAATAATGTAAACGTCTCTCATCAAGGGGAACTAACACACTTTATAAATTATAAGTGAAACTATCATTTTGTTTCTGAAGTTCAGAAATTTGTTAAATTTTGTTGTATGCTGTACTTTGAGCCTATATATATATATATATATATATATATATATATATATATATATATATATATATATATATATATTAAAAAAACTAAATAAAAAACCTAGTAGACCGATGGATTGTAGTTGAGTAGACAGTAGGTGCTCCCTTCTTTTTTGTACAGTCATTGGCTTTCTGCCTCACTGCCATCCTGTTGCCCATTCTTGGTTTGTTCGCCTTCTCCAACGCTCCTTCTTCGCTTCTTCCCACAATCCGTATCTTTGTACCCTTGTTCAAACAGTGTTTCTCTTTGCACAATTAAAATTTCCCAAGTAGGTCCCCAGTTTTCATCGTGCAATGTGATCAACGCAAAGAGACACACGTTTTCAATCAGTGTAAACCGACTACCGTGCTTCTTTTTTGCGAAGTTTACCGTCCTTGGCTGATACTCTAAAACAGGTTTTCATTCCGGAGTAAAAATACATTTTAAATATGTTTTCAAACTTAGCGAATCCGATGTTTACCTCACTGAGACTTTTGAGAATGTTTACTAAAGTTATAGCAAAAATCATCATTTTTATTATGTTCCCAGGTAATTAATTGGGTTTATTATTTTTAATTTCTCTCTCTCTATTTCTTTCTCTGTTCAAACCGGAAGAGAATAGTTGTTTACCAATATTGTGGTTCAATCCTCTTTGTTTATATTCAAATAGGCTTATTTTAATGTTTGGGCTTAATTTCACTAGACTAAAGAACAAAATAGCGTTTTGGCGCAGTGTTCCGACGTTTTGTTTCGCGAACAGCTTTCGCCCGGGTTTCGCCGAGGAATCAATAGTTCGGCGTTCCCTTTGGCCCCTCATCTATTTTAGACTCATTTTCACATTTACACCATCTCTCACGCTCTCACACTGGCACTTTCATTCATTTTTTTAAATAAAGTTTTCAGAAAATTTGAAACCTAGGCACTGAAGAATGTTTAAATATGCTATAAATCTTCTGTTCTGCAGGTACTTTTTCCTCATTTTCCAAGATTAATTTTTTTAGAAGCTCTTCAAATGATAAACAGACCGAAAACGTGGAATGGCGAAGATTAGTAAATTTAGGGAATTATGACAAACATACATTTATATTTTAGAAACAATTCACAACGACAAACGACCTCATTGCATTGATAATTGGTAAGTTGGATTTACTTCGTGATTGCCATTTAAATACAAATTGGGCAATAATTAGTTAAGGATGTATTTGCGCAGCCGTTGGTGGTATTTTGCAGAATATGGTGCTTTTTCTTGGAGGAAAAATTACAACGGTTTATATGCAACATGGAGTTAGTTTTATAGTTTGCCTTACACATGTACACCAATTCACACACGCCCTCACGCTCACTAGCACACTGAAACATTACTTATTTCTTCAGAAACCTTCCGATCCAGACTTATTATCTGGCGTTTCCTTCTATCTTATATATTTAGCAGCCAGTGGAGTTGGTGAGCTTATCGTCACTTTTGTAGAGGTAGGCTTCTTTTCCTTTTTATTAAATTTGCAAAAAAAAAGTTTTAGAATTATTGTTTTTGCTTGTTTGTTGACAATGTTGTGCGTAGACTTCGGAAGGAATACGTGGCTGCAGTGACACGTCAAAACAACTATTGGTGGGAACAAACTGAGCCTGGAGCTGTTACTCTGCAACTTAACGAGTGAGCATGTGTGCTAGTGTGAGCGTGAGTCTTTGCAAGCGAGTTTGATGCTGAATTCCTGTGGTTGTGAAATGTGAGTCTGTAAACTTCAGAAACATTGAAACTATCCGCGACGGTCTCGGCTCCAAACTAGGAATGTTGATTCGTGGATTCGCAATGTACGCTTCTTCTGTGGTATTCTGTCTGATTGTAAATTGGGAATTAACACTTATTCTTGTGCCAATCGGCCCTCTTACTGCATTTACCCTCGGACTCTGTGATAAGGTTAGTTTTTTTAAGTAATTTATGAATTTAAATCTATTATTCGTTGGAATTATTTTTAATTCGAATAATACCGCAAAAAAATAGACTTACTAGGAATGGAATTCGACTTCAATGGTTTACTTTAGGTTCACGCGAAATATTCAAAAGAACAAGGCGAACTGGAAGAAAAAGCGGCTTCCACCTTGGAAGAAGTGCTTCTTAATGTAAGAACTGTACAACTTTGTAACGCTCAGGAGCATTTTGTCAAGGTACATAACTTATCTATATCAAACATCTAAGGTTTTAGAAATACCGCTATCTTCTTCTTGCCAGCCTTCCTTTAAATTTAAAAAGCTCTACATGGATTGGAATGATTGAGGGACTTGCATTCTTTCAGGACACATTTTTGTTAGCCATTTTCCTATGGTCAGGCTGGTAAAAATGTCAAAGACAGGAATTTAGGGCGAGTATTACTATGTTTTTCAATGCAAGTATGGCTATTCCTCCCGGAGATATTCTCCTCATTTTGAACACTCTCATGATGAGTGCGTACTGTCTGAGTCTTTTGGGACCCCACTTTTCGGCCATTTCAAAAGGACGAATTGCTGCTTCGACGATTTGCGACGTCATCGACAAGGTGGGTAAAGAAAGAGTGAAAGAGAGAGAGAGAGAGAGAGAGAGAGAGAGAGAAAGAGAGAGAGAGAAAGAGAAAGAGAGAGAGATGTATTTTGAACGCCTTTTCAGACCCCATCTGATG
This sequence comes from Oscheius sp. G VE-2021, assembly GCA_022343465.1. NCBI lineage: Eukaryota > Metazoa > Nematoda > Chromadorea > Rhabditida > Rhabditidae > Oscheius > Oscheius sp. G VE-2021. The sequence goes on from JAJQXH010000036.1 coordinate 944,471, forward strand.
AAACCCCAACAAGGCCTCTGGTCAATGTTGAGGGAAACATCTGCTTCTCCAACGTTCGATTTAAATACGCCACCAGAGATGAGGAAATTCTGAAGGTTTCCTTAGTTTTGCATCTTTAAGAGATTTTCAGGGATTGTCTTGGACAGCTGAACCGGGCCAATCTATAGCTCTCGTTGGTGAAAGTGGCTGTGGAAAAAGCACTTCAGTAAGTGAAAATATTTTGTTTTCTTATAAAAAACTGCCCCTCTTTAGCTCCAAATTCTTACGCGAATGTATGATGCCTCTGTTGGTACCGTAACCGTTGATGGAGTTGATTTGACCAATATCTGCCCTTCCAGTTTACGAAAAGTGAGGATGTTCTTTTTAAAACTTAATGTTATTTTAGTCTACAGGAGTTGTTGAACAAAGGTCATGTCTCATAACTGGAACGATTGCGGAAAACATCAGATTTGGAAGAGAAAATGTTTCTGATGAACAAGTTGAAAATGCAGCCAAAGTGGCAAATGCTCATGAATTCATTGCTAAAATGGAGAAGGTAAGCCAGACAAAGACACACACACGCAAGTGCACATATATACACCCACAATCACGATCTTACAGGGCTATGAAACGTTGGTTGGAGACGGTGGAATTATGCTATCAGGAGGCCAGAAACAGCGAGTTGCCATAGCAAGAGCAATTCTCTGCAACCCGAAGATTCTGCTGCTGGATGAAGCCACTTCTGCTCTTGACACGAAAAGTGAGAAATTAGTTCAGGTGCTCTCTTTTGCTTATAATTCCATCAGTTTGGTGTAGGAAGCATTAAACGAGGCGTCTAAAGGACGTACAACTGTGATTGTTGCCCATCGACTGAGTACCCTAAAGGACGTCGACAAAATTTTTGTTCTGGAAAAGGGAGTTGTAGTTGAATCTGGTAAGCGAATGAATAAAAAAACTCACAAACAAGTGATTTTGAGGAAGTCACAGCGAACTTATTGCCAAAGACGGATATTATGCTCGTATGGTACGTGCACAAGACGTGGAACAGGAAGGAGAAGAGGAGGAAGGGGAGCTTCAGAAGGAAAGAGAAAAACCAATTTATGTGAATAAATTTAAGAAAGAAAGGTTTTCTTTTAGAATTTTGAAAGAAAGACAAACAATACTTCGGAGAAGCCGACGTTCCATGAGAGGCCCTGTAGATGCGAAAGAGATGCAATTGCCTACTGAGGTTGGACTGTCCTTTTCTCTTCTCTCTCTCTCTCTCTCTCTCTCTCTCTCTCACTCACTCACTCACTCACTCACTCACTCACTTCTTTCTTTCTTTCTTTTTTCTTTTTCTTTATTTCTTCTTGTTTTTCTCTCCCTTTTTGTTTCTGTCCCTTCAGTCTTTTTTTTAAATATCCAAAAAAACTTATATTCAGGAATTTTAAATTTTAAGAAAATTAGAAAGTTGTTTCAAGCAGCCTGAAAATGCAGTTTAAAGTATCAAAAAAATCTCATATTCAGGAATTTTAAATTTTAAGAAAATTAGAAAGTTGTTTCAAGCAGCAAAATGCAGTTACAAGCGGTCTAAAGCGTCTTTCTTTCAGTTCTTTCTTTCTTTTTTTCTTTTTCTTCATTTCTTCTTGTTTTTCTCTCCCTTTTTGTTTCTGTCCCTTCTGTCTTTTTTCAAATATCAAAAAAATCATATTCAGGAATTCGAGTGGAATGGTCAATTCGGATCCCTCCTCTTTAAAGCTCTCTCCGGTAACTATGCCAAAACAGCTGGATCTGTCCTTCTGGCATTTATTCGTGGATTAGATATGCCTTCTATCGCTGTTGCCTTCTATTTTGCCTTTCTTGCCCTTCAGGTAAATTTGACATTTAAAACTTAAAATTTGAATGTTTCAGCAAACTGCCGACACCTACCATTACAACATGTGGATAGCCGTGGTTATAGTTTTTATCAATGGCTTTGTAACATTTATTGTCAACACTTTAATGGTAACTTTCAAAGTTAGCATATAATTCCATAAAATCTTCTTTACAGTATGTTTTATCCTGCTGGGCCTCAGAAAATGTTGTAAACTCTATTAAAACCCAATCTCTCCATTCACTTCTCTACCGTCCGATGTCTTTCTTTGACAGTAACTCCGCCGGTACTTGCATTACAACGATAATTCAGAAATCACCTGAATGCAAAGCGGTTAGTTTCCAAAGAACCAAAGACTCTTTTAATTCAGATGCTGGATTCCACAATGGGAATCAATCTGGGAGGTTTTATGGCAGTAGTTGCAGGTCTTTTCATGTCAGTACTCTTCGTATGGGAGATTTGTGTGCTCGGAACAGGTTTTATTCCTAAATTTTATAACAAGCTTTTTTTCAGCTCTTTGTTGCATGGGATACATCGTGTTTTTCTCCATATTGCACTGTTCCAACTTGGCTCGCCGACAAAAATCTAAGGAAGAACGAAGCGCGCAGGTGAGGAAATTAGACGCACACACACGCTTACACGAGCACACACATACAAATTTACACATTATTCCATTCAGATGGCCTTAGAGATAATTGAAAATGTGAAAAGTGTGAAAGTCTTTGCCGTCGAGGATTTCTTTGTGAACCGATACGGGGAAGAATTACTGGTTTCAAGAAAATTTGAACGAAAGGTACACTTTCACTTCTTTTCCAAACGATGGTAGTCAGATTGCACTGATTGAAGCACTGAACATGGCAGTCACTCAAAGCTTCATTTTCCTGGCCGATCTTTCTTTCTATTCTTATTCGGTCTACTTGGTTTACTACGGATACTACGATATAGACACGGTGTTCTTGTTAGTTTTTTATATTTACTTTTTTCTATCGCGATCAGATCACTCACTCACAGGCCCACGATCACACGTTCCAGGTCATTCCTCGGTGCTCAACTGGCCGGATGGGCTGTCATTTTGACTGCTCCTTTCTTCCCTGACATGATCAGAGCTCTAGGAAGTGTGAAAACTCTTTTCAAATATGTGGACGATCCGGAAGAAATCGAAGACCGCATAAATTCTGGGGAAACTCCGGTTTCAAATTTTTTTTCAGTTCAAAACACTTTTTTTTAGGAAATCGACGGAGTTATTTCAATTGAAAACGTGAGCTTTGCCTATCCGAGTAAAAGAAACGTCTTGGTGACGAGAAATCTCAATGTGAAATCAAGAAAAGGAGAGAAGATTGCGTTTGTTGGCCCATCGGGTGGAGGGAAAAGTACCGTATTCAATCTACTAACCAAATTGTATCCTCCTACTTTCGGAGCTGTCGTGAGTTTTGATCTTATATTTCGGAAAGCTTTTTTGAGAATATTCTTGGATTTTCAGAAAATGGGAGATCACGATTTAAATGACATAAGTACCGTTCATTACCGCAAAAACATTGGAGTTGTGGGACAAGAACCGGTTTTATTCAAAGGTTTAGTTTCCTCTTTTTCAAAATTGAAATACTCTTCAAATAGGTACAATTTTGGAAAACATCACTATGGGCGATGAGATGATTTCGATGGAGATGGTTCAAGCTGCTTGCCAAACTGCTAATGCTATGAAATTCATCGACGGTTTGCCTGAGGTGATTTTGGTTGACAGTTAGCACGTGTAAATGTGTGGGTGCGAAGTGTGAGCGCGAGTAGGTTTTGCGTGAAGCCTTCATAACGTGAGCATGTGTAAAAGTGTAAAATGCCTAATGTAAAACTTTCAGAGATTTGATACAGACGTCGGTGATGGCGGTCAAAGGCTCTCCGGTGGTCAGCGTCAAAGAATCGCCATTGCAAGGGCAATTGTGAGGAAACCCAAAATTCTTCTGCTAGATGAAGCAACAGCTGCACTGGACGCGGAAAGTGAAGAGGTACTTTCTCTCTCTCTCTCTCTCTCTCTCTCTCTCTCTCTCTCTCTCTGTCCATCTGTCTATCTCTCTGACTATCTCTCTCTCTTTCTCTCTCTCTCTCTATATATATCTATCTATCTCAATTTCTCTCGCTCGCTCGCTCGTTCTCTCTTACTCTCTCTCGCCATCTCTTTCTCTCTCTTCCTCTTTCTCTCTTTTTCTTTTTTTCTCTCTCTCTCTTTCTCTCTTTCTCTTTTTTTTTCGCTTTCTCTCTCTCTTTTTATCTATCTCTCTCTTTCTTCAGTTGGTCAACAAAGCACTGGGAGCAGCAACAGAAAACACCACCAGTATTACCATTGCTCATCGCCTCAAAACTATTCAGCAGTGTGATTGGTAGGTCTCAATCTTCCATTACTCCATCTAAAAAGTTAAGTATTTATTTTGTGGAGCATGGAAGAGTGACAGAGTCTGGAACTCATAAGGAACTGATGCAAGACGACAGCCACTACGCTGCCTTGGTTAAGGCTCAGAAATTGCACTGAACTTTTGTTTGAGATTAAATGTTTAAACTTGTTTTTTTTGCATTTTTAAGAGTTCTCTTGAGGCATTTTTAAGAGTTCTCTTGACATGATGACAAAGTAACAATAAAAATAGCATGTCTTCAAAAACGGTGTCTACGAATTTGTCATTCTCTCTCTCTCTCTCTCCGCCGTTTGTTCTTTTTTCTGTGAATTTCCTTCTTATCAAGCCCACATCAGTAAAACAGACAATCCTCGTTTTATTTTCTTGATCGCGCGTCGAGGGGGTGGGGCGGTTGCGCCCCCAGCATCGTTCGGCGCCGCATGTCATTGTGGAGCCAAACCAAAAATGAAAGCTGAATCGACGCAGAATTTTACAAAGAATTTACCGGTGGTAATGGTTTTTGATGAAAATGAAAACCTGAACCATGTATAAAAAAAAGAAAAGCAAATATCTCAACAAATATTGACTTTTTCATCAAAAAAGGCGAAATCGTTAACAAAGTAGGAGTATTTATATCACATTTACGTCCAAAAATTTACAATAAAAGTTATTTCAACGTTTCAAGTAGAATTGAGCCGGTCAGCAGCGTTGAATTGGTTCCTTGGTTTGGCTATTCCATAAATCTGTGACGCGCGGAATTTTTACAAATAAATTATTTTCTCAAAAAGTACTTGTTTCAAAATTTTGCAAAAAATCAGACAACAATAACAAAACATGTCCAATCGAATGGTTGAAGTCCAACTGAATTCGTTTGCCTCTGTGAAAGTTAGATAATTTTATCTTATTTTGGACTCTTAAAATCGTGCGTAACTTTTTCCTGGGTAGTGAAATGAATGTCGACATAAGTTACAAAAGTATTCATTTTTTGTAAGAATTCAGAAAACTCAGGTTTAGAGGTCGTTGAACCGACTTATTTGCTATGGGCTAAGGTATTTAGGGTTTAAGGTGAGTGACTGAGGTGGCCCAATTTGCGGATTAATCTTCCATTTGAGTCTGTTTAAGACAATTTTCACGTTTTCCGTCATATCCAAGACCAAAAATTTTGAATGTCTTAAAGGAATCGAAATTACTCGCTTTTCTCAGATATTGTCTCTTAAAATCGTGTTATCTCAAAAGTATCTTCTCGGATTTCTGAATATGTTCGCCATATGTTATAAACCTTCCATTAAGCCATTAATAATTGGGAAAACTATTTTTTATTTATTTCCAACAAATGTCGTTGTTGGTGCCGGTACTATTTTCGGTGCAGGTTTGCAGCACAATCGGCAGAATAGTCGTTGTACAAAAAGTCGATATGGTTTGACCAATGTCAAAGATAAAATGGAATTTGTTAAGGGATAACCAAGAATTAAGGTTGTTGCCACATTTTGAGCCGCGATAATTTCTATCTCTGAAGGAATATGAAACACCCATGGAAGACCGATCATTAAAATAGGTAGGATTGTTGACATTAGAGGCATAAAACCCTAAAAATGACATTATAACAACAAAAAGTATAAATGACCTGACAAGCAAATAATATTGTCAAATGCCTTTGTTGGCGTTGTTTTTTGCAGTTAATTGCAACGTTCAGTTGTCGATGTGCCTGTCGATGTGCCAAAAAAGATAATCCAAAAATAAATGACAAATACGCCACGGAGATGAAAATTACGACAATTGCTGCGTATAAATTTAATAAACAAAGATTAAATAAACCAACCAAGAACTATTATTGTCCAGTCGTCAACCCTGAGTGTAATTAAGACGTCATTATTCAAATCTACATCGCGAAGAAAGTAAAGTAAGCCATGTCTTTCAGCGAATTCTGCAAGCTCCTATAATTTTCTGATGTTTTAAAAACTTTATTGTACTTACCGCTCCACTTAAAAATATGTATGGAATAGCAACGATTACTGTAATTACACCTCCTGTATAAATAAGACAATTATATAATAGTGCCCTAAAACATGGTAACTTTAAAAAAAACTCAATTTGAAAAACAAATTAAGTCGAAGAAACTTTTTTAAAAATTAACTATTCTGTTAACCCTTAACGAAAATGCGACAAAATTGTTTTTTAATGGAAAGATAAGGATCTTTTTTTTTTTAAAAGAATTAAAATTATTTTTTTTAATTACCTCGGAAATTTGTTCAAATGCCAGTCGGCGAGCGGCCATCCCTTGGGTTCATACAATAAAAAAATGGAAATAATTTACATATCAGAATAAAAAACCGCTTTGAGAAAAAATGGATAAAAATTACTTTTATAAAAAAAATTAAAATTATATTTAAGTTATATATAAGATATAAAGTGATTTCGATCACTTTTTGCGAGACCTTTTAATAAAAGATGAATTTATTTGGTGCATTAGGGACGTATATCTAAAAAGTAATGACAAGCGCACTGAACAGTTTGGATTTTGCAACTTTTGTTGATCGACGCCAACACAAATTGATTGGACGCAAAAGTTACAATTGGAATTTCTAGTGAAGGAATCAGAAATGTTATTTATGTATTTGTCCACAAGATAGTAAATATGCTAAAATATAATATGCTAATTTAATATATAAATAAAATATGCTAATTTAAATTTAAATATGCCAATTGTCATTGTCTGACATGACTTAGAAAGTAAATTTTTTAAAAATGGCAGCTTTACGCTAAAAAAACTATAAACGGATGGCGTTTTTTTTCTTACAAAGAATGTTTTACTGTAATTGTTTGTCGGTAGTAGACAGATTACTAATTGAATACTACTGTGAGAAGGCATTATTTTATGATTCAACCATTGATTGTGATGTTTGATCAGTAAAAGATCAAAAACAAGTTTCTGTATTTAAAATAAGGTTTTCTATACATTTTTCTTTTTTAATTCGTAAAGCTCTTTTTTCTACTTTGCTGAAAAAGTTAAATTTTTTCATGTTTCCTCACCATTTCCCTCTAATATATCGAAGTGATTGCGTTTTTCCATAAACCATAAACGCTCTACTAACACAACATTCAACCACTGCAATTAAAATAGAAACAAATGCACACCCAGCAAGGCAGGTCTGAAAAGAAAACAATTTTAAAATTTTAAAAGGGTCTCACGGCCACGTAAACACCTATAGCCGGATCAAAGCATTTGAGTAATCCCTTTACTTTTATAGCCGGTATTGGAAAAAGTAAATCTGGTTGTAGGCCCCAGGTCAATATTAATGAAGAAAAAAGATCAGCTACCTAAAATTCTTACACAATTTTTTTTAAAAAAAATCATTGAACTTACCGCCATTCGAAGTAAAAATGGTCTAAATCTGTGCATTTTCTCGGTGGATTGAGTAACAATTACATAAATCCAGAAAACATTAAGAATTTCAGATAAGGAAGCCAAAATTATAAGATAGGTTAGAGGCGTTTGGCCAGCCATGAAGAATAACTTGTGGTATTTTCTGTGGCTGAAGGTGCGGTTTAATAAATCGGATAACAGGTGTTTTCCTGAAAGACTAGAATGTTTGTCGGCATTTGGAATGGAATAGTTTTCTCTCCACCTGCTAGTCGTTGCTTCGAGTAAATATGGTCTTTAAACGTATCTCTGGAAAAATATGCTTGTAAAACTTTGAAAAATGTTTCGAAATAAGACTAGTTTGCGATTTGTCACTAAATAATACCTACCGAAAATTATCAACAATTAGGGTGACTTTTGTTATTGCCTGTGAATTTAGAGAAAAACGTAACAGAACATAGACAAATCTTGTAAATCCTTCCGGCTTTATAAGGAAAACAATTAACAACATGGTAGCAGAAGTTTACAAAAAACATTACGTTTACAAACATGTGGGAAACAAACCAAAATTCATAATATACACAAACATGCCATATAACCTAGAAAATTATTAAAACAACAAAACAACACCGCAAAATGAGTTTGTCTTCAGGTGTGTGTGTGTGTGTGTGTGTGTGTGTGTGTGTGTGTGTGTGTTTGTGTGTGTGTGTGTGCATGCCGCATTTTATTGACAAGTATAATTTTTATTTAAAAACCTACATACGGCGCCTAGAAAAACAGTTTAAATAATTTTATTAAAAAGTGAGTTGTACTTAAAATGTCTAACTACGAGGACGCAATTACGTACATTTGTAGATAAGAATAAAGGCGAACATTATTAATTTTTGTAGCAATGATCGATGGTCGACGAGTCTAAGTGTCATTTCTTGACAATTAAAAACTTGGCCACACAATGATGAGTGTTTATCCATAAAATTCATCATGTGCATTTTTTCATTTTCATCTAAAAACTAAAGCTATTCCAATCAGATTTTAAGACAATTAGCAATTGATAATAAAACCATAGTAATAATGGTTTACAATTCTAGGTTATTTATGCGCAATTTGATGGGGGCGAATCAACAAACATATAATTTACAGCTAATGAATTACAATTTAGAGAGTTAAACTGTTTATCATTTAAACTGGATCCCAAGTCAAAAGTTGAGATTTATAAAAACGTGTTTCAAATTTTGTTTTGCCGATTTATAAAATTCAAAAATTAAGAAATCAGCCATTTTTGGTGGTTTAGATTAATTTTCGGTACTTGATCAGTTTGAGGTAAGTTTTAGCGTAGTCTTTAAAATGAATTCATTTAGATTGTTTGAAATTTTGTTTTTCCATGTAGCGTTTTCAATGAAGAAGGTCCTGATTAGTATCTTCCCAGTTACTTTTTTAAGCTTCAGTTAATTTTTTAGATAAAAAAATTATGTTTATTGGATCTTTTTTTCGCTTGTTAGATCATTCGAGCAGAAGTAGAAATTTGTTTGTATCATTTAAAAATAGGCCAAAACATCATCTTTCGCCTTAACTTCAGAAAAAAACACTTCATTTTCTTTAGTTACAATCATGTGCACATGTTTTCGTGTTAATTGATAACTTTAATTGTAATCAACAAAAGGTTTGAGTTAAAAAGGGAATTTACAATAATACTTTACAATTTCTCAAATCATTTTTGCCAACTTTAACTTGTAATCTTTTCCGATGTGAATAGTGCTTAATTGTTTCTCAAAACCTAACAGAAAGATTGCAATTCACTTTTACCTCCCACATTCTCCGACTTAATGAACGGCTAAATTTGAACTTCAATCAGCATTTGATGTTGAATTTTCATTTTAAAATTATAAACTGAATTCATATTTGTTGAATTATCCATAGGATACTTTATCATCTTTGTTTTTGTGACGTATCGCAATCGAGCGGATATTATAACAATTTGGAGCCTCACACAATCTGAGTGTTTGATATAGGACTAGTGTTCTTTCACATTTGTACTTTAACACAACAGTTTTCTTTAGTTTATTTTCTCATTTTTAAACAAAAACGTGTTTTGCCGCGTTCTCTTAAAAACTCTATTGTCTCAGTTTTTGCTTTTGAAAAAACATGAATTTTACAAATAAGCGCAGTTTTGAAATTTTGTGATTATGGTTTTTAATAATATATGTTATTACAAAATTGACTTTTGTGTATGTATGTTTGTGATAACTTACTATTAAAAGAAAATTATTAAGCAACCAATTTCGTTTAACAAAATAAAGCTTTTTTCGTAGTACTTTTAAAATTCCGATTTTCTAAAAACAAGCCAAATTTTAAAACTTAAATTAAAAACGATGTAACATAAAACAAATTACAAGAGTTTGTATAATACGTAAATGCATCTTGGCTGAAGGCCCATATTTTCAAATAATTTGAGAATTTTAGATGCATCGGAATGCCACTAAATCTGTACTGCACGTACCGTAATATTTCTGAATTCAAATTCTTGATTATCAGAAAAAATCAGAAAGTCTAAAAAGTGCATACCGTAAATATTGGTTATTTTTAGCACAACTCCTTTTCAATGTATTTTTTCTCTCTTCAGAAATAGACAGTGAAGTTTCACATCACTGTGAAATATGACCTTTCAGAGATTACCCATAAATCTGAAAAGAGCCAATTTCATTAGACGGCGATCAAATTCTGCCGCAGGATTGAATTGTGTATTCAAGCGGGAAAACCTTTACTTGTTCACAATTTCCATTTTCTATACTTTCTGAATTCCTTTATTTAAAATCACTCTTTCAACGTTTAATTTAAATGTGATCGGTCTGTTTCCGCGTATAAAATTTGAACTGCTGGTGTCCATCTTTTAATTTAGACGTAGTTCGAATGTATTGAAAGGGCAGTCTCCGTGCGTTTTTTAAAACTCTAATTTTTAGCTTCAGTTTAAGTAGAATGTCTGGAACTTCAGCTGTTCTAGGTAATAATAAAGCAATATTGCCAATTAATCTACAGCAGGAATCATAACTTGAATGCACCCGATTGAGAGTGATTTCTCAAGCTGCTCGGTGGTTATATTTTCTGATAACTCATTTTTAGTGTCCGCAGTGAATCTTATTTTGTTCAATTCATTTACTTCCACTTTTCTATACAGTTTAGACCGTTTTTAACTAAGAAGAACTATTTTTTCCTACACGCTAAAAAATAAATAGTCCTGTCTGTTTATCTGCAAACATGGGCAAAAAAGATTCTGCAATTTTTTCATCTATAAAATTAATTTTTTTCTGAGAAAAAATGTTTATCTCTTCTTGATATTATTGAAAATGTCGCACCCAAAAACGGCTTTTTTGTTGTTTTTAGTGCAATGTACTTTTTTGCTAGACAGACGGTATAAAGACATTCATTAACACCACTTATTTACTGATATACACAATTTATAATGCTTCAAAGAACTCTTTCTACTGTATTTGAATGTTGTCCACTTCAGTTTCAATTTTTATTTAGACGGTATAAAGTCTGAAACATCCTTTTTTTTATTTATTGTTATTCATAATAATTTATTTGCAGTCTAGTTTTTCTATTCCCCAGTTTCAATCAACTATGTGTTTTCAACTTATTTTTTCATTTAACAAAGTTGAAAACAGCTAGTCCTTTTCTGAGAATTTCAAGAACATTTTCACAAAACATCAATGCAAAATTGATTTACAAGTTTTTTTTGCCCTTCACGCTTTCGGAAAACTAAAATATATGTTTTTCCAATTCTGAAAACTACATCGTTTCTTTCGACGGTCAGCGCTTTTTTAAATTTCAAACCAATGTTTTCATTCTTTCTCCAATTTGACAAACGGCTAAATGAAGTCGTTTTGAACTTAGTTCATATTCAAGAAATCAAAATTCAATGACAACATTTTTCTTCCGAGAAACCGAAACGGGAAACATGATTCAAAAGTTTTTAACGGTATAACTTTTCACTAAACGTATATTAAAACAAGCATTATCATCAAAATCGTTTGGTTTATACCTTTCTTGAAATATTTTCTTTTTTTTCTATCCATTTACAGAAATTATCTCTGGTTGCTTTGTAAAATAACAGCTAAAATTATAATAACGCAAAAAGCTTTTTCTGACAAAGGACACTAACAAAAAATTGTATTTTGCGAACTTTAAATTAATACAAATATGAAAATTAAACAGTACTGGAAGAATAATGACGAAAGGCTACACCAATCGCTAACTTGTAGTTCGGCCCCTACAACCCGGCTAATCCTTCCCTTCAGAGCAATACACTTCTCCTTTGTGGCAACATTACGACGTGCATTATAAGAAAAACCAACATTTTACTTAACCTTTTAGCAAACGTTTTTTGGTTTAAAACTAATTCAGATTTGTTTCAATCACTTCGCTTTGTAAATTCAGTTCAAATTCTATTTTGTTTTCTAACTCAGTTAGTTAGAAAGCATTCAAGTAATCAGTTGCTGTTGAGTTTTTGTTCGAACTTGTTGAACTCATATTCACACGATTTAATGTATTCTTAAATGGTTTTTTTACATTTTAATTAATTAAACACTTTTTTTACAGAAATGCAAGCGTGTGACGAAGCTTTAGCCTTACTTCAGTCGAAATATCCTGCATTTTGTATTTACAAAACAATTGCCTGCTGTGTTGGTTTGATCACAACATTTTATATTTTAAAACGCGAGGTTTGACATTTTTAAAAAAACTAATTTTCAAATCTTTGCAGGGAATAGCTTGGCTTGTACATCCAAATGCCAAAGCCTTATTTGTATTTCATATTATTTTCACCGTTCTGGTTAATTTATCATATCTAGTGGTCTACGTTTTTGAAATTATCAGGTAAGAATTTAAAATTGCTTCAGCGGAACTTCACATTTTTAGAATATTTACACCTGTTTCGAGTAATTGTGATTATCTATTTAAAGAAAAAGTGTCTTTCTACCTTCGTTTTCCTGCAGCCATTACATGTTATTGTCAGGCTTTTGGAATGCTTGCTTTTGCCATTGAACGTGCTATTTCAACCGGATTTCCACATGCTTACGAGAGAAAAACAAGCCCTATTGTGGGAATTTTTCTAGGATTTATTAGTGTAATTTAAAATAATTGTATGTGGATTAAATTGATTTTCAGCCTGGAATTGGAGCCCATATATCGTATTTACTTTTAGTTGCACCCAACTCATATAATGGGAGAATGGCTATTGCGGCGAGCTCAAAGACCGTCGACAATTCTGAAAATTACACGGTAAGCTTGAAAATTGAAAAGGAAATTAAGATTTAATCAGCACCAATGTTCTCCGACTTTATTTGAGAAATGGAAACGTTTGCCAAATCTTTTTTCCCTGAAAACGTGATGTGCGATTATTGGTGATGGCTTTTTCCAATTGTGTCATAAAAGAAACCCATATGTTTTTTATGGTAGAAAATATGGCTAGAAAACTGGAAATTCAAAGTTAAGTAGATGATATTACCAACAAACTTAAATAGTTATATTTTTAATAATTAGAGTGCAAATACAAAAATTGAAAAATAATAGTTGAAAAAAGAATTGACATAAATTACTTTTAAAATTTAAAAAATTCTAACAAAAAAGGAATTTTTTTTTGCATTTTTTTTATTTGTAAGTTCTCTACGGGTTTCAGCAATTAGCTTAATTTTTCCAAATACTTGAAAAAAAACTGAAAAGAAAAATGAAAATCACATTTTCAACTTCAACAATTAAAAATCATTTTAGGTGTGGCTCTTTTCCTTCACCATAATCGAAATCACAACTCTCGCTATTGTCATGTGTTGTTTCATAATTACCAAAGTTTTACTCAAGCGATTTAAAATTGAAAAGGAACACAAACTCAGCACAAAATATCAGGTAACCTTTAATTTTTTTAGTCTTTTTTTAAATATTTTTTTAGATTCGAGAAAACCTTATAATCGTCAATACCCTCCTTCCTTGTTTTATATGCGTCACGATTTTGAATATTCTACCCACAGGAATTGTAACAATCTGTGATCAGGTTTGTTCGAATTTTCAAAATTTACACCATTTTGTGAAGTTTCAGTTTTTGTCTCTAAATAATGTGGACCGTATTTTGGTAATGGAGTATACAAATCAGGTAATTTAAAAAGATTTGTTATTTCTACGGATGTTTTGTAGATGCCCCTTTATGCACTAATTATGCCATCAGTGATGATGTTTCGAAATCGACAAAGAAGAAGAACTGTGAAGCCAGAAACGGAAAATGTTCATATCTCCGATCACTTTAATCAGTTGAACATTCAATGGAGATAAATAATATGAACTTATCCTTTTGTAAATAAACATCATTTATACGCCAAACATACAATAAATTTTTTAAAAATTAGTGTCTGTTAGAAACCCCACTCAATAAACCGATTTTGTATGGGTTTCGTTCGCGTATAGTTTTTCCACGTATTTTTTCAAACAGAACTTACCGAAGCTTAGAATTGATAGGGAGCGCACTTTGTTTCGGTAAATTTTCAACAAAACTAACAATTGTGAAGACTCATCTTGATTGTCAAAATTATATTTCAAAACAAAATTATTCATCTAGGTATACAGCCAACCTTAGTTCGGTGAGTTTTGGAAACACAAACGCAACCATTTCACCAATGTTTTGCAGTAATAAATCTTTTCAGAGTGTTTACAAAGCGTGCAAGATCCTGGACTTTTCTGCTTTATTTTCAATAAGAAACATAATATTCATCTTGACAAACCCGTCGACAAAACCGTTCTTGGCAATTTCGTCACAGGTGTTTTTCTCAGAATCAAGCTGAACAAGTGGTGAATGTAACTTTTGTATGGTTTGACAAGAGCCAATGATAAAATTGCATTACACAGTGGGTAACTAATAAAAATTGTAGATCCAACATACTGAGCTAAAGCAATTTCAAATTCAGAAGGAATGTGAATAAAAAAAATTTAATTTTAATTTTAAAAAAAATTTTATTTTTAGCCATAGCCACGGTATGGCTAAAAATAAAAAAGGAAGAATCATCGCTAGCATTGGGATTATACCCTAAACATAATTAAATTAACGAAAAAACATAGAATACAAACCTGGGAGGCAAACAGAAGTGTCAAATTATTTTGATCCTTGTGGCCAGCTTTTGATATCGATTTTTCCACTTGAGATATTATTTTTCTGTGGGTTGCTAAGGAAATCCCAATAACTAAGCCAATAATTACAAGTACTGTAACAATTAAAGCATAACCTGAAAAAACTTACTAAAAAAGGAATCTTTGCGCTAACCGCAGAGGATTGTCAGCTGTGATTCCACATCAATTCCAAAAACCAAATCGTTTTCAAAATCAACATCTTTTATATAAATCGAAATATTGTGTTTCGTGGCGTATGCCCACGTTTCCTGTAAAATAAGCTTAAAAATAGAAATACAAATCATACATTTATATCCATTAAACTGAACAATAAACCAATACATGCTGAAAAACATGTGCCTGCATAAATTGCCGCTAAATAGATAAACGCACTAAATTAGGCAACTTTAAACAAAACCATTATTTAACTTACTATATACCTTTCATGTATTTGAGAAAATCCGTCCAGCCAAATACCATTAAAAGCCTTGCAATGCAACATTCAAGAACTGATACATAAGTACCGACAAGACTGCATCCTATGCATAAAACCTAAAAGTTCTGTTTTTATTCCTTGAAAATTTTTCCTTAGCACTTAATGGTAAAAGCTTGAGATTATTACACGTTTAGTATAAAGAGTCGTCGTAACACGTGTTTACCGTTTCCAAAGTTCCAATTCTTTTTTTCATTCAAGCACTTTAAAGCACACATACGTAATACTGCGCCAGTGTTACATTTGCGAATTTTTCAGGTCTTTAATTTGATACTTGTCGCGTCTATGCTTGATACGTTGGACGCGAATTGCATTTTCACGATGAAATTACCTCTATATACGATCCATACGAAGTATGCAGATACTGTAGTAAGCCATTAACCCGCAAAGCAGGCACCGGAAGCAAAAGATCAGGCTGAATAATCCAGGTAAAAACAACAGAAACAGCAAGATCAGCCACCTTTAAATCGGAAAAATTCGTAGTTTAGAAAGAAAACTTACCGCCATTCTTAGCAGGAATGTCTGGAACTTTGCCATTTTTTCCGAAGTTTTTGTGTAAATAACGTAAACCCAGAAAACGTTTACGATCTCTGAGATTATTGCCAAAACCGCAAGGTAAACCAGTGGAGTCATGAGGACAAAACGAGAAAAATAAATTGTTTGACGAATGATGTTTGTGCCAGTTTCCAATTGTCTGCAGGTGAATTCAAGTAAGCGCTTATGTGTTAGATTGAAGATTGTTTTATGCAGGGCAGCTGATGAATAATGTCCCCATTAGCCATCGGGCTCAACCACCAGGATATATCAAAAAGCTCTTTAATTTAAGTTTTAGTGTCAATTCACTGATTGATCAAAATAGTTATTATCAGTGTATAGAAGTAAATATCGACAGAGTCGAATACGATGACGTCATCTTACTTCTGAAAATCGATATAGACAAACTAACAATAAGTCATGAATTACAAAAACGGTCTTACTAACGCTTTGTGCATATTCAACACAAAATACGTGATTGAGTCCTCTACAAAATATATTTTCGTGGCAACGGGCCTTTTCATTAAAAATTGAAATTGTTTTCTCTATGCGTTCTCTGTAACCGGTTGTATGTTATTGCGTTTGTTTTCGTCACAATGAAAACTCTATAGACACGGCAATAGATTTGCCTGTATTTTCACACTGCGTATGAAAAACATTTATTCATTGAGTATTAATTTCTATCGAAATGAAATATACGCAAATGAGTTCGCAAATGAGTTAATATTAATGAGACGCAAATGAGTTAATATTAACTTTCTGATAATTTTGTAAACAAATTCTTGATATACATCCTGTAAGGTTTAATTAGAATCAAGGAAAGAATCGAATTTATTAGGGGATAGCAAATAAAGAGGGTAGTTCCAATGTATTGAGTCAATGCTGTTTCAAATTCCGAAGGAATGTGGAAAAGCCAAGGAATTGCAACAATAAACATCGGAAAAATCATAGCACATATTGGGACACAGCCCTGAAAAGTTGGTTTTATTTGAAATGTCAAAAAACCTGGCAGAGAAACAGAACGGTCAAGTTTCGTTGATCTTGGTTTTGAGGTCGTGAAATTGTTCTTTCAAGCTGAGCAGTAACTTTGCGGTGTGTTATAAGAGACATCAAAATTAGTGATAAAATATACCCTCCAATAAGAAAAAGAACACCAATCCCTGAAAATCTTTAAGCTTCCTTTTGCCGTTTCCATTACCAAAAATATAAGTAACGGGAGCGTCTATGTCAACACCGTACACTTTGTCTTTTTCAACATTGATTGATTGCAAATAAGACATCAAGTTGTATTTTTTGGCAAATTCATAAACTTTCTAGATTGATGGTTACTTTACAAAATAATTACCACTTACATTTATACGCATCATACAAAAGTATATGCCAGCGCAGACAGAGGCTGCACTCGTTACATAGATCATGGAAAGGTACATCAGAGCGCTGAAAAACAATAAAGTGATATAATCGAACAAGTTTATAAAGAAAAAGTCGAAAAAAAAATTATTCATCTCTAATTGTTTGTCACCGTTTACCTCTGTTGGAGATATTTTTGGTAACAAGCTAAATTATGTTTTTTTTAATTATGTCTTTGTTTTTATTTTTTTTAGTTTTTTTGTATCCTAAGAAAACAAACATTTCATTTAGGGCAAACTTGATTCCTCAACAGAAAAAAAGTTTTTTTGGCGAAAAACCTCACCACTTTTCAACAGTTTTCGCGGTTTTTTTGTGTTTTGCGGAACAAAAATTGGGTCACGATAAACAACTAACTGTGCTTTTTCTGTTTTGTCATCCATTTTCGCATAACTTTTCTGATTTTCAGGACCATGTAAAAACCGCGTTTCCATTGTTGTCAAAATCGCGTTTGCAAATTGTTGTCCTTCTTTAAAAAATCAAAAAAATGAGACTGCAAAGATAAGGTTTCCACTAAGAAAATCTTTTTTTTTCAAGTTAATTTGAAACAATGTGGTCCCGTGGTGTGACGGTTAAGGGCGCCCTCCGCCGCACTTTTGCATTCAGCGGGTTCCAATCTCCATCCCTGTTTCCAGCATTATTCACATTTTCCACTGTTCCTTTATTGTAATCTTTTGTTCTCTTTGTCACGTCAGGAATGCAATTGTGGAAGACTATACGTACAATGTTCTTGCCATGCAAACAAACACAAAAACACTCACTATAAACCATTCATGTACTTGAGTAAGTCGCTCCATTCAAACACCATTAAAAGCCTGGCAAGACAACACTCAGCCACAGAAACAAACGTTCCAACTATGCTACATTCTGTAATAATGGCCTGAAAAGAAAAAAAAACACAATTTATTATAACTATTAGTCAAACCAACCCCAATGTAGGGGGCGTAATCATCGTTAATATATTGAATCAATCCATTTATGCGGAAAGCTGGGACAGGCAGCAGAATATCGGGTTGAATTAACCAGGACATGGTGACTGATGCGGCAAGATCTGCTATCTGAACTCACTATAGCATTTCACCTATAAAACACTTGATAATACCGCCATTCGAAGTAGAAATGGTTTGAACTTCGTCATCTTTGAAGATGTTTTCGTACAGATGACGTAAATCCAGAAACCATTGATTGTTTCTGAGATTACAGCCAAGAATCCGAGGTAAGTCAATGGAGTCATTTGATCTTCAAACAAAAGAATGAAAAAAATTGTGTTAGAGGAAATGATGGTCAAACAGGTGCAGTGGGCAATTATGTCGTCGATGAAAACTGGGTTAGCAAAAACGAATGTTGGTCTTTTGAACGAAGATTTCATTAGACGAAAGCAGGAAAGCCTTACAGTTCTCGCCAATCGAAAGTTTTTTTTAAAGTGTGTGTGTGTGCGTGTGTGTGCGTGTGAGTATGTGTGTGTTACAAAAAAACTCTGGCTTTTGATTTCTGATGATGAAAACCCGCGACATACATGCGCAACGGAACTAGAAAATCTGCACTGCAGCCTGCAACTTCATATCAGCTGCAAAAAATGTTTATTGGTTTAAAAAAATGGTTTTACATGAACATTGGCTAAATGGGTTAGTCAACATATTTGTTTGAAAGGCAAACATTTTGCATTTCTTAAAAAACTTTGAGACAATGGACTAAAATTCTCGGAAGCGGGTCAACCCCAGCCGATCAGGAACTTTCTTGCAATCATGGCTTAAGAACTTCGATTTCCGGGAAAAAATTCAAATTATCAACAGCTGCAAAGAACTTATTTTGGTTTAAAAATAGTCATCAAAGTATGTTTCATTGCTTCCTATGTGAAAATAAAATTCACATAAGTCAAAAAAATAGATTTGTAGTTTTTCGTTTTTACTAATTTTTTCGGAAATTTTCTCAAATTCTCTGACGGTATATTGTTTTAATATTCACGCAATAAACATATAATCAGTTTGGCAAACAACCCTTATTGTAAACTTTAATATAAACCATTTTACATAACAAAATATCAAACTGGAGTACACATTGATGAAGTACATCAAGTGGTCTCAGCCACCCTCGACGTAATTTGGGTCACATGTGTTTTTTTCAAAAGAGTATTTAACAAAGACCTAACATACACTTTGTAAGGCCTTATTAACACTAATGATAAAACAGAATTTAATAACGGATAGCTTATGAACATTGTAGTACCAACGTATTGAACTAGAGCTATTTCAAATGAAGAAGGAAAGTGGAAGAGCCACGGAACTGCTACCAGAAACATTGGTAGAATCATAGCTAGCAATGGAACTGACCCCTAAAATCATTTGGTTTGTTAATTATAATTTGTAAATGAGAGTCATGAAAATAACCGACCTGACTCACAAAAAGAAGAGTTAGATTACTTTGATCTTTGTAGCTCGGTCTCGAAACAGATTTTCCAAGCTGGGAGATGATTTTTCTTTGAGTTACAACAGAAAACACAAAAACTAAGCAAATAAACCCAGTTATGATGACTGCACTCATATACCCTGAAATGACACTATGAGGAAAAATTAACTAAAGCACGTACCAAGAGGGAAAGTGAGAGGCCCTTGCAAATCGATACCATAAACCAAATCTCGTTCAAAATTTACAACTGATAAATAAAGCGAAATATTGTGTTTTAGAGAGTACTGTAAGGTTTCCTGTAAAATAAGTTTTTTTAATTGCAGAAAAATATGAAGCTTACATTAAGGTCCATAATACACAACTGTATAAATACACAAGATAAGAATATGCTTACAAAATAGGTTGTAGACAAATACACTATTGCGCTAAATTGGAATTAAATAAAACCATAGAAAGAAAAACGACTACAAAATTAATTCATGTCCATTTCACTTACTATAGTCCTCCCATGTACTTAAGAAAGTATGTTCGGCCAAAACACATTATTAGTCTAGCAGTGCAACACTCAAGTACTGATACAAAAGTACCAACAACACTGCATACTGTGATTAAACCCTAAATAAAACACTGAAAAGAAAAATTGTATTGTTCTTAGTCATTAATAAAAATATCGCTTTATAAAATTTGATCACCGGGTGCACCCATTCCAAATTTAGCAAAACAAATTTGACAACAACGCAATTGACTAAAATTTAAAGAAACGGTTCAAGTTTTTTTTAAGAACAAGTTTTAAAAAACCAGTTTTTTTAAACTTTTATTTAGGTTCTGCTACACGGTTCACATAATGTTTATTCTTCATATTTCAAATTATTTGTATATGTTTCTATAACACCAATAAAAATTGTTGTGCATTTTTGAAGACAACTACCCTGTAGTTGTTTTACTTCAGGTGCACCCGTACCAGATAGGAGTATTCTATGTTGTACAACTTCTTATATTACACTTCTTGATGTGAGCTAACTTGTTTTGTCGATTGTTTGTAAACGTGCTACAATCATAATTTGCGTTTATCTGACTGGTCTTTCCGTTTTTCATAATTTTTCAACATTTCTCAATTTTGCGTCAAATACTGTATTGGAAATTATAATTTTTTTTAATTTAAATCTATGCAAACAAACAACAAATCTACACGTTTTACTTCAATGAGAAAATCGAACATTTTTCAAATTCTGGGATAGTTGGATTGACCCGTTTGTACTATTCTACCCTTGAACTCAAAATTAAACATTAAACACAAGTTGTTTATTTGAGTGAGGTGTCTAAATGTAATGAAAACAATCTTTAAAAAGAAAAAAGAAGATTTTCACCGTTTCAGGCTTCAAACGAAAACACCAACTAAACAACTCACTCCAGCGTACAAAGCGTAAGAGGCATCAATGTATTGCATCAACCCGTTTACTCGAAAAGCTGGAACCGGTAACAACAAGTCTGGTTGAATTATCCATGATAGAGAAATAGATGTTGCCAAATCGGCCACCTTTAAATAGCCAAAATAACAAAATCTAAATGAACTTACAGCCATTCTAAGTAAAAATGGTTTGAACTTTGCCATCTTTTGCGATGTTTTGGCATAGATAACATAGATCCAGAATCCGTTTATGAGTTCCGATAGAATTGCCAAAGGGATAAGGAAAGTAAGTGGAGTCATTCTAAAATTCAATATGCACGAGATACACTCCCGGGGAAACGTGAATTGACAAATGAGATGTTTCTATTGGTCTAACAGGTGTTTTCAAATTGGCGCTATGGATCAAAGATTATGTGCTCTTTTCAGCTATTTTACGCAACAACCGCTTTTTAAAATAGTGGACACACCTTTTATACATTGATTTTATAAACATATGCTTTAAATAAATATGTCTCAGTTATTAACGCTCCATTTTTATTTTTATTTTTTCTAATAGAGAAAGCAATAAAATAATGGTGAACATCCAGGAAATAAGTTAAGGAGGGAGGATTGGTATACTGTAAACAGCAGGAATGAACGAGTTACAGTAACCTGTAGGCGGAAGGTGTTCTGAATGAGTATTAATTATTTTATGCTAATCAAATTACTGCCGTTCTTCAGTGTTTTTGTCGTCATTAGCAATCCAATTCCAGTGTAATCCGGTTATCTGCAAAGCCGCAGTGCGCGCCAGCGATCACCCATACGATATCGACGACAAAGCAACATCGGTCCATTAAACAATAATAAGCAGCAATTTTCCCATGAAACAAATTTATTTTCGTTTGAATTAACTAAAGTTTGCACCTTGGTTGTTCTCGCACGGCTGTTGTTAGTCGCTTATTCTAATATTTATTCTTTAAGGGTTCATTTACATCAAAAAATTAATTGAATAAAACATCTCTAATAACAAATACTTTCAATATATACATCTTGTAAGGTTTAACTAAAACTAAAGAAAGAATTGAATTTAACAAAGGGTAGCAAATAAAGAGGGTAGATCCAATGTATTGAGTCAAAGCAGTTTCAAAATCCGATGGAATATGAAAAAGCCAAGGAACTGCAACAGTAAACATCGGAAAAATCACAGCTGTTATTGGAACAAGGCCCTGAAAAAATTTAGTACTGATTGAAATGTCAAAAACCTGGCATATAAAAAGAAGGGTCAAATTTCTTTGATCTTTGTATCGAGAGCAGGAAATAGTTCTTCCAAGTTGAGAAGTAACTTTCCGGTGTGTTATAAATGACATAAACAGTATTAGAATAATAAATCCAATAATTAGAATAAGAACACCAATTGCTGAAAACTTATTGGCTTTTCTTTGAAAGTTCCCTGACCCAAGGAAAAGGTTAGAGGTGCCTCTACATCAACGCCGTATACTCTGTCTTTTTCAACATTGATTGATCGCAAATAAGACATCATGTTGTGAATTTTGGCGAAGTCATAAACTTTCTGAAAATGTTTATATTTTTAATGAAGAGAAATCGACATACTTACATTGATGTGTATCAAACAGAAGTAAGTTGTGGCACAAACGCAGGCACCACTAGTGACGTAGATTACTGTAAGGTAGGTGAGTGCGCTGAACATCATAAAATGTTACAAGACTAAACCATTAGGTTTATAATATTTGTTATCTTTACAATCTAAACCTAAAATTAAGACAACATTTTATCCATTTTCAGAATAAATCTAGAAAATGGCGTTTAGGCGAAAATAACATTTAAATACGCAAATTTGTTTTCTAATCCCGGCTGAACTAAAGTTACACTATTAGGTATTTAAATTTACAACGTAAACCTAAAATTATGACAACGTTTACACAAGTTTTAATTCAAATCTAAAATATGGCGTGCAGACCAAAATGGCATTAGAATACGCAAATTTGCCTACTAACCCCGCCTGCGTAAAAGCTCTTTTGGCAAGAGTTTAGTTTGGAGACATGCACATAATTTCTTGTTACACTTACTATAATCCATTCATGTATTTCAGTAGATCACTCCATTCAAACACCATTAACAGCCTTGCCATGCAACATTCAGTTATTGAAACAAAAGTTCCAATTACGCTGCAACCTGCGAAAATGGCCTAAATACAAAAAAATATATCTTTCATTCAGTTAAAATAACCCCGATGTATGGGGCGTAATCCTCGTTTACATATTGAATGAGTCCATTTACTCGGAAAGCAGGGACTGGCAACAATATATCTGGTTGAACTAACCAAGCAGTGGAGATCGATGCAGCAAGATCGGCAATCTGAAAAAAACATCAATGAGTAAAAAAAACATTTGTTAATTACAGCCATTCGAAGTAAAAACGGCTTCAGTTTGCTCATCTTTGAAGGGGTTTTAGTGCAGATAACGTAGATCCAGAATAGATTGATAACTTCCGAAATTGCTGCCAAAATTCCGAGGTAGGTCAATGGGGTCATTTTTATGTCTGTAACAAAAGTTCAATGTAACTAGGTTAATTGTAAGTAAGCAGGTGCAAGTAATTGAGTCGGCGAGTGAAATTGGGTGTTCAATCATTCAGAAGACAAAAATGATATGTTCCCTGTGATCCTTATAGCACGAAACTTTAACCACGCTTTTACATCAAACTTAACAGAAAAGGACAAATTAAGATTGTTAAATAAAATCTGGGCACAAATTTTGCACTGGTTTGCAAAAAGAGACACGCCATTAATAGAAAAACCTTACTGCTAACTGTTACTTCAATACATAGATCTCATTATTTGGTCGCTTTTATGAAAGTTCAACAACAAGCGTAATTTGAAAACCAAATAAATATTTCCTGGGAAAAGGAAAAAGCAGAAAGGTCAAGGAAGCAAAAGAGCGGCAATTCCTCCGGTGTCAGAATTCAGAAAACAAATTAGCTAGCTTTGAAGGGTAAACTACAAAAATACCACAAGTAAACATTGCGTTTGCGGTCACTTAATGATCAAACTACAATTAATTGATGTGTTTAGGGTGCCCAGTACTCTGCTGAAAGAAAATGAGTAAACTGTAAATGTAACAACGATAAATAAATAGCAAACAATCAAGTATCCATAATGGTAAATGTGTTAAAATGAATTTTTGCATTTGATTTCTGATGACTCAAACTCACGCATATGTATATTTTACGGAACAAAAAATGTTTCTATAATATTAACATTTTGCAATATAGCTGCGTAAAACTTCCTTTCAGCTGCAGATTTGTTGCAAATTGTTAGAGGATTGGGTGAGAAATTTTGCAAAAACCATCGCGTATGTTTTAAGAGTATGAAAATCATCGTGTTTGTTTTCGCTTTTTTATTTTGGAAGAACCCTTTTTCCTTTTTGTTTTTTGTTTACTGACAAACGACGTTAAAAGATAGCCCTTCGATTGTTATTAAAAAGATAGCCCTTCGATTGTTATTAAACATGTGTTGTGTAAGATGTACAGGAAGCAGGAAGCTCCCATCAAGAGCTTACGTAATAAGCACAGAGGAAATGGAATACAAAACATGTGTTCTCTACGAAAAAAACGAAAGGAGGCTAATGAGGGCAAAGTGCTTGAAAAGTATACAACATGAAATGAATGTTATATACCATAATTGATAAACTATACAGTTGGCATTGTGTATAAAAATGCTTAATTAAACCTTTTTAGTTTTTCAATGGGATTCAGGAAGCCATAAGCGGAATGAGATCAAAAGAAGCGAGAATGCTGCACGTATTTTCGGCATGCTAGAAATGTTTCGAAAACAGCTCTAATATGAATAGTCGCCCTACCTTATATCCTGGTAAGAGCGTTGTATTTTATTACCTGCAATCATTGTGTAAGTTTAAATGACGCTTATAATACTCTTATCGGATGAAAATTACAAAAAAACACATATGAGATGATAATTCAGAATGGCAAAATCAAAGCCCAATATCAGGTCATAAACAAACTTAAATGAAACAACTAGACAAAAACCAACAATGAATTTTTATCTTGCAGTTTACAGCAAATCGTGATTGTTTGAATTTGAACAATGTCTTCTGTCTTTTACTTATTGTAGTTTTAGCGTGCATTTCAACAGTTTCCATTTTAAAGGGTAGACAACATCCAATGCTATGAACACGGTTAAAGGGACAGTGAGGTTTTATAAGACCTTTTTTGGAAGCTTCTTTGCGCACTCCTTATTTGATCTCCTTTTTCAGGCTAAATTCTCGGCGTCGTTTTTGACCTACCACTGTTTTTTGATGGACCACACACCCCCTATCTATCTTTTCTTCATTTTCCAAAGAGGTTTATCAGGAAAAACAAAGGTTAACCGACAGAAACAACGATATTCCGTTGGACACCGATGATAACTGCATCGCCTATCCCATACGGGTGCAGGTAGTAACTGAAGGAAAGCTGAAAATACAGTTCTGAAGATAGCCGAAGACTTTTGCTGAAGACAGCAGATGCACTGGGTGAGCGCATTCAAAAATATTCAGTATAACTTTGGACGAACTGAATATAGTTTCACAAGATTCAACAAATCCCACATTTGAAAACTTTGTGTTTTGATGTCTGACTAACGAACCGCCCTAAACACACCTAGAAACATATTCTTCTTCTCTGTACCTTTCATATGTTTTATTAGGTCACTTTAACAACAAACGGAGAAACGGAATCATTAACAAGACGAGGGCATAAAACTCTTTTCAGGTATCTTCGATATGGTTTCACAAGAAAAAGTGACAACAAACTATTGATAAGAGGGCTTGCAACCATTAAAATTGATCCCACATTTTCATGTAAGAAGAATTCAAATTCGGAAGGGGAATGTACCAGCCACGGAATACCCATAATGAATAAAGGCGCAACCATTGTCACTAATGGAGCTAGTCCCTTAAAATAACAGTTTTAAATTGAAGTTTTTTTAAAATCTACCTGACAAATGAAAAGAATTGTGAGATTTCGTTGCTGAGCATATTTTTCTGGATGCCACGAGGTTTTAAATTGTTTCTTTATTCTTCTATGTGTTAAGAAAGAAATCACGAAAATGAGAACCACACATATAACAATGATGGTCATTCCAAATAAAGCTGAAATAATTGTTTTTACTGGCTCTCATTGTCTCATCCCACCAAAGGGTAGTAAATAAGCCCCTGCTATATCCAATCCTATGAAGACATCATCTTCTTTAATATCATTCAAGTATGATGTCAGATTGTTGTTTACTGCAAAGTCACAAATGCCCTACAACCGAAAGATTAAACTCAATCAGTTGTAATTGAAACCACCCCCTCATCTAGAAGGGCAAAGTCTGCAGCGAAGATAAGAATGCATGGGATAATAAAACCAATCAGTGCGATGTAAGAATAAGCCCTGAAAAGAAGAGTTAAACGAAATAGGTGAGCACGAAATACAACAAAAGTACAAAAAAATTAAAATATGTTGTCTTTCTCGGTTTCCCGAAAACTATGTATGAGATTTGGGAATAGACTCGAAAGAAGCAAATAAACACTAAATGCAAAATTGTTTACGTTGTTCCATAAGTTTTTGCGGCGGTATTTGATTTTTTTCACAAATTGGCAGAAAATCTAAGCTTAAAGTGGCTACATATGGCCTTTGGAGATGAAGGTCGTCTACAGTTTTTAGAAAAATGACGAACTAGACGTCCTCGGTTTACGTGATTCAATTTTGCCCAAGATTTCTCGCCGTTTCTTACACATTCAGCATTGCAACCCCGTTTGTCGGCGCGGTCACAGAGCGCCGCGGCTGACACCCCGTAGCAGATCGGCTGCGTGACGGAGGTCTCGGAGGTGCGACCGTAACCGGCGGGATCTGAGAACACTTAATGAACTTAATGAAAAATGTAACTCGTGCGTTATTTGAACAATACTACAGGAAACTGCTCCGGCACATGTTTATTGGCCTTAAACAGGTGATAAATGTTGACCCTCTTGCTAAACTTTTACAATCTAAAATATTTGCAAACCAAATTGTTAGAATTAATTAAGTGCTTGTTTTGCTGTAATTGAACACAAAACGTTTTAAACTTTTCGGATTTAAATAACATTTTGAGAAACTTACAATTTAAACTGTTTAAATTATAAACTTTTAGTTTTTTAATGCTAACCAAACAAGTTGCAGTATGGTTAACAACGACACTTTTGGCAGTTGATAAATTCACAGAAACGTTTGCTATATGGTCATTGTGTTGACCATATTGTCATGAAAATCAAAATGATAACAAAATATACATTATCCAAACATTGAAAACTTAGCAATCACCTCGCTTCATATTTAAAAACGAACGTTTAAATGTGTTGCTTCGGAATGCTGGCAGCATGTTTCACGACTTCATTTACGACATTTTATGGTTTGGCCTTAATAGTACTGGCTTGCTTATTTCATTCAAATGATGCAATTTTGACATTTGTAATCTACCACTTTAGTTGTACTGGTTGGTTTAATTATGAAGTCACAATTAGTATCAAATAGCCTTCAATCGTTCGCGACACAAAGAAATTTTCCTCAAAATCTTCTGCGCCTGTGCAAAGCACATGTTTTGCATTTTTTGAAATATGCAATTATGTGGTATAATACGCCCCTGCAAGCAATTCCTGCTACAGCTTTTAAAATTATACTCAGAACCAACACACATTTGCTTGTATTGGAACAGGAAGCATGCGTTGTAGGTTTGTCAATAAAATAAAAAAAGATGTCTTATAATTTACCGTTTTCCTGACATTACATTGATAATGTTCGTTTTTCCATAGACAATCGCAGCTCTTCCAAGACAACACTCCAAAACGGCAAATAAACTTAAACCAAAGGAGGACAGTGTAAAAACTACCTAAAAGCAGGTTTTTACAGGAGTGGTTAATAAAATACCGCAAAAAATCCACCAATGTCACCAAAATATTTAAAAAGTCCATGGATTTGCATTGCAGGCAGTGGAAACATCATTGTGGGTTGAAGTAACCAAACCAAGCTAAGTGATGAAAGCAGCTCTGTCACCTAAACTTTCCCTAAACTTTTTAGCTTTACGAACTTACAGCCATTCGAAGTAGAAAACATTTAAATTTAAGCATTTTACTGGTTGATTTTGTACATATAAGGCATATCCACAGAATGTTGAAGATTTGAGCAATGATGGCAATGACAAATAGAATAATTGGAGGCATTCTTTTAATAAAAAAAAGTCTGAAACAGTGCTTATATAAATGTTTCTAGAAATGAGAAAAGGATGAAAACATTCGAAACATCGAGAATTAAGCACAGTCTGTGGGCTTTAGCCTTCATTTCATGTAACTACCGTTAATTCTATGTAATTTGGAGGTGGATGCGTCAAGGTGCATCAAAGTACGATTCTAAAAACTGGGGAACTTCTCATTTAAAATCAAATGTAGTTTTTAACTTTTTCAACTTTGAAAACTGTTTTATTTAAACTAGTTCATTTCTTTTTTCTTAGTTTTTTACAACATAAAACGAGTTTGTTAAATAATAACAACTAGAAATAGGTTTATTTGATTCAAAGATCGAATCTGAATCTGTCCTTCTTTGTTGCCTCTGACAAAATAGAGTCTCCCTAATTAGATCCATTCCGTTTGTGTTTTTATTACGTATGCGAGGTTATCTTCACCTGCTATTCTTGATCTCTGGTTGAAATATCCAGAAATATCTTGTACGCCTGTCCAATTACTGTTTACGTCAGGCGACGATCAGAGCATGGAATTGCTATTACTAAATTTCCTGGTGTGGTTATTTTTGGTTTTCATTAAAACATGAACGTCAAGATATTGACAATAAAAACACGTTTTCAAGAAACTTGCCAAGAAATGGCACACTCCTTTAAATTATCCATTAAATGTCGTATAAAACTTTAAAAGGATTTGTTTTCTATGGTCTGTTCAATGGTTTCTGTTAATTTCCAATCAATAAGTTGTTTGTTTTATTGATTAAATGGAAGGGACTACTAAATGCAGACGCAAGGCCAAGCAAAAGCAAACGCTTCTCCGCAAAGAAATAAATTCAGATGGCCGAGCACGCTCATCGCTGCGGGACCAATTAACTCTAACTTTATTTTTTGTTACGATTTCAGATGTAAATTAGCTGAAGGAAAATACGTTTGTAAACGTGCTAAAACTGTTGATTCATTCTTGAAGTTACAATTGAAACTTTGCCCGCAATCGGGAGAAAACGGTAATTGTACTTTTATCATGTGTGTGTATTTGTGAATGTGTCCTTGTGTACCTGTGTGTATCTGTGTGTTTGCATTTCCCCCTCAAAGAACAAAATGTCCGGTCAATCAATAAACATGAGGATAACATTTTTCTAAACTTTATTCAGACAATCACATCTTTCTAAAGATTCTATTCTAATCCTAATCCATTCCGGAATCCAACTCCAGTCTACTTCGGAATGGTACTCCACTGTTGACGAAGTCCTTCAAAGTACTCTTTTCCCTTCTTACTGATCACGAATACTGTGGCTGCTGTGTCTTTCTTCTGTTTCTTTGATCTTACAATTAAAGCCAACGGCATGAACATCCCATAGAAAGGAAGCTAAACAGCATTTTACATTATCAAGATTCAAGAAGGCTCACCACGTAGAAATACTCAGTCATCCTTATGTAGTCAACCTGGCTCTTGTTTGGTGCCGCCTGAAGAATGTGTTTTGTTTTCATGAGACATTTTTACAAACCCATAGATATACGGAGACGGCGACTGCGGAGATAAGATGGAAAATAACGTGGAGGAAAAAGCATGGAATGAGAAACTTGATGATCGTCAAGTTTTCACGACTCTATTAAACAAAATTATAATTTTACTTTCAAATTTACTCACTTGGTACTTCAAACCCAATTCGGCCTCTTTGCAAACGCCTTTTACTTTTCGGAGCAGAGACCTTGAATGGAGATAGCAGTACACAGTAAGGAGAAAGGTGCAAGCTTCAACGATTGTGTAGGAGTAAAGCCAGATCTACAAAAACATAAACATATTGTTGTGGTGTAAATTCACCTGGAACCGAGATGAATTGTCAACTGTTTTCACACTTGAGACAACAGACGTGGAAGTGTATTTTGGAAGTGTACTTACAGAGGAGCTAATGAGGATCTGAAAAATGGTTTAAAGATGGCCTACGAATCTTGAAAAAGTTTTCCAACAAAGATAACTGGTGCCTCCACTGGTCAAACATTGATCAGCCTTCAATCTTGTTCTCATCACGAGTTGAATGATTTTTTTTAAAAGAAACTTCGAAAAAGAGTCGCTGGCGTTTATATTTTGTATATTCTCTAAGAATCACCTTTATACATAATTTACATGAAACTCAAAACTTGAAAGGTCATAAAATTGAGATCAAATTGCATTTAACGCACTATAAAATCATCGCTTTCCCAGTAGTGATCCTTTTCCTTTGCAAAAAGAACATAATGGTCTCATTCTACATTTTGAACTTGTGATAGTCCGATAGTTTAAAGTTTAACTCTATAATCGTTGTTGATTTGCATAAAACGCCCAAATGTAAGCTAGAATGATACTTACCGATGTTAGAATGAGAGCACATGCTATGTAAGGCTTGCGTTTCTTCTCATAAGTCTTTGGGATGTTTGTCGCAATTGCTCTCTCAATCGCAAATGCAGCCATGGCGTAGGATTGAACATTGCTTGCAAAGACTCCGGGAAACTTCACCCAGAAGGACTTTGCCTCGGTCATAACATAGTCACAAGGAGTGGAAACATGTTGCGCCAGCCTGAAACTTCTTTTGTAACCAAGCAGCTAATGGCTTACCTAAGAATGTCGGCCACGTAGCTCACAAGATGCCCTATTTCAATGCAAATGATCAGGAAGACATGAAAGAAGAACAACACCTTGGCGTTGGGATGGACTAGCCAGGCGAAACCCTGAAAATACAATTTCACTAACGCAGAAGGCAATTTCTCACCTCTCTTTTCACGCCGATGATGGTCAACCCCACTCCCAAACAGCAGATGACACTTTTCGCGAGGCAGTTGTTGGAATAGTTTGAATTCTTCAGCTCCAGAGCTTGTTGGCAGCTATGGTCAAGATCCATGGTACCTGAACTCTTCAATGCAGGTTTGATATAGCTGAAATTGGGCTAATCAAGCGTATTTGATAATCTTCAGACGGAGATTTGAATACAACTGGCCTCATCAATAGGGGTAATTTGGAGTAGTTGCACCCCCGTATTCTAGTAAAATCATGTTTTGCACGAAAGGTGAGAGCAAAGAAAATAGAAGTTGGGGGTTTGCAGTTTAGATAAATTGTTGAAATGTGCGGGCCGGCCCGGACTGATTGGGAACCAGGTCGACCCTTAGCTATGACTGATTACGATCAGCGATCTTGGATGGTTTTTCCAGAAACTGGCACTTCTAAACAACCAAATGTGTACTATTATAAGGGGAGAGAGTCATTAAACCATTTTTTTTACTAATCGCGCCTTCAATGCAGAAACGGTTGAGAGTCACAGTAAGCCGCCTGCGAAACATTGGAAACACTGTTTTCGTGGAACTCTTAGAAGCTGTCGCCATCTGCTAGTGTTGACACCTGCTTCTTGCAACAACAACATCACTAAACAAGCCTTCTGTGCTGTGTTGGTGCG
Organism: Oscheius sp. G VE-2021; assembly: GCA_022343465.1. NCBI lineage: Eukaryota > Metazoa > Nematoda > Chromadorea > Rhabditida > Rhabditidae > Oscheius > Oscheius sp. G VE-2021. The sequence goes on from JAJQXH010000036.1 coordinate 976,109, forward strand.
TCAACAGGAAAAGACAGAATTGTGCACCTGCAGTTGTGCAGGTGGTTGATCAACACGCAACTACGGTTTCCTGTGTGAATCAGATACTGGCCGATGTGAAGAAACAGATGTAAGATGTATAACATCGGCTTCCAGTGACCTTAAAAGCCGACCTTCAATAGAAAGTTAGTATCGGAAGAGGAACAATGAATAGGAAGTTTATTGACAAGTTTAAGTTGTCTAACGATGCATATTACTTTTAAATTTTCATTCATGAGATAGTAACTTTGGTAGAGAGTTTGTCTTACACAATCTGCGCGATCATCTTGTAAGTGTAGATGGAACATTTCAGTTTGTTGAAACATCATAATTGATAACCCTGTTCTTTTGAAACAGTTCATGTTAACTTGTAGTGAATTGATGAAGTCATACAATTATGAAGAGCTCTGAACTATGATTGATGCAATCAAGACAGGTAAAAGGTTACTGTAGTATAGACATTATCATCAAGTGAAAAATGCTTAATAAAGAGTTTTGTTCTGGAATTGCACCTACGCTGAGCAATCGCAGAAGGTAGAGTGTAAATTGTCACAAGGCGCCATCAAATTTTCGTGCCGTCCTTCATGGAGAGCAGGAGTTACACTTTTGGTAGGCCGTGTTCCTACAGTATCTGACAAATTGCCCGTTGCTTTCCATACTCCTTGATAAACAAGTCTGTAAAGATTCCGGGTCGGCAGCGGCTGGCAGCGAGCAATTAACCCCGAATCAGAGCGCCGCAAGGGAAATTTCTCTGTGTCAGACGCGTTACAGGCGCAGTTTCTCCAGGTTAATTGCTGGACATGCCAACTCAAAGCCTATTTCGGGTATATATTTTATCTGACAGACTTTAAGCACATGAATGTATCAGAAAATAACCCAAAAGACACCTCCCGGGGGTCAAATCTGCTTGTCCGACGAGTCTCAAACGAATATTTCGGCTTCCACGGGTCAATATACCTCTATTGTCATTTTAAATATATTGAAAAACATTTAAAATCCGTTTTTATTCAGTGATTTCAAGTGTCGCAGCCATTAGAAGCAATAAAAACAAAGAAGGCTGTTTTTTGATGTTGCGATAATCTTAATTATTATGTTATTGTGTATTAATTTGTTCTACATTTCTAAAAAACAAGTTAAAACAGTGAAACTAACATTAAAACTAGTAATACAACCCTTCCTCACATTGGTTCCCCGTGAGAATTGGACTGCGTACCCCCATTTTCGCGCCCACGCGCAACCTCGCTACGGTGCTCTGCAGCTCTCGCTCTCGTTATTATTTTTTCAAATTTAGATTTTTCCTCTGTTTCATTATTTTTTATTCTACTTTTTTCTGTTAATTATTCATAAATAATTATTTATAATCATTTAAAGTTTGTTTTATGACCCGAGAAGAGTTGCGCATTGCCCGTTGATTCAAGATCCCAGATTGAAGATGCATTTTTGCCCGTTGATGAAGGATCTCATATTAAATTTGTTCATTATTATTTTATTTTATTTTCTTAACGTTTTCATCGTATTTAAACTTATTTTAATCGTTTTTCAGTTTAATGGGAATGAAGTGGATCTGCCGAAACGACCACGGAGCGTTCTTCTCCCTTCTGTGGCCATTCTCCATTCTTCTTTTATTTTTACGGATCAGAATAGCCGGAGGTAAGAATTTTTCCATAATTAAACTATATAAATGACTTCAGGACTTCGAAAATCCCGGTTCCGAAGTTGTTCATCATCGATGCCGGTCTCCACAACATCAACGATCAGTTCCACTTTCACATCAAGAGGAATTCAGCTTCGATCTTCTACTAAGACGGTATTTTTATGCATGTGCGTCATTTTAAACAAATTCAGGTGATCTAATGGTGACGGAAGAGCCTGAGTCACTCATGTGCGCCGCCTGCAAGGACATCACCGTTACCTTCCGCTTAACTCAGGTTTTTATTTCTATTTTCATCGTTAACCGGCATCATTTAGGCTATTACTGTGAGCTGGACAAGGAGAAACGCTAGTGGAATGTCGCAGCCTCAACGAAGAAGGCGTCAATAAGGGGAATCAAAGAAATTTTCTTCTTTCACCAAATCAACGGTGAGTAGGTTGTAATATTTAGCTAAAACTACTAGTTTTATAATGCTAAAATCACTATTTTCAGATAGCTTCACTTTGAGGATGCCGAATATGGTGGTGGCCAAGCTTTTCGTCTTCGATGTCGGTCTCAACACCATATCAGCGATCAGTTCGCCTTGCACATCAAGAGAATTTAAGCTTCGATCTTCTATTAACGGTATTTTTGTGGATGCGCATTTTTATAACCGGATTCAGGTGGTCTACCTGAGAAGGAAGCGACTGATATGCTCCGCTTGCAGCTAAACCGTCGACATGCTCTCAACTCAGGTTGGAAGATGGATTCATGCAAAATGCGGCTTCTGATCACCAAATGGCAGGTGAAGCGGCCTTTCATTGCGAAAAAGCGGCTTCGAATTTCCAAAAAAGCAGACAAAGCTGACTTTGGTTGTTTAAAAGCGGCTTTCATTTACACAAAGCATGTGAAGCAGCCTTTGGTTGTAAAAGAAATTACTTGAATTTGAAGCTAAAATTTAAATTTCAACTTTTCACAAATCATTCCACATAAACGTAGAATCATAAATAAAACCAATTTACCATATTAAACTCAATATTTTAGGTCTCTGCTCTCAACTAGCTGTGCGCAACGTGGCTTGAAACGTGAGAAAAACATCTTGAATCAAGAGTGACAGTCTTTCCCCGTAGCATCTGTAAAGTGGGTTTCTTAACGGAATGATTTAAATACTTGTTCAGATTGAAGTCCATCTGCAAAACCGAAGAGGCAGGGATTGCCACGTTCACCACGATTCTGTTTGATTGATGCCATCTCCGCCGGCACTATTCAAACCAGGTTGGTTTGTGAGCGTTGGAGTTTACATAGGTCCCATAGGTTGAGTTCCTTGACTGCGCGTTAAATATTATCAACGAGTAAGCATTGTTTATTATCAACCGCATGCGGGCATCCCCTTAAATTTCGAAAATATTTCGAGTTTTCGTGACAATTAGGTTTTTGGAAAAACGAAGTGTTTCTTTTGTCTTTCGTCTGTCGTTATTTCAGTAGAAATTTTGTTTGTGTACGTTTTGGGATGAAAATTCAAGCTATATCGAGCTCTTTAAAGGGTGTTTTTGCTGATGTTCGAAATTATTTGCGAATTCGGGGTCGAAACTTTAATGCGCAAATTTAAGATACTTTTTAAGAGTGTTTGCTTGTCGGCGGCCGACGACCAGGGGGGACAGGGACAGAGAGAAGACGTCGTCGTTTTTTAGATTCTTTTTTATTCTTGCATATGTACATGTGTTTTATTGCAAAAGATTTTTCTTGTTTCTTTCAACTACCGGTTCTAACCGTGAAAATATCTTCTTATTTCTAAATATGACTCAAATATTTTGCGCGTTTTTAGTCAGTCCATAATGTATTATGACGAGCACGTTTTCGTGGCTGAGCTGGAGCACAAGTTGAAAAAGGCCCAGAAGCGTAGGAGGTCCCGTCGCCGTCCCTCATTCTACCGCGCGCCCAGTCTCCACCGCGTCGCCCTTCTCCGCGCCTTCCTCGTCAACCTCAGCGAGTAGTCCATAGGAGAATAAATTTGTTAACCTTCAAAACACTTTTTGTTGTTTGAAAAAAGGGAAAATTTGCTTAATTGCTAATTAAATTCGAATTTACTGCATGATGGAATCGTTAATGAAATAATATTTTAAAAAATTTATGATAATGATTTAGCACAAAAATGTCCTTCTTTTATAATTTACTTGTCACTACATTTTATGGAAGTTAATGCAAACTAGTATTTTGATTAAAATTTATCGATTAATGACGAATGATTGCGATTTTTGTTTTAATTCAAATAATTTTAATTCTTGTTAAATATTGAAGTATTTTTTGATAATTTGTTTCGAATGATAATTTGGAAACTTATGTATTTTGTATAACATTATCTATGTATGTGCACTTCGAAATTTAAAATTAAGGATGCGTATGTTTAAGATTTGTGTGATAACAATTCAAGCAACGATTTTTTTTAACTTACGAAAAGTTGCACAAAATTGGAAATCTCTTGAGTTAGAAAAAAAATGGTATTTTTGATAAACTTTCGAAAACTTTTGCACAAGTTTTGCGTATTCATTTCAATAAACTTTTTGTATCTACTGTGTTTTTGGTTTGTTTTGGGTTTGTATAAACGTTTGTTGCAATAAATATTTGTTTTTTTGTAATATGTGTTTCATTGTTGGCAAGTTGCGTGATTACGCAGTGGTTACTTTTACGGTTGTTCCTATTGTCATCGGATTTTGGTTACCTTCACTCAATTCAGCATATGAAAATAAGCCGAAAGCTGCCTGAAGCTGTCTGAGGCCACCAGAAAAAGCCGACACCTGCCTGAGGTAATCAGAAAAAGCAGAAAGCGGCCTGAGGCCGCCAAAAAAACCCGAAAGCGGCCTGAGGTTACCGGAAAACCCCGAAAGCGGCCTGAGGTAACCAGAAAAATCAGAAAGCGGCCTGAGGCCAGAAGAAAAAGCGCAAAGCAGCCTGAGGTTATCGGAAAAAAGCGGAAAGCGGCCTGATGTCTCCGGAAAGAGCAGGAAGCGGCCTAAGGTCGGATCCGAACCCTCGATCGTCGTCTGGTGAGAAAGCCAGCCCGGTTGCTAGATTCCTTGGTCCCCCGGTCATTTTTAAACTTATTTTACCCGTTTTTCAGTTTTCTGGGAATGAAGTGAACCAGCCTAAACGACCACGCACTGTTCTTTTCGCTTCTGTGGCCATTCTCCATTTTTCTTTTATTTTGCGGATCAGAATAGCCGGAGGTGAGACTTTTCCATAATTAAACTACAGAAATAATTTCAGGACTTCGAAAATTCCGGTTCCGAAGTTGTTCATCATCGATGCCGGTCTCCACAACATCAACGATCAGTTCGACTTCCACATCAAGAGGATTTCAGCTTCGATCTTCTACTAAAACGGTATTTTTATGCATGTGCGTCATTTTAAACAAATTCAGGTGATCTAATGGTGACGGAAGAGCCGGAGTCACTCATGTGCGCCGCTTGCAACGAAATCACCGTTACCTTCCGCTCAACTCAGGTTTTTATTTATATTTTCATAGTTATCCGGCAACATTTAGGCTTTTACTGTGAGCTGGACAAGGAGAAACGCCAATGGAATGGCGCGGCCTCAACGAAGAAGGCATCAATAAGGGGAATCAAAGAAATTTTCTTCTTTCACCAAATCAACGGTGAGTAGGTTGTAATATCTAACTAAAACAACTTGTTTCATGATGCTAAAATCACTATTTTCAGATAGCTTCACTTTGAGGATGTCGAATTCTCTGATGTCGGTCTCAACATCATATCAGCGATCAGTTCGACTTTCACATCATAAGAATTTCAGCTTCGATCTTCTATTAACGGTATTTTTGTGGGTGCGCATTTTTATAACCGGATTCAGGTAACTGAGAAGGAAGCGACTGATTGAAGCATGTGCTCCGCTTGCGGCTAAACCATCCACATGCTCTCAACTCAGGTTGGAAGATGGATTGATGCAAAATGCGGCTTCTGATCACCAATTGGCAGGTCAAGCGGCCTTTCGTTGCGAAAACGCGGCTTCTAATTTCAAAAAAGCCGCCTTTGGTTGTAAAACAAATTATTTAAATTTGAAGCTACAATTTTAATTTTAACCCTTAACAAATCATTTCACATAAAACTCAAAAACGTAAATCAAATTAATTTTCCGTATTAAACTCAATATTTTAGGTCTCTGCTCAACGAGAACTGAACGAGCCGTGCGCAACTTCGATGGATACGTGGAGAAAAACAACTTGAATCAAGAGTGACAGTCTTTTCCCTTAGCATCTGTAAAGTGGGTTTCTTAAAAGAATGCGTTTAATACTTGTTTAGATTGAAGTTCAACTGCAAAACCGAAGAGGCAGGGATTGCCAAGTTTACCACGATTCTGTTTGATTGATGTCATCTCCGCCGTCACTATTCAAACAGGTTGGTTTACAGGCATGTTCACAAGTAATCTATGGACTTAAGTCACCGTTACTTTCGCGCTTTTGCTTAACCAACTACATTGTACATGTGGGAATTGTATGTTTGCCCCAGTTTTATGTGAAGTTCACCTTTTGGCATCTTACGCCACCGAATCTTGTAAGCACATTAGACTCGTGTGAACCTCCATCAATGACTATACATACATTTCGGAATTTGTTATAGTTGACGTGTCAACTGGGTATTTGGAAAACGGGGAGTTTGTTTTCGTCAAGTCCCTAAAAGTAGTTTGAAAAATTCAAATCTTTATAACCTCTTCTACCACTGCTTAATTAAAATTTTCAGAATGAATACGAACCTAAGACCTCAGAACACAGTGGTCATGTCCCAACTCGTGTTTTGGACACTCTTCCAAAGGTAAAGATGTTGTTATTGTATTTTCAGATTGCGAAGATGAAGACGGGCCAGAAACAGCATCATTTTCCCCTGAAGTGCGTCTGCGACTACAAAATTCACTCTGACAGGAAGTGGTGGGTTTTCCAGACGGGGTTCGCTTATTCAAGTATGACTGTTGGTTGTTCCAAAAGTCTGTCGTTATTTCAGTAGAAATTTTGTTTGTGTACGTTTTGGGATGAAAATTCAAGCTACATTGAGCTCTTCAAAGGGTGTTTTTGCTGATGTTCGAAATTATTTGCGAATTTGGGCATTCGGGGTCGAAAATTTAATGCGCAAGTTTAAGTTACTTTTTAAGAGTGTTTGCTTGTGGGCGGCCGACGACGGGGGGACAGGGACCGAGAGAAGACGTCGTCGTTTTTAAGATTCCTTTTTTATTCTTGCATATGTACATGTGTTTTATTGCAAAAGAGTTTTCTTGTTTCTTTCAACTACCGGTTCTAACCGTGAAAATATCTTCTTATTTCTAAATATGACTCAAATATTTTGCGCGTTTTTAGTCAGTCCATAATGTATTATGACGAGCACGTTTTCGTGGCTGAGCTGGAGCACAAGTTGAAAAAGGCCCAGAAGCGTAGGAGGTCCCGTCGCCGTCCCTCATTCTACCGCGCGCCCAGTCTCCACCGCGTCGCCCTTCTCCGCGCCTTCCTCGTCAGCCTCAGCGAGTAGTCCATAGGAGAATAAATTTGTTAACCTTCAAAACACTTTTTGTTGTTTGAAAAAAGGGAAAATTTGCTAAATTGCTAATTAAATTCGAATTTACTGCATGATGGAATCATTAATGAAATAATATTTAAAAATTATTATGATAATGATTTAGCACAAAAATGTCCTTTTTTTTATAATTTACTTGTCACTACATTTTATGGAAGTTAATGCAAACTAGTATTTTGATTAAAATTTATCGATTAATGACGAATGATTGCGATTTTTGTTTTAATTCAACCGATTTTAATTCTTGTTAAAGATTGAAGTCTTTTTTGATATTTTGTTTCGAATGATAATTTGGAAACTTATGTATTTTGTATAACATTATCTATGTATGTGCACTTCGAAATTTAAAATTAAGGATGCGTATGTTTAAGATTTGTGTGATAACAATTCAAGCAACGATTTTTTTTTAACTTACGAAAAGTTGCACAAAATTGGCCTTTTTGCTAAACTTTCGAAAACTTTTGCACAAGTTCTGCGTATTTATTTTAATAAACTTTTTGTATCTACTGCGTTTTTGTTTGTTTTGGGTTTGTATAAACGTTTGTTGCAATAAAGTTTTGTTTTCTGTAATATGTGTTTTTTGTTGTTGTCAAGTTGCGTCATTGCGCAGTGATTCCTTTTACGGTTGTTTGTATTATCATAGGACCTTTACCCATTTCAGCATATGAAAATAATCCGAAAGCTGCCTGAAGCTGCCTGAGGTCACCAGAAAAACCCTAAAGCGACCTGAGGTCACCAGAAAAAGCAGAAAGCGGCCTGAGGCCCGAATAAAAAAGCGGGAAGCAGCCTGATGTCTCCGGAAAAAGCAGAAAGCGGTCTAAGGTCGGATCCGAACCTTCGATCGTTGTCTGGTGAGAAAGCCAGCCCGGTTGCGTAATTCATTGGTCCCCCGGTCATGTTTATACTTTTTTAACCGTTTTTCAGTTTTATGGGAATGAAGTGAATCAACCGAAACGACCACGCACAGTTCTTCTCGCTTTTGTGGCCATTCCCCATCATTCTTCTATTTTTACGGATCAGAAAAGCCGGAGGTACGAATTTTTCCATAATTATACCAGAAATAACTTCAGGATTTCGAAAATTCCGGTTCCGAAGTTGTTCATCTTCGACGCCGGTCTCAACAACATCAACGATCAGTTCGACTTCTACATCAGAAGGATTTCAGCTTCTGTGTTCTACTCAGACGGTATTTTTATGCATGTGCGTTATTTTAATCGAATTCAGGTGATCTAATGGTGGAGGAAGAGCCTGAATCACACGTGTGCGCCGCCTGCAACGGCATCACCGATACCTTCCGCTCAACTCAGGTTTTTAATTATATTTTCATAGTGAATCGGCAACATTTAGGCTATTACTGTGAGCTGGACAAGGAGAAACGCTAATGGAATGGCGCGGCCTCAACGAAGAAGGCGTCAATAAGGGGAATCAAAGAAACTTTCTTCTTTCGCCAAATCAACGGTGAGTAGGTTGTAATATTTAGCTAAAACTACTAGTTTTATAATGCTAAAATCGTAACACGTAGAAACATGAATAAAACCAATTTACCGTATTAAACTCAATATTTCAGGTCTCTGCTCAGTACTCAAAGAATCTTGCGCAACTTGGCTGGCAACGTGGAGAAAAACATCTTGAATCAAGAGTGACAGTCTTTTCCCTTAGCATCTGTAAAGTGGGTTTCTTAAAAGTTTGTGTTAAATACTTGTTCAGATTGAAGTCCATCTGCAAAACCGAAGAGGCAGGGATTGCCACGTTCACCACGATTCTGTTTGATTGATGTCATCTCCGCCGTAACTATTCAAACCAGGTTGGTTTGTGAGCGCTGGAGTTTACATAGGTCCCACGGATTGAGTTCCTGGTTAACTGCGCGTTAAATATTGTGAACGAGTAAGGTAAGAAATGCCATTTCTTCGCGTTTGAACGTGCAAGATAGTGTTTATGTGATTAGTTAGCGTTTGGGCCCGTTGTCTTGTAGATACGCCTACATTTGTGAGACGACATGGTACTGTTACAGGCATTTTCACAAGGTGGTCTAAGGACTTGAGCCACCGTTATTTTTATTATTTTTTCCATGGTTTAACCAACTACATAGCAAATTGTACATGCCTAAATTGTATGGGAAACCAGGTTTAGTGTAGAATTTACATTTTGGTGACTTTTGCCATAGAATCATGTAAACACATTGTCGTACCTCCGTTAAGGTCTATAGACAATTCGCGAAACTGGCTACAGTGTGAGCCACTTAAATTTCGGAAAAAATTCTACTTTTCGTGACAAATAGGATTTTCGAAAAAGGGAGTTTGTTTTTCCCAATCCTTAAAACAGTGAAAAATCCAATCTTGATAACCGCTTCTACCGCTCTTTAATTATCATTTTCAGAATGAATTGATCATCGGGTCTTCAGTGCAAAATCTTTATGTTTCATCCCATGGTTCAGACACTCCTAAATTGTTAAATGTGTTTTATTTGTCTTTTTTATATATTGTATTTTCAGAGTTGCGAAGATGGAGATGGACCAGAAACTGTACTGAAGTGCTTCTACGACTACAAAATCGGCTCTGACACGAAGCGGTGAGTTTTTCACGCGGTGTTTGCTTATTCTAGAATGACTGATGGTTTTCCCCAAAAGTCTGTCGTTATTTGAGTAGAAATATGGTTTGTGTACGTTTTGGGATGAAAATCAAAGCTACTTCAAGCTATTTTACAGGAATTGTTGTCTTGCTCTAAATTATTTGCGTAATCGGGTGTTTGGGGTTGAAAATTTAATTCGCAAATTTACGCTCTTTTCAGGAGCGTTTTGCTTGTGGGCGGCCGCCGATCGGGGGAACTGGGACCGACAGAAGACGTCGTCGTTTCTTAGATTCCTTTTTTATTCTTGCATATGTATTTGTATTTTGTTGCAAAAGATTTCCTTGTTTCTGTCAACTACCGGTTCTTACCGTTAAAATCTCTTCTTTTTTTAAACATAACCCAAATGTTTGTGCGTTTTAAGTCATGTACTTCGATGATGATGTAATTATCGCTGAGGCCGAGATCAAGTTGAACAAAGCGATGAAGCGCAAGAGGTCTCCCCGCTACCCCGCCTACTTTCACGAGCCGGAGCTCCTCCGCGTCGCCCTTCTCCGCGCGTTCCTCGCCAAGCTCAAGGAGTAGCCGTCTGGGGGAAATAAATTGTTAACATTCAAAATATTTTTTGTTGTTAGAAAAAAACGGGACAATTTGCTAAATTGCCAATGAAATTCGGATTTACTGCATCGTTAATGAAACAATATTTAAAATTTGTGTGATAACAATTCAAGTAACAACTTTTTTAACTGAAGAAAAGTTGCAAAAAGTTAAAAATCTAAGAAAAATTAGTATGTGGGTCTGTCAGCAGAAGAACATCGGGGTTCAAACTGGATGTGGTCTTTGTTTGTGTCACCATAATCGCATCGCTTAGACATGTGTTATCGAGATATCATAAAAAACCATGTCGCCTTCTAAGAAGAATTTTGCGATTTTCCCTCGCGTTCGTCGTAGTGCCTATTGGTTAGGTCAATCTTAATCGGCTGGGTGATTGAATGGAGCGTCGGGTAATGAGTACGAATGGCCAAAGATGGCTGGTTAGAAATCGAAAGCGGTGGAAATGAGCGCTCCCCCAAAAGGTGTCTTTATGTGCACTTTGGAAAATTTATATGCACTTTGGAAATCTAAAATTATAAATGCGTATGATTAAGATTTTTTGTGATAATAAATCAAGCAACAATGTTTGAACTGACGAAAAGCAAAATATTGAAGATTATTGAATTACAAAAATTTTCAACATAAGTTTGCCACTGATAAATCCAAATTCTTCTTGGCGCAGTGAAATGAAAAGTGTGACCTGAGGTCACCAGAAGGCAGAAGCGAAAGAAAAAACAGAAAGTGGGCTAAGATCGCAAAAAAACCAGAAGCGGCCCGATGTCACCAGAAATAGTTGAAAGTGCCTTAGGTCATCAGAAAAAGCGGCATGCGGCCTGAGGTCACTTGAAAAGCCAAAAGCTCCCTGATGTCACCAGAAAAAGCGGAAAGCGGGATGAGGTCACCGGAAAAGCAGAAAGCGGCCTGAGTTTGGATCCGAATTTTCGATCGTTATCTGGTGAGCCAGCTAGTCCGGTTGCGAGATTCCCCTGCCCGATCCGTGTTCCGGTAATTTTTGGTATGACCCGGACTATCACCTAGAGGCAGTGAATGTTGGGTTTTCAATTTGTTTCTCGTTTGAACCAGTTAGAATCCAAATGATTTGACAAAATCTTTATTTTTATCAATACTGTGGAGCACTCGTATGGGAAATAAGAACGAAAAGACAGTAGAACCGAACGTTGAGAACACGTAATGAGAACCGATAAAACTGACAATGATACAAATAGCAGGGCTGAAACAAGGATCAAGGAGAAGGATTCTGATTAAGGAAATGACTAAAAAAGAGGAATTGTAAAGTAACTAAGCAGCTGATTTTCCTGCTACTCGTACTTGATCTCCCTGTTCATGATGCCTCCATCCTGAAGCTTCTCCACTTCGTCATTCGGCCAGTCCAGCTTGCATCCCATTAGTTCGCACCAACCGATGGGGAAGATGTCCGGAGAACTGAAAATCAAAAATTGAAAAATGAATTGAAAGTTTATATTGAATAATGTCCGAATTTAAAAAAAGAAAACCGAATTTCCTGTTCAAACTACAAAAACTTTTCAACGTCGCATTGTTCTAAAAGTAATGAATGTTCAAGTTTATGGAAGAGTTCTTTCAGCGGATTTATCAGAATCCATGGCCTGAGGTCTACACAATTCGGAATTTTTATGACCAAGTGTCTTTAAAATTATATGTTTTTTTGGAAATGTTTTTTTTAAAATTAGGAAACTGAATTTAGCTAATTCAAATCTCAGATATGCAATTTTTCTGAAAATTTGAAGTAAAAAATACCACTTTCCGTGATATCGTTCGGCTCCCAAATCATTTTTCTCCGACGTTTTCATTGTAAGTTAGCATATTCAATCGATTTTTAAAAAAGTAAATATGAAAATACAAAAACGTTAGTATGAAACTTACTCAATATCTACGTGCAAGTCGTACTCGTTGCTCCAACCGTCGAAGCGGAGATGGAGCATTCTTCCTTTGACGGACATAATAGTAGCAGGGCAGATCTGGTAGTTATCACACAGATCTGCTGCTTCCAACTTTGCTCCAGGCTGAAAGAATTTAAATTTTAAAAACTTTCAATTTGTCTCACCTTGAAGAGCGCTTTTCTCTCTTCACTAGGATCCTCCTTGAACAAATCTGCGTCGGGAATGATTGTCCACTCTCGGGAACTGGTAAATTGGTACCAGGAAAATCTATCTGATCCTCCTGCTAAAACTGTTTGAAGTTCTATATTTAAAAAAGTAAAATTTTAACCTTCGTGCTCTGGGCTGATGAGCTTGATATGATTGGCATGCCCATATTTGACGGGGAAAAGGTATGGTGACGAGCTATGGAGAGGAACGATTTCGTCGAGAGGGGAGCCGATTCGTATAACTTTTAGGTAATTGTCCTGAAAACCATATTCAATGCTTTTTTGAAGAAAAGTTTAATCTCATTCTTCTGTTGTGAGAATTTTCATGATAAAAATTTTGATTAATTGAATCAAACAGAAATCGATAGTTTGTAAAAGATGATTTTTAAGATATTCGAAAACAAAATTTTGCTCTTACCTTCAGAACTTCCAAAATTTTCGCAGGGCGAAGGTCCCGAACCTTTAAATCTAGAGGATCCAGAAGCTCAAAAATTGTGTTTGCCGTCCAGCGATGCTCATGACCAGTCTGAAACAATTCTTCAAACTTTCCTTAAAACTAGCTCACCGGTGCTGGTTTCATCGACATTATCGTTTCTCGAGTGACGTCAATGACATCGTACTCGGGCTCTTTGCCTAACTTCAGCGCGGTGGCAATCTTTGTTGAATGTGCCACATAAACATCGTTTGCATACAGCTGGTAGCCATTGTAGATTGCCCATCCGACATGGAAGAGGTAGAAGCTCGCCTGATCCACCCAGAAACGGAGCTGATTTCCGTACTGAAACAAAAATGAAAAGTTAGAAAATGGGATGACAAACCTGTTTGTCGTCATTTGTATCTAGGGTGGGAGGACAGTCGTGTTCGATGACTTGAACACAGATTCGACGACCGATGATGTCCAAGACCCTGGCTGGACGGACTTGGAAGGAATTCTGGTAGTCCAGAAGTTCTAATCTTTGGCCAACCTGAAATGAAGACTTTCTGTAAGATGTTTCACTAGTTGAATAAGTAATTTGAAAAACCGTAGGAGAGGCAAATTTACAAACCTGGAAAACACAAATGTTCGGCAGCTGGCTCTTCTGAGCAGAACTGATCCAATTGAATGTAGGCATGGTTTCCACTTCTTTAGCGGCGATCTTCAAATTCTCCCGGAATGCATCCTCACTCCCTCCTACTCGGAACCGATTCCCAACTGTCTCAGGTGGAATATAGAATAACATATTTTCCTCTGGGTCGTATCTTAATGAAAAGTTGGAGAAATGGTTTCAAAGTACAAAACTTACTGCACCGCTTGAAATTGAGGAGATCCTATGTGAATCCAGAATGTCTCCGAAGCGGGGTTGTTTGGATCGTGGCCAATCCATTGGCAAAGTACTCTGTAGCCGGCCACCTGAATAAAAAGAAAAATGACTTTGTAAAAAGAGATTCATACTTTCAGCACTTTGGCGAACCACGCAGCTTTTAACTCGACGAACATCTTGTAGTCGACCACTTCACAAGAGGCCTAGAAAAGTTTTTGATGACATATTTAAACAATTTGTTCAAAATTTTAAAAGAAATAGAAAAAGTGTAAATTTTAGGCTTCACTTACCACTAGATTTTCTGTAGGCTTCAGAAGCTCCTTCGCAATATCGTGTAGGACTGCGTGATGAAAGGCACGTACTGGCACTACTCTATTCTTTAGATCCTTCTCGGTCTCTTTGAGGGTGTCTATTTGAACTCCTTAATGTATAAATGAAAAATCTGATTCTACTAAAAAACTTACGTTGCAGAAATTTTCCCCACACCCATGATTCATTGTACTCCAACCGCTTTGGTCCATCGGGAAGTTCCATAAGCCGATACATTCTAAACTTAAACTTTGTGTAAGATTTCAATTCTATGTAAACTTGTAAACTAATTGTGTGATAAAAACTAAACGGGTTATTCAGGAAAATTCAAATGATATTATGACGGGAAATGGCTTTTGTTTCGCTTTTTTGCCTTTGTTTTGTATTTTCAAATGTTAAAAATTAGGTGTACGTAAAAGGTCTTAGAAGTATTTTCCGATCCACGCCACGTTTGTTAATTAAGTCTGCATGGATATGTGGGCGGGGCAGTAGGCTCAATTCGAGACCCTGTATCAGCGATTAGGAAATGTTTTTAATGTAATTGTCGTTACATTTTGAATATAACATTTTATTTGGGGAAACTTATAATTAAAATAAATACATCATTAATTTTCATAATAGGATTCATTAAGACTTTGGTATAAAATTGCGGCACGGGGTTAAACCAAAGGCTTGCTGTTTGGCGTCGTTTTCCTTTAAAAAAGTATCTGCCTGCAAAATTTTCCTATGTTCCGACCACGATTCTAAATTCATCGATCTTATACTGATTCCATTCCAAGATATTCCAAAATGTCGTACGCATCTAGTTATTCCACAAACTAGACCGGCTTAACCTCACATGATCCAAACTGCTAGCCTTTTGATGATACCCAATTTGCACGTGTCCCACGTTTCCAAACAGACATTGTTCGATTTTATTGAGCACCCAAATAAAGTACACGTAACAACTTATGAGAACACCGGATGACATGGCTTGAGATACACTGAGAAATTATGACAAAATTATGCATTGGTGAGAAAGACTAGTAGCTATTTCTTCTTGCTTTTCAGTTTCTTCGACAGAACGGCCATCCTCAATTTTAGTGTTTTCTTCTTATTCTCCTTCCTGCTCAGCGACGATTCTGAAAAAGACGATTAAAACATGTGTACGTGTATAGCAAATTACCTCTGCTTCTATCCTCAGCATCCATGTAGGTCTCCGTCAACTTTGCCTTCTCGTCGATGATGAAGACTAGGAGGCTGGTGAGCGCCTTCTCTCGATGTGCCGAAAACTCTGAAAACAATCCATTATTAAGAATGTAATTGGGAGTTACCGTCATGAGCGTCTTTTTCGAACAAACAGCGTAGAAGATACTCCGTCTCTGAGTGGACCTCGTTTAAAAATGATTCCCGCCACCTAGACATATAGAATAAGTATGGATTTGTGAAACAAACGCACGAATGTTGGAGGTAAGCTTGGTCCCGAAGCACATCCAGAAGTTTGATGGCAGCGGTGATGTACTCTTCGGTACGCGGCAGTTTATGCCAGTCCTTCGGGTCTGAAAAAGTAAAATAAAGCGGAGTAATGAATAGATCGCATTCTTTCTTTGGCACCTTGAGGCAGCTACCGCTTTTTGGCGCCCTCAGGCCGCTTCCTCTTTTTTGGCGACCTCAGGCCGCTTCCGCTTTTTTGGCGACCTCAGGCCGCTTCCGCTTTTTTGGCGACATCAGAACGCTTCTGCCTTCTTTGGCGACCTCAGGCAGCTTATCATCGTCTGCGAGAAGAAAAAGCCTGCAGCTGCAGAGCGAGAAGCCCCATTGTTCGCCCGTGAGAACGCCGCCATCGATGAATGGAATCGTCACCAGATGACTCATTTTTTGCAACGTGCTGTGCAACGTGATAGCCTTCTGACCCACGCCGAAGATGACGCACAACTGAGCCAGCACCACGCGATGCATTGTGAATTAATCGGGATGGTGCGGTCACCCAAGATCATTTCCCAAGAACACAACGAAATAACTACGAAACGTCCTTTTTTGACATTTTAACTTAGAAACATCAAACTTATGTAACAACAAAACAATTAAACCCACTAGTAGTAATGAGAAACAGCAGTTCCATCTCCAACTTTTTGCCTTCCAGCTCCGATTTCCTTATTTCCTCGTCGAGTTTGTAAATTTTTTGAAGAATCGTAGCCGAATCGTCAAGGCATTGCTTCTCTGTGAACACAATCTGCAAAATAAACTAAAACAGTGTCTAATTTTACCAACCTTTCGCCTTTGTACAAGTGACGGTGGCAGGGGAGCTCTTTTCTTTTTCCGAGAGAGCCTCAATGTTCGGAGTTTCTCCTGTGCTGACAGAAAATCGCTCTCCTAAAAATTGTAACTATGTTTTGAAAATGTAAAAAAGTTAAAATGTATTAAAAAAAAACTTACTTCAGCTGTTGGTTCAGGCGTATTTGGGACATCAGCTGGTGGCGGAGGTGGCATCATCTTCGGTCGATCTGATTCTCCTGGGAGTAGCGAAGGAGGAATGGTACTAAAATAAAAACATATGTGAATTAATAAAAACAACTAACGTTCTCGGAGCGGGAATTGGCGTTTCCTCATCGTCTTCACTGTCGGCGAAAGGATTTTTCGATTCGTCGTACTCAAAAGTGACCTAAAATACAAATGTTTGAAATTCCAAAATTAAACTACCTTGGAATCATTAGCGTCATCATCAAATGGACACAGACTCTCTGGATAATCACTTTTCGACTTGTCCGACTCAAAAAAAAAGTTATAAATGAAAGACAAATCAACAAACCGTAGCTGAGGAGACTGATGACCGAGGGGCTGGCTTAGGGGCGGCGGGAACTTCTGTAGGCGTCGGGGATCTGATTGATGGTGGTCGACTGAAAAAAGGATGAATAAATAAGAATGAATTAAATTTACCTGACTGGAGTACTAAGAGGAGATAAACCAGCAGCCAGCAACATTGACGCTCTTTTAGGCCTTGGAGGAGCCACAGGAGCATCCGCCCTTACAACAACTTTGGGCTCAGCACCATCCTTAATCGATTTTTTAAATTGAAAATTCTGGTTTCTTACTTCTATGGAATCGTACGTTGGGCAGGTCCTATCAGATGTGAAGCTGATGCCAGAATCACTTGAGCACGATGGTGTTTCTTCCTAAAAACCAATCTATAAAAAGAAGAAAAACAGGTTTTTACCACCAATGGAGGTCTTGGAGAGATGAGGTGCTTGGGTTTGGGCGGTGGCACCGGCTTCACCTTCTTTCTCTCCTTGTCGCCGTCGATTTTTGGAACTGGCGATGTACATGTGTTAATTTCTTAATTTAAAAACATAATTAAACGTTAGAAATGCAAAACCAACCTAGAGGTTCGTAATTGTCGTAATGATCGGTTTGCTCATCGTTCAGCAGCGTTGGTTCCGGTGAGACCACTGGCACAGGAGGTGGAGCTACCTTCGGTCGGGGTGATTTTTTCAATCTAAAAATACAACTATAAATCGAAAACTGAAAAACCCACTCCTTCTCATCCAGAATCCTTCTCACTCCGTGAACAATGCACTCGTACCCGATCTTCGACTTTTTGAAGCCTCCCGGCTTCAAAATCGCTTCACATTCCACACATTTAAAGCACTGCCGGTGCCAAACGCACTTTTCGACCACAACCTGCAAGAAAAAGATGAATAATTTTAAACGAAATCAAGAAAACTAACCCGTTGGAAGAAGAACACATGCTCGTGGCATGATGGACATCGCGGAAATTGAGCGTCCATTCCATTTCGAGCCTCGAACACCAGTCTTGGAGCAGGAGTAGAGGATATTTCTTCTACAAAATTTAATAAAACAGAAAATTTTCGGTAAAAACTTACTGGGATCAATGTGATCGATGGTGTGTTTGATGCAAATCAACTGCACCAACTGGGAGAGGAAGATGTTCGGATATTGGATCATCAGATCCTTTTCCGTGACAAAACACGGAATTCCTAGCGATTCGTCAGCCAGGAGACACATCTGCAATTGAAAATAGTATTAAAATATGGAAAAACTGACCGAGTCATAGCTGATTTTAAAAGAAACATCGGTGACGTTGTCCAGAGGCCGCCTGAAAATAAGAATATAATGAAATTCGTTAGCAATAATGTTGATAATTAGGAATTTCGAAGTTTTAAAAACTAGTTTTCATTTAAAAAATTGGTTTGAAATAACAATAAAATTACAAAAACCCACCGCTCACTGAGTTGTGTGGCTAGTAGTTTCGAGAGGAGGTGCAGTGGCTGGTGCCAGTCGCCACCCAGCCACACACTGGAGCTGTATCCCAGCGATTCCAGCCATTCCGAGTGTTGTTTCAGCTGCTTCGACATTTTCTACATACCCTGAAACCAACAAATTAAGAAAGCGCGCAAACAAACAAGAAAAAGCTAACTCGTTGGCTAAAAATATTAATTAATTTCCAAAAAGAGGGAAAATTAGTTAAATACAATTTTTGAACTCAAAATTTAATTGTGAAAATTATAAAAACAAGGATAAAGGAAAACATGAAAATGAAAAATTCATGAAGATGAGGTCAATCATGTGAAAAATAAATGGCAATCGACCTCACTATGAGGCTTTGGCAATGGGGCGCGCTTAGTGCGCCGCTTTCAAAAACAAAAATTATGATATATTAATTTAAGCTTAATGACATAATCTTCTACCCAACCAGTACTAAAATCGAATTCTAAAATTCAGAAAACCTACAATTTAAAAATATCGATCCGCAAAAAATTCATTTAAGAGAAACGAATTTTCCCGAAAAATCGCGAACGTTCGGGCAAATAGAACTCCCCACCGGCTGACTGCCGCTTTTTTCAAATTCCATTTTTTCTGTTTTTTTCTCGAAACAATTCATTTTTTTATAAAATAACATTATAACAAATTAAATATCGTCAAAAAAGTCATTTTGTTAAAAATTTTGAATTTATTTTTGAATTTGTGGAGCATTCCAGGGAATAGAAGCTGATTTAAAATTAAATTGTTGTTTTAGTTGTTTATTTTACTATAATATAAAGCAAAATTACAATATTTTCAGAGAATAACAGACATACTACTGCAAAACAAGCGAATGTCCGCAAAAATGATCACTTCAGGGGAAGCTACTACATCGGTAAGTTTTCTTATTTTATAATTTAACACATTTATATAATTTTAATTTTTAACGATTTTAAAAGATAAAGCAGTTTCTTATCAAAACTGAAGAAAAAAAGTTTTTCAGTTTTACATTCAAAAGTGAAAAATTTTCTCATTCCAGGTCTCTGACCCTAACTATGCTCTCGCCTTCTTCAATCGTACGGGTTCCGGATCCGTCGCCCGTCTTCCTCCAATCAACACAAACATCAATTTTCCTCCCCTTGAGGTGAACTCACTTATTTGAAAAAAATTAGCCAGTTTAGGCTTGGGGAGTTGACCACAACTTCAAAGATTTCTTCGACATGAAAGCTGAGAACAACTTCAAAACTAGGTAACCCTTAAATTTACTTTGTTTTTCACATTTTCATTTCCAGTCTTCACATGGGAAATGCATTTGCTTATGACCAGACAAATGCCCATTTTGCTGGAAGTGGAGTAGCTTTGAAGAAACTCCTCATGACTCCCTATTCTGCTGGCCCAATGAGCCTTGTCTGCCACAAAGTTGGAAACACAGTCTACCTCGACCTCGACAAAGAGGAGAGTAACGTATACAAACAGGTTTCCCCGAAGTTTACATATGTTCATTTTCTCTTTAGCATCTCTACGAAAAAGAGTTAATTTCAACTTTCCCGCCATCCCACAACGCCTTGCCTCATTTCCCTGCTCTTTCAATGTATGAGAATCTCATTTGGCATAGGTAAGGACTTTTCAACGTGTTTTTCTACTTTTTCTTCAGCAAGCCTACTGAAGAATCTGATAAGGGCAGTGGAGGAGGTCTAAGTGGAACTGAGCTATCTCTGATTGAAAACCCTGGAGGGTTGTTCCCAAGGATGTTCCACTCTTACTCGTACCAGATTCAACCTCAGGTAAGATAAGTTATACTAAAAAGTTTAGACCTTAGTTGCGCTAATTTGTCAACGGTCATTATTGCAGTAACACAGATATGTTAAAATACCGTATTTTGCAACAACAAAAAAAAACCATGAAACAGTTGCGACCCTACCTAAGATAGTTAAAATTTCTAGTTTTTGGATCGGGCTAGCTCGAGATTTGCCATGATTGGCGAAAACCTTTGGGTTTCGAATATTAACGGATCTCTAAAGCACCACATGCTTGAGAATATTAGATGTTAAGTTGAAAAAAAGAGAATAAAAGAACTCTAAAAGCCAAAAAACAGACATAACTGAGGGTATACCATGAAAGTCTGGTGATAAACCACCTTAACTCTAAATAAAGGCACTCTAAATACATTAAGCAAACTAAGCTAACTATCCTGGAATTATAGCTGTTTTACTTAACTACTTAACTAAATTCCGTTTTAGGATAATCTCAACGGCCAGGCCTACCTTTGGGAGTTCCACGACAGTCGATTCCTAGCAGACACAGACCTCCCCATCTTTGGTGGAGGACAGTTCCCCGGTGTCACAATCCGTCTAAGGTTTGTGATTTCAACTTTTCCTTTGAAATTCCTTTTTCAGCGAAGAAGAGAAACCAATTTCTGTCTTAACTGGCGTCGACTTGATGCTGGATCAGCTCATGGTCCATGTTAAGGAGACAATCGTGGTTTACCACACAAGAGGTGTTGTTAAGGTAAACTTTAGTTTTTAACCTTTAAATGTATTCCTTAAGGAGTACGATGTGGTTGTCCAGGATGAAATTCCACACCTTACTGGATCTGAGTTTGATCCAACGAAGCTGAAGAACATCACGGCTAACATGTACTCCTTCCTCTCCAAGAACATGACCGAGCAGGGGCATACCTACTGGCTCTGCCGAGGTAAATTATCGATTAGTTTTTGGAACATCAATCTTTCAGAAAGAGATTCTGATGAACTCAAGCTCTACGATCTTACCGCTCTGTGCCCGGAACTTGCGGCTTCCTCAAAATGGAACCCCTTCCTAATGCCAGTTGTTAGTCTTCTCTACAAAGTAAGTTTTACTTTTAATTAACTCACCTAAAATCTTAACATCTTTTAGCTTGGCTCAAAACTGATGGCAGAAACTAAGGAATGCCGATCTGAAAAAGTCTCAAACGTTGCTTATGGTCTTTTCACCGCTGCTTCTAAACTTCTTGTTGATGAAAGTCTACCAGGGGTAAGTAAAGAATCAAGTCATTTTAAACTAAAACTTCAGTACGAAGCCTGTATTGAGTACTTCCTGGCTGGAATCTACCTAACTCATGGAATGACTCCTCCACAGCAGAGACAAACGGAACAGGATCACCTTCTTACTGGATTGGATGATATTATCCTAACTTCGAGTTATGCTAGGATGCCAGCTGTGGTGAAGGTTAGTCAAAGTTTTGTTGTTATCTAAATCTTTTACTTAGGTTAATGACCTCAACAAGGAAGACAACAGTGACGATCGGGACTTCGCCATCGCCAACAAAATTCCGAACTCTGGCCCTCTGGCCGATTGTTGCGACCAGTGTTTGGATCATTGTCTACAGGTTAGTAATAAATATAATTTATTTTTAAATTAAACAACTAACAGTTTTTTAAAGTTAACTTTTACCAAAATTCTTTGGCGAGTAAAACTAAATATACCGTTTTCATAAATGCGTTGCGAAAAAATGGTCGAAATTCGCACAACAAGTTTTCCAAAGAAAAACTTCCCTCATGTTACTGCCAAATTTACAAAAAGCAAAAAGTTTACATTGGTGGGAAGTCGAACCGGTGACCTCCAGCTTATCAAACAAGGCGCTTGGCGCTGCACCACCAAAACACGTTTACAGGCCCTTGCCGCGTGCTTATAAGCTTATTTTCGCCTCGGAGACCAAGCGGAGAAAATCGATCATTACACGAATACCAGGGCCGTTAAGGAAATTTAAACTTAACAGGCTTCATCAGGGGCATATGCCCTATCGAATGTAATAGGTCTCACCTCGAACGGCTAAAGGTTAGGTAAGGGACCATTCCCATGTGAAGGTCGTTTGATCGCAGTAATCATCAAAGAAGAATACTAGAGGCTTCTATGATGTAAAATGAAAATTTGGAAAATATAAACTGAATTTGTATAAATAACTCTATATTATACTTTTTCAGGCTCTCTTGGCTCTGGAAAAGTGCCATGAAGGAGAATCGTCAGATGCCGAGAACATCATTCCCTACGTAGCTGATACATTGGACGACAAGCATGCCTTCGAATCCCACAAATGTAATCACAAAATCTTGAAATTTTACTTTTTGTTTTTAGACAGAACTGATGACGTCATATTCGGTCATCTAAGACATTCCATCTTGGTTCGTGCCGCTACAGCCTATGCCTCTTTGTCAAACCACGCTATGGCAGTTAAGCGTTACGACAAGTTGTTCTTCCATACAAAGGCTGGACTTCAGTGTGTTGGTCAGTTTTTTTAACCTTCAGATAACATTTATTGGGTTCAGCTTCTGTTTTATCAAGCGGTCCTGCTGATCGCCATGCAGCCGTCTGCCACACCCTCTTGCCGCATCTGCTGTCGTCGTTCCTATGGACCCTTACTCAGCTGATGATCAAATGCCCCAACTTGGAAAGCTTGGTAAGTTTCTGATGTCAAACTTTTCTTTACAAAACCATTCAGGGGCAAGGGCAATACCGTGACAACCAACTACAGAAGTTGGCTCTGAAGAACATCAGAATCAAGGGTTTGTGTACATTGGGTTCTCATTACCTTTAATTTGGTTTCAGAGCAGTACAACTTTGCCAAGTTCTGGAACTTCCAAGGAAACGTGACCTACAACATGTGGCTGACACGAATTGAACAGTTGATCGCTAAGTAGAATAATTGTGTTTCAACAGTTTTTATATGAATTTTAGGTCTGGAACATTGATCGCGGACAAGCAACCAGCTTTCAACAAAGTTGAATACTTTGCGGTTAAGGATGCTGTTATTCCTGTTGATCAGGTTTGTCAATTTCGTATTTTATGTAATTCAAAGACTAACATAAATTTTATTGTGGAAAACAGCATCAAAAACAGTAGTTTCTAGTGTGAGGTACCTTTACTACAAAATACGACCTCTCCTAAGTGTGTCTATAGTCTGAGCGGCAATAGTTTCAAAGAGGTGCGAGCCAACTGAATCGACCAAAGCCATGAACGGTAGCAACTATTTTTGGGTTTTGGTGATCGATCACCTACGCTTTGTCGCTTTCCTAGGATGCTCTGTCTGAACGTACTTCTCAAATTATGCATAAATGTATAATTTTAGTGAAGATACTTTCTGCTTGGGTGCTTCTATCTGAATTTGTTAGGAGAACGGAAAGAGACGCTCCTTTTGGT
The DNA here is from genome assembly GCA_022343465.1 of Oscheius sp. G VE-2021. Lineage (NCBI taxonomy): Eukaryota > Metazoa > Nematoda > Chromadorea > Rhabditida > Rhabditidae > Oscheius > Oscheius sp. G VE-2021. Next base: position 999,638 of record JAJQXH010000036.1, read on the forward strand.
GCGAGTGTATTGCGCATCCTTTTCTAGTGTACGCTCTAGCCTTATAAAGTGCGCTACGGTCGATTACGGCTATCGCTGCGGGAACAGGTACTTCCAAAATTTTTAAACTACCCAGCAACTGCAAAATCAATAGTTTATCGATGATACTCTTCCCTAATTGAACAATTTTTAATAACCAGCACATTCAAGAATTTCTATTTTTTTAAAACGCCTTTGAAAGTCTTGAAAGCTGGAAAAGTGACTTCTGTGTGGACACTGAAATACTGGTGAAAATTGTGCGAACTTGTTTGCGGTGTTATAATAGACCATCAATAAGCCGTTCCAAGTTTTTTAAATCTACCAAAATAAACTATCAAAACATAGCTTACTGTCGAACTGTTTGCATCATACTTCTTAACCAAAAGTACAAAAAGCGATGGACAACAACACAGAACGTGAACTTTTTAGGCCCTCTGCAGAATCGCCAATGTATGCTTGGAAGTGGCAGGCAACTTCAACGTCAGCGCTGAGAACAACCTTGAAAGCTTCACCCTTGATGAGGAACACCTCCCTGAACGGCTGGAAAACTGCTTCAAGGACATCGATAATTCCATGAAGTTCTACGCTTTGGTAAGTTTCTAAGTTTTTTCCAGAAGTATATGTTCAATTAAGGCTGAGCAACAAGTTGCGTCAAGAACCAGCGACGACTGCAAGGTTTACCTGGCAATGATCATCTTGAATTCGTGCGCCCTTCGCAGGCTGAAATATGCCGTCCTTCGAATGAAGGATGAAGACTTCCATTATATCTACGCTGCAGCCCAAGACGTAGGTTTCTTCGCAGAATCTTTTAGTGTCATTTTTGTGCAGGTTCTTTTCAACTATCAGAGAGCCATGGAAATTTTGGAAGGAAAGATCGGAATTCTGAAGGATGGGACAAACATGTTCACAAGGGCTCTTTATGACTTCATGTTCTTCACTATGGACTTTACAATGAAGGAACAAGATAACCTGGACGTTCAATACCCTGTAAGCCTCATTCTCTCTTAATTTCTTTATTTACGTTTACACTTCTAAACAGTTCTTGTGGCTTGCTAAACAAAAGCGGAATACGGTGAAAATAGGTAAAAACCCATTACAGGTTTATGCGAAATTTTTTGTAGTTCGTTTACTAACAGTTACATGTTTTTGGTTTATTGAGGATTTCGAATGAAAATACACAATATTTGGCATGAGATGTGTAACCATTAATGTAGTTCGAAAAATTACAAAAAAGCAGCGGAAAAGGCGCTAATCCATGTTGTTACTGGCGTAAGGACGCTATTCAATGCGGGTGCCCACCGTGAGCTGGGCGTCAATTACCTACCGTCGTCGAAGCCAATGCTCTCCTCCTGGGCAAAAGGAAAAATCACAAATTTCTAGCCCGCGTCGGGGAGAATGTCTTTGATGGCTTCTTCATTCCTTCATCGCAGGCTGCGGTGCTCCTTGTAGGCCGGTTTGGTGACGACTTGGTGCAACAGCTTCTTCATTGCGAGAATAGACAGAACGGCCCGGAAACATTACAACAATAATAAAACGTTCAAAACAGTACAAAACGCAAAAGATAACGAATATAGAAGCAACATAAATAAAAAAGCAAAACATCCACAGTGGTGGGGAGTCGAACCCGGACCCTTTCGCTTAATAGTCAGGTGCTCTACCTTTGAGCCATTTTGCCGCGCCGATTTATCGTGGCGGTCTGCGTACGGCGTCGGAGGGTTTTGAACTTTGAATGCGCATTGCTCCAAGCTGGAGTTTAAACGGATCTAAAAAGAGAACTACTGTAGATCACTAAAAAAATTATGTGTTCAAATGCGAGTGTAAAATGAACACCACTTTCATGGCTCTTAGTATAAACCAATTAACTTGTTTTCAGGGTAAAAGAGCCCTTCTCCTGGAAGCCGCCCTTCGAGCCCATCACACACTAATCAACACAGACAAGAACGCTGATCCAGCAATTCTATCAGCCGTTTCTCGCTTTGCCTCCATGTGCTACCTCCATCTCCTGGATATCAAACTTACAGAAGCCAACAAGCTGAAGTTTGGAGTAAGTTTTAAACCAAATCACAAAACAAGCTTTTTTGTAGAAAAGTCCCAGATCCAAAGAGCTGAAGAAGGAGTTCTACGCTTACTTGACCAATGGCATGAAGCACAACTTGACAGTAATCAAGCTACCAGTCACCAATCAAGCAAAGCAGTTGGCTTTGAGATTCTTTGAATACATCGATCTTGCTCAGCAACTGGAACTAAGTAAGACCCATTTCAAATTTTTAATTGATTGCTTGTTTTAGCCACGGATGCTCAGAGGTTGGAATTGGTCACCTTGGGCACTCAACTTCTGATGACCATTGCAAAAGACGGACCTCCAGATTTTATCAACCCCGTTCATGCCACATTAGCGAAAGTGTTCACCAGTCTTCAGAACAACTACCGCACGCTGCTTATGGTAAAAGCTTCCATTCTTCATTGGTAATTATATTTTCAGGTTGATCGAAACAATGCTGGCCTCAAAGCCGCTTACTGCGCTACGCTGATCAAGTTGCCCACAAATAAGCACGATCTCTACAAAGAAGCCGGTGTGGCTCTCGAGGCAGCTCTGAAGAAACTGGTGAAATGAGATCGTGTAAGATCTCTGCAAACTGTTGATGTTCATAGTTTTAGTTTTGTTTTCGATCTCTAGGCCTTTAAATTGCCTGATTGTATTATACGTGTTGCGTTACAGGTGCTTATTCGTAAACCTGAAAAATAAACTTTGTTGCCTTTTTTATCACAAGTTCAAGGTTTTCGAAAGAAAGGATGATTTTGGGAAGAGTGTGACCTAAAAACAACTCTTCAAAGTTGGTCATCATCATGCTACAACTCTGTGACGTCTCTGTTTGCTGAATTAATATCCAGAACACAGAACCAATCATGATTTTAAATTATCAAGGGTTGAAAAAATGGGCCCGGCAATAGGCATCCTTGTTGTAAAATAAGACAATTTTTGCTGTCATTGAAATGTTTTTAACAAAACCTCCGAAACTCACCGTTAGACTTGGTAGTGCCAGGGTTGTAAGTTGAAAAATATGAATTTCTTATATGAAGAAAAATATGTTCTTAAATAACATGTTTATTCATGAATAGTAAGAAAGATATGAGTTTAAGAATTTCCTGAACGAGAACCTAAACCAAATGGATGTAGGAGAAGCAACGGAGGTTAGCCGCCAAAAGGAGATGTCTACGACCTTTCATCCATGGATGACAATGAATAACAGGTAGAGTCATGCCCAGCTGGTGGACGTAACACTGAGTCGCCTTCTTTTGATGAAAGGTTTTCGGGCAAAGGTGTGTTCACGCGTTTGTCTTTTCTAATTGGTCAAAAGTAGTTGAATGTCGTCTTTTGTTTCTTATCAAATAATATCACCACGGCTACCCAATTTCTGAAAATAAATGTAAAATACGGGCCTCCAAACATTATCAGTGGACAGAACATGCATCCTTCTTCAGAGCAACTTTATATGTTAGATTTTTGTTTATTGTAAAAGTTTTGAGTTATATGTACTTTTGTGTTAACCTGAAATGATTGATTGGTTGCCTTATTTTGAGTTATTGTTATGTTGTTTAGAGAAAGACTGATAGTAAATAGCGCTTAACACAAATATCTACAACTACCTTTTTAGTGATTGATCGTTTGAAATCCTGCTGTTGGACCACAAACCAGACACTAAATGTGCCGGAAAAGGCCCTTCAAGTCTGTGTTCCCAAGCTTTTGATTAGACCCGAGTTTTTAGGTTTCAGGAACCAAGTGTTTCACGATGAAAAGTGTTGGAATAAACCACGAAAACGAAGAAACTAAAGTGGTACCCTCAAGCCTGAACCTTAAATACCTGAAATTCTATCACTCATAATCATCTCAGCAACTGCGGCAAACCGGGGACTGTTGAATAGAATCTAATGATGTTCTGAGACCTAACAACTTAGCTACAACTTTACAGAAGGATTAAAACATTAAAACCCTCTAGGAAATTTGCACCCGTTTAAGAATCCAGGTCAATCAATATGCAAGTGATCGTATTATGAAACTTTCGGTGCAGCTGTAGCGCCGCCTTTTGTTCTCGAGCTGACGGCGCAACCGAGGCACCCTAAACGGCCAGCTGGCTGCCACTCGATCTACATGCCTTTGGTGTCTCGCACCACACCTCTTTAATTGAATTTTTAGATTTTGCTGAATCACTCAACCAGCTTAACTATCTCGGTACAAACAGTCTTTACGAATCGATTGACTTGTGAAATCCTCTTCTGTTTACGAAAACTTGGAACCGCAGCGCGTTAGGTAGCGTCGCGTTATCACGAGCTCCCATTGGCGTAGTGCCAGTTCACTGTGCGATCGAGAAGGCTTTGCCTTAGTATCACAGATCCGGATGATTTAAAGTTCCCTCATTCGGGCAAATTTCGCGTACCCGACTAACAACCAAACTCACTATATGGCACCAGTCCTCTTATGTTTCCCTAAAACCGGTGCCATTTTTTGGAAACAGACTCTAGACAAAATGCACCTAAAGGGTGTTATGCGCTTTATCCCAACCCCAAGTGAGCCTGCTTTTAGTATCACAAAAACCATACAATTTCGATCATCGTTAATGTGCTATTGATCCGAAACTCCTTCGCTGCTCGAAGTTAAAGGGCACACTGTTTTACCGCGCCGCGTACTGATGCGCTGCGGCTTGCTGCCAGCCGGTACTTGCACTTTGCTGCATCGACTCAAAAATTAAACTGCGTTATGAAATAAATGACGACTTTTATTTCAGTTACAACTGATGTTTCTTTTCTTCTTTCCTTCTTAATCTGTAGTTATAACAAGCTTTAACTTTTGAATTAACAAATGTTAGCTACCGGCTTGAATTCTAATAAAAAGATAGATCAGCAAAAGAATTTGAAATATCCAAAAGCTTTTGACTAGACCAAAGTTTTTATGTTTCAGGAACCAAATGTTTCACGACGAGAAGTGTTGGAATAAACTGTAGCGAATGAGACCACGAAAATGAATAAATTAAAGTAGTACCCTGAAACCTGAACCTGAAATACCTGATATTCCATCAGTCATAATCATCTCAGCAACTGCGGCTAACGGGGGACTGTTGAACCTGTAGAGAATCTAATGATATTCTTAGGAAACCGAAACTCATCTTCAGGATACGGTTAGGATAATGTTATCTGATAATCGCGGAGGTTGTTTTTAAGACCCTTTTTTATAGTTTCTTTAAGCGATAATTTCACAGAAGGATTAGACCACTTAAACCTTCTAAGGTACTCGTTTAAGAATCCAGGTCAATCAATATGATCGTATTATGAACTTTCGGTGCAGCTGTAGCGCCGCCTTTTGTTCTCGAGCTGACGGCGCAACCGAGGCACCCCAAACGGCCAGCTGGCTGCCACTCGATCTGCATGCCTTTGGTGTCTCGCACGACCTCTTTCTCTTATATTTACTTCTCTTTAATTGAATCGTTACCATTTGAGACTAAACCATCTTGTCCATTAGATGGTTCTTCCAAATTTTCTTCTTTCGTGGAGCCCCAAATATTTTTGAATGCCTTAAACTATTTGTCCAAAAACTAGCAAGAAAATGCTGAATTTTCTTACATTTTGCTGAAACGCTGAATTTGCTTAATCATCTAGGTATTAACTGCCTTTACGAGATGATTGTGAAATTTTCCTTTATTTACGGTTAGTTCGAAAACATGAAACCGCCGCGCATTAGGTAGCGTCGCGTCGTCACGAGCCCCCATTGGCGTATTGCCAGTTCACTGCGCGATCGAGAAGGCTTTGCCTAGCCTCCTTCCCAAACCCCAAACTCCTTCACTTCACAAAGAAGCTAAAGCGCTCGTCACAGAATTGTGCTAAGGGTTACCCTATCTTTTACGATAACTGTTGCGATTACCTTCATTTTTGCATTCTGAAAACATCAGATTGCCTTGGACTCAAAATGACTACGCTTCTTTTGTTTTGTGGAAAATTATCCCTACTTTATAAATGTAAATCAAAATGCCGAATTGGCAAAACTGCTCTGGCTGTATTGCCTGACCTCCGTTTTTGTGCCAGCCGCCTTCGCATCCGAAACACCCTAAACGATAGTCGGTTCGAATACCCATCTATCCCAGACTGATTTAAAGTCCCTCCCCATTCGGCTTTATCATGTCATCCAAACAATTACGTAACCAAACAACCAAACTCTCTATATTCCCAATTCTCTATATGGCGGCAGGACCATGTACCCTGTATCTAGTCCTTTAAGGGGTTTCCCAAAACCGGTGCCATTTGTTTTTTGGAAACTGACCCTAGACGAAATTCACCTAAAGGGTATTATGCACGTTATCCCAATCCCAAGTCAGCCTGCTCTTCGTATCACAAAAACCGTACAATTTCGATCATCGTTAATGTGCTATTGATCCGAAACTCTACTCGAAGTAAAAGGGCACACTGTTTTACCGCGCCGCGTACTGATGCGCTGCGGCTGGCGCTAACCGCGTTTGGATTGCTGCCAGCCGGTACTTGCACTTTGGTGCAGCGACTCAAAAATTAAACTGCGTTTTGAAATAACTAACGACTTTCTTTTCAGTTGCAACTGATGTTCCTTTTCTTCTTTCGTTCTTAAGACAGGAATTCTGTAAGAAATTTTGGCCAAACGTTGTCAAAAACATTTATTTGCCCTAAAAACAGCATTGTGGGAGTTTTAGGTCAATATTGATTTTTGGTCCCAGGTTACGGTAGGGCACCCCTGGGTACTGTAGGTTTGTCCAAAATGCTCCAAATTCAAAATTGCAGGCAGTTTTGAAGTCCTTGTAACATTTCTAGCAACTTTTGTAGATAATACGTCAGAAAATATCGAAAATGGACAAAGTTATACAATGTTGAAACCAAAATTTTTCACTTTTTAGGCGATTTTCGATTTTTCGTAACTTTATGGCATTTGTGAGCTTATCAACTTATACCATGAAATGGCTGGCATAATTTGCAACAAAAATTATGTTTAAAAATGGCAAATTTATGTGAAAAACATTTTTACTGCAATTATGGTCTTGTCGTTGGGCTGAAACAGCCTATAGACCGTCGGTACCTTACACACATTTTTTTTATTCTATGTTCTAAGCAATTTCCATCTATCCAAGACTGATTTAAAGTTCCCTCATTCGGCTTTATCATATCATCCCAAAAATTGCGTACCCGATTAACAACCAAACTCACTATATGGCGCCAGTCCTCTTATGTTTCCCCAAAGCCGGTGCCATTTTTTGGAAACAGACTATAAACGAACTGCACCTTAAGAGTGTTATGCGCTTTATCCCAACCTTAAGTGAGCCTTTTCTTAGTATCACAAACCCGTACAATTTCGATCATCGTTAATGTGCTATTGATCCGAAACTCCTTCGCTGCTTGAAGTAAAAGGGCAGACTGTGTTACCGCGCCGCGTACTGATGCGCTGCGGCTGGCGCTAACCGCGTTTGGATGGCTGCCAGCTGGTACTTGCACTTTGGTGCATCGACTCAAAAATTCAACTGCGTTATGAAATAACTGGCGGCTTTCTTTCCAGTTGCAACTGATGTTCCTTTTCTTCTTTCGTTCTTTATTTGTAATTATAACTAGCATTAACTTTAATGTGTTTCAGAACTTCAACTTCAAGTAAGCCATTATGGAAGAGAAGCGTGTGATTCCTCAACATTCTTCGGATGCTCAGCCACCTTCGTCGCTGTTCCCTACTCAACCTCCTTCGGATGCTCAGCCACCTTTGTCGTTGTTCCCTACCAGTGCCCCGGCTCCGATGAAGCTCCACTCGGTTGCGGCGCCGTCTTCTGTTTCTCTTCCTCCGCCTTGTGATCCCGTTGACCCCTTGGGACATCTTCTTCCGGCTAAGGAGAATCCTCTCCCGCCAAGGGCCTCTCTAGCTACTCTGAACCTTAAGAAGACGTCTCTTGAGTCCGGCTTCAATCGCCCTGCTCCTCAGAACACGAAGACCGTGCCCTCTTCTTCATCAGCTGCTTCTAGCAGCAGGACTCAGGAAAATCCTGGAACTCGTCCTCGCACCGTGACATCTCAGAAGGTTGATGTCAAATTCTGCCCCGAATGGTAGGGTACTTCATGTATGAAACATAATATATGTTTTTCAGCTGCAACCTCCTCTACCCTAAGCATGACAAGGACCTCAAGAAGCTCGTGCTCGCCTGCAGGTTTTCACTGTTCAACAACAAAGCTAATAGTATTTAGGATGTGTGCCTACAAGGAGGAGACCTTGAACAAATGCGTCTACACTTCCATCGTGGACCGTGCAAAAAACGCGTAAGTCAGGGTTTTACAGCAAAATTAAGTTTAACCGAGACCAAATGTTAGAAATTCCTTCGAATTTTTAAAATCATACCCCGAATTAAATAACTTATGACATGTTTTGCCTCCATTGTTTAGCAATACATACAAACGGCGGTAAACCATCTTCTACTTCGATTATTTATGAATTGTTTAAAAACCGAACTTTTCAAATTTTCCAGAAAAACGCATATGAAAATGTTGGCGTATTTTAGATCAATTAAAGATTCTTCCCTTCGTTTTTCAAACCCATTAATATACGTTTGGCTTTCAATTGGACCCCTGGACTATTATGAGCAACGTTTTGATCAATGTAATAGAGCAGTGTTACCGTCACGGAAAAAAAAGTTAAAGTCCGATTTTTGTTTTGAAAAACGGTTTTTTCTTCCACAGAAAAGCAACTCTAAAGTTTCTGCTCTCTAATGCTCTCGTTTTTAAAACAAATGAAAAAATTACTTATCAGAAAAATGACATTTTCTGGTCGAAGTTTGCGCGCACAAATTGGCGAGCCAACCACGGCAGAACTCATTAGTACTCTTGCATGCTGCAAATCATCAAGAAAACAAAAAGAAACGGTTAGCTATAGTAGAATAGACATATCACTAATTTCCAATGTAATTTGGATGAATTGCGCTCCAAATTGGAGTGGGAAACTAGTGAAAACAGGCAATTTTTGTTGATAGTTAATACCAAAACGTTTGAAAGTTTAAAAGGGCGGATTCACCCCAAACAAGACAGGAACCATTGCCTAGCTAAAGAAAGAAAATACAAAGGCCACATGATGATTACATTAGTAATATTATCTTAATTACCCAAAAAGGTATTTATAAAACAATTAGCGAATTGATGAGAAATCACCCTTTTAATTTACCGATTCAATAAATCAATAAACTGACTTTGCATTCTAGCTGAAGGAATTAATAGTGAGTTTTTAGTCACTTAAAGGAACCGTCAGGGATCTCTTTTTGACTTGTGTTTACAACGATGTTCATTACTGTTTGCTACGAGAGACTACACTTGCCGCGGCCGCCGATCTCGTACGGGTGTGAAACGCGCAGCGCTGTCATGCCAGACCAAAAGAGTTTTCTGTGTCTTTTCAAGCGGTAACATTGAAAATGCAACAGTGACGAATAAAAAGTCATTAAACCGATAGATGCAGGTTTATCTAAAACGACGCACTAAAACCCCAAACTGTTATACTTCCTTGAAACACTTACAAGCTCTTGAAAAAGTCAAAAGTGGTATTTTAATTTTATATACCTATGCTTGAAGTCGTGATGACAAAATTGTGAATGTATCCCACCGTGGTCTTAAAAATTCCTTTAAAAACATAACAATTTTCAGGAAGGTCAATGCGCTCAACTGGGAGATGTCCACTGACCCCACCCTTCCTCGCACAACGGACCACCCCTGCCCTAGGTGCGGGGGGAGGCAGGTGGTCTTTTGTCAGGACCCCTTCGGAGAGCCCACTGATGTAAGCTGTCCGTTTGATGTAATTAGCATTTGAGTTTTCAGAAGCCGTTCAGGCTGTATTATATCTGCAAGAATCACACCTGCAAGTGCAGGTGGACCGAGGATGCTATGATTTGAGCCCATCCCTTTCTTTCTTCTATTTTAACCCCACGCATTGTAACCTACCATCCACAGTTGAAGTCTGTCGCCGTAGTTGTATTGTACGGATACGATGTTCTCTCATATTCATCTTTATGATTTGCCCTAGTTTTACGTTTATTCTCTAAAAATGTATCCTACCTTTTACCGTTTAGAGAATCTGCCTTATTATTCTGACAGGTCCTTGTAGGCCTCAAGAGAAGAAAAAGGCTGATCTGCTTGACCCGGACATTGTAGTTTAACAGCGTGCGAATCAACACTTTTGTAGTTTGAGCAGTTGTTTCCTTTGTGCATTGATCTGAAGCATGTAGAACAAATAAATCTTCACTGTGGACGAATTGAACTTGAATTCTTGAATCACTTTGCTTTGCTTTTTTGAATCACAGTTTATCAAAGGATCACAGGATCGCTGTGCAAAAAATGAAACTTTTGCAAAGAGCACGTTTGCACGGTGTAATGGCGTCATTATGACGGGATTCAGGAACACGTGCAATTGGTATCGTTCAGTCAGAGAAGCACATGTTCTTGAACGACAGTGATTAATTTCAGGAACAAAGTTTCATGATTGTAAAAACAAGGTTTTTCAATTCATCATTTAGGTACTGAAGACCAGAAAATGGAACATCAATGGAGGAAAGCCATCATATTTTTATATTAAATATGCTCTTTTGATCTTCACCGATATGTTTGGAGGTTCTCTTAGATGCGGTAGTTTTTACCATTTAAGTGAGTGTTATAACCAATGTTTGAGGCGGGCGCAGATAAACATTAACAAAGCCCCTGTCTCTTTTTCAGCCAAGGGTTCAATCATGCTGGTCAAGGTTTTTTAGTATTGCTTAACTTAAAGTTAACTCCCTCTTTCAGCGCGCCTAACATTGTCATACTTAGACTTGCATTGTTTAAACCCGATAAAAAGTCAAAACAAACAGGAACAAAAGAGGGGCAGAAGCAAACAGCGAAAGATATTTAAAAAGATGCGCAACACAGAACTTGATTTACAAAAGCGCATTACTGGTGAAGCTAGATCTTCTTTTTTAAAGGAAACGCAAGGGACCTTTTTTAAACATGGTTTTGCCAATGGCCATTACTGATATATGCGACGGAACTACACTTGCAGCTACCACCGATTTCATACGGATGTGAAACGCGCGGCGCTGTCAGACAACCAAGATTTTCTGCGTCTTTTCAAGCGAGAAAATTTAAAATTCAAAAAAGAGTACCAAAAATTTGATAAACCGGTGGATAAACAGCGTGCTCATAGTTCGTTAAAACGCCTGTAGCTGTCCCCAAAAAATGGAATTTCATATGCAGGTTTCTCCGAAACGATATATTTAAACCGCTAACTGTTAAACAGTTTCTTAAATAACTTTTCAAGCACTTTAAAATGAGATAAGGTTAAAAAAGGTTCGCGGAGCTCATTTGGCAAACGCGGATCGTCGAGGGCAAAAATGTTAGCTGTTCAGTTTGGTAGTGTTTCCCAAGAGTTAATATAGTTGAAAGGTTTTTGGGTTATTGAACATTTTAATGGAATGGTAGCGCCCAGACACGGTAGTGCAGATTATATAACCGACCTGTGGACATTCTTTTTCAAAGTGTTTTTGAGTTACTAAGCTTTTAGCAAAGTCTATAGGTACATATCTAGTTTTCAATCTTTAGCCACGTGTTTTATACTATTAGGGAAAAGGGCAACAGGAGAATCTCAAGAAGCTGATTTGGAAATTAGCGCAAAACCATTTTATTCAATTTTAGGAGGAGTGTACTACTAAAGAATGAATTTTTTATCAGCGTGTTCCTTTTTAAGAATTTATAGCTTAAACATTCCATTATATAAGTTTATCTTTTTGTCCTATTCTGCATTTCTTTTTTTTAGTAGCCCCCCTCTTGGATGTGAACATTCTAATCGCTCATTGATACATTTCCGTTCATTGGCTTTTTGTAACCAAGTTAACAAATGGCTTTGACCTTGGCAAAAACATTAGTTTCCGGAGAGATTTCTTCGAACAATTACAACCTTGACAAGTAGACAGCTGACGGGTTCACCAAAGACGATTGAACCCCGCAAACATGCAAAAACTCCGCGGACTAGGCTAGCCACTGCAAGAACATGATATACCGCCGTGTCGCCAATCTATTTTTGCTGCAAAATGCTTGCACTTTGATCATAAACAAGAAAAATAGAAGTTTTTCCATTAAAATAGGATGTTCATGCGGTTGGGAAGGATTATGCGGCACCCCGGCGTCTTTTGACGGTTAGCTAGCGGCGGGCAATCGAGCGCGGGCATGACTCTGCTCTGTGCGGCATTGGTTGCTGTGATCAGGTGGCCGAGTGGTTAAGGCGATGGACTGCTAATCCATTGGGGTTTCCCCGCGTGAGTTCGAATCTCATCCTGATCGAATACCTTTTGCTTTATTAAATGAACATTTCCATGTTATTTGGAAAGTTTCTAAGGACTATTGAAAAAAAGTTTTTTTAAACACTTCTAACGGTGGATCTGCCAAATTGGAATTTGAGAATAAACTTTCAGTAAGTTTTTCAGGATCACAGACATACAGGACATACATGATATTCTCAACCTTTCTTTAAAACATTATGGTCATTTCCCGTAGATTTTGGTCCATTTCTCTTTTCAACAAAGTGTAAAATTGAACCAGTCGTCAATGAAGCTGAACCAAAGTGAAAAATCGTTCATTTATCAAAAATCAAGGTCAATTCAAGGTTTCGCAAGTTATGTTTTCAGAGAAGTGGTGAAAAAGTGTTAGATAAAAAAGCCACTTAAGTGTTTGCTGAGCTTAGTAAAATTATAAAAAATAAATTCACAGAACACTAAAGAAACATTTTGAATTATTGCGGTTGCAAGTTTTATTTTTTTCCATCAAGAAGAAAATATCAAAGTCTGGTTTACTTCAGGTTGTGCCCAACATGAAGTACTTGCTTGTTCTCGTTTTAAAAAAACCACTGAAATTACCAGTTCAGCGTTTCGTTTCAAAGGATGACCAATTGAAAAATGTTTTTTTCATTATTTCGTCAAGAAGGCTTCTGGTTTTTCTGGGGACCTTGGCCGTTTTATGCTTTTTCTGATGATCTGATGCAACTTTTCGCTACTTCTGGTGACCTCATGCCGCTTCAGGCTTTTTCAGAGGACCTAAGGCCGCTTTCTAGAATTTTTACAGATCTCAGGTCTCTGTAAGCTTTTTTTGTTACCTGAAGCCAATTTCGGCTTTTTTCTGATGACCGCAGGCCGCTTTTGGATTTTTAGTCAGGCCCTATCGGCTCTGATTGACTATATTTTGTGAAACACTTTGCTGCATGTACTTCATTTGTCATACGTTGAATTATGACCACCATGTCACACTTTTACACTCATTTGTGACTTTTGCCCGCGGATCATGCCACTTGCTTTCTTGCCAGCCCCTCCGTAAATAATCTCTGTCGCGGGGGTTTCCCAATTGACAAACAAGTGGCCCGGTGCGATGTAATCTTTTGTCAGAGAGCAACGAAGTTTATCGAGGCCTCGGCGGCCATAAAACCTTTTGCAAAGCGCGTCCCGTTTTCGATACGCACGCTTGGATGGCGCCATCGCGCTTTGCACGACGGTTGCACGTGAAGTTCGCCCGCACCGGAACATCCCTTCTGCTGGGGTCATACTGACGAAATAAGACCGGTGGTGCTCGTCACGGGGAAGAACTCTCCGCTCTTTGAAAGAAGCGATTAAATTGTTCTGTGCAACTAAGTGGTCGGCCCTGACGGACATGATCGAGTTCATTTGGGATGTTTTCTTCTACTGACTATCGAGGAGTGCAAAGTGTAAAGAGAAACAGTTGTGGGGAAGACGGCTGTTTTTCAATCTCTTGGTAGCGCTATTTTGGGAGCCAGAATCAGCTGATGATGCAATCTGAGCATAATCTCAGGAAGCGTTGAAAACTAACAAAGATTGCCGACAAGGCAAAGTTTTTTCTTTGAATCGAGAATCATGAAACACAATGACAGCTCAGTATGAAAAATGTTATCAAAGGGATGGGAAGGTCAAAAAGAGAAAATGCCGAAAGTGAAGGAATTGCAAAATTTCATGTTGGAAAACTAAAGTAAAGAAAGGCTACACCCATTCAGACGGGGAAAATACACAATTATTAGCAAAATTTAAAAATAAAACAGAACAGAACAAAGTACATTTTCAAAGAACTACTTTTTAAACGATTTTTGTTTATATATGGAAGTGCAGATGCATAGTGTGATAGCCAACCCATTATAGAAAGAACTGCTTTTCATGGACACCAACTTTTTTCCAAAGATACCTAACACAGATTGATATATTATTGATAATTTACATAAAAATTTTAATTTTATATTTATTCTAATAACATTTCTGAAAAAAAATATTAAGAACCACTTTCGAATCAGTTGCATTGTTTCTTGTTTTCTTTGTAAAAATGACGTTTTTTTTCCATTTGTGTAATCCAAAAGTTTCATGATAATACTTAATTCTTAAGCATTATATTTCGGTTAGAACGTCAAGGAAGTACTTTGGAAGTTTTATAATAAAATTTGAATAAATCTAATATTGATAAACGTTAGTAGAATTGTTCAATCTTTCGACATGTTTTTAAGCACTCCATTCTTTTTAAAACGGAGTCTTACATATACTGCAAAATACGCAAACAAGGAGACTGTTTTAACGTGGTCACAATTACACATCCCTTGGTGCTTAAAGGACCCTCGTACATATTGTCCCAGAGATCTGAAAATCACAACAATTTTTGGTTGCCAAACAAACGGGTGGGGTGATCAGATCAACGGTAAACATCACGCTACATGACGTATTGTTACTTCAAGTAGTAATGAATCAGCATAAAGTAATCAGAGCGTACATTACCGATAAACGAGTACAAAACTCAACTTTTTCGGCCCCAAGAGCCTTCTTGTTTTGTTTTTAACACTCAGCAGTGAACTTTCGAAGCCTTTTATATTACTAACATAGAATCTTTATCCTAAAACTGATTCCTGAAACTTAACAGTCATCCCGTTTAAAGGTGTCTCCTGGACGACCCGTGTGCACATGACACTTGTAGCCCCGAATGTTTCCCGGAAAACTTTTATGTGTCTTGAATTGGTTTTAACGGGTTCGTAGCGTTTCCAGTACATCTTCTTCGTGTCCGAGACAGTGGTGCAGTTTTCTGTGGTGTTGGACGAACTTTCAAATGACCAAATGAAACGTCGCATTTCACATTTGTACCTGAAAACAACTACGTAACACCTACGTAGAAGGGCATGTTTTCGACTCCCATGGACCTATTTTGTAAGACCCAAATTTTAAAAACAAACGATAGTAAAGATCTGCAGCAGTGAAGTTTTTTTTGGTTAACCAGCGTTTCAATTACAATTTTTCTACATTTTCGGACGAAAAAAGCGATTCAAATAAACGATGATCAGATTCAAGTAGTGCTTACTTTTAATTTTTGACGCTTCCCCCCAAAAACAACTTGGAATCCAAAGTACAAACACCTGTCTGGGTGTGAGGGCACCCTAGGACATTGCGGTGTGTTGGCTCGAAGTTCTGTTCTTTTCTTTGAAAAATGATGTCAAAACATATTTTGAAGTAACTGTAAAATGGGATTTCAAGGGGAACTGCATTGTTAAAAGATTCAACAAACTCCAAAAGAAATTCGTTGGCAAACTTTACAACCTTGGATCGATATATATGGCAAATCATAGAACTTTTTGTAGGTTTGCAAACTTTCAACTATTTAGAAACTGAAAAAAATCAGGCGGTCATCCACCAAATTTTTCATGACCGGCTCCATTTTCCGTTATTCTGCTACTTATTCTACATATTCTACGAAACCAAATAAAAAAAAACCTTAACACAACTTTACCAAAACCTTCACTTAAGCGCAGAGCTGTGGGCTTAGACAAATTTGCGTATTAAAGTATTTGTTGTTTGTAGATTGATCCCTTTATCAGAATCTTGCATGAAGTCGTTATGTTTTTTTTAAAAAGCAACTAGGTCTTCTTTATGTGCTTTGAACTCCCCCACCTTCAGCAAGTTTCAGCAAATATTCCGAAAATAGTGCAGTCTGATTCGATTAGCGCGGGCGTTGTTTGATCCATTCGTCCCCCAAAACAGTTACTTTTCCTGTAATCATCGAGCGCTTAGCCGAATCTGTTTGTTTGTCGTCTTCCCCAAGGCCGCCGGCTCACCCGGGAGAATCGGCTTGACTTTTGGTTGCAGTAAAAGCGCAGCAAAATGGATCACAAACAGCGCAAAGATTAGCAAAAGACTCGTCGGCAATTTTTTAAACGGAACTAATGACTACTTGGTCCCTCGTGAAGGGCCCCATCAGTGGCATAAGGCATCCGTGACTTTCTGTCGAGAACATTTGATCTTCCGGTGGTCAGGCGCGCCTGTTTTCAGCCTACGCGGCGGTTGCATCAATGAAGAACACAGCCGTTAATCGAATTAAAATTGACACGTGTGGCTAATGCGATTCGGTCCGTACCGTCTGCAATAAGAAAGTTCATCGCACGATAGAAACCATCAATCAGAAGTGAAAATCCAAGGTTACGCACAGAGGAATGTGTTTTTTTGACATTTTTGAAGTTTCCAGGCATTCTTTGGTCTTTCTGCAGCCACGCCTATAGAAGCAGAATGTGCAAAACCTTAATTCGACCTTGATTTTCAGATACTGTCGGGTGGAGTATTCCTCAAATTCTGGTCTAGCGGTTTGCACTTTTGTGCTTCGTTTGTGATTTACACTGAAATGAGACAAACTTCTTCTCAGGAATTCGTACACGTAGAATGGGAAAAAGCTTGCAAGATCAAAAACATTTTGCAAAATGACTTTCAGAAAACTAAGACAGATACAGAGTAAGAGAGGAGAGAAATAGAGAGAGAGGGAGAAAGAGAGAGAAAGAGAGAAAGAGAGAGAGAAGTAAGAGAAAGGAGAGGGAGAAAAAGAAAGTGGATAGAGAGACGAGGAAGAATGAAAGAAATATAGAGAGAGATAAAAAAGAGAGAGTAAGAGATTCAAAGAAAAATGTAAGAGATAGAGTAAAAGTGAGACAGAGAGAGAGAAAAAAGAGATAAGATAGTGTGAGAGAGAGAGAGCATTTTTCTTGAAACAAACAGAAATTATTTAAATCCGAAACAATAAATTTTAAAAAAGAAACATTGCTTGACTCGGAATTTTACGGAATTTGTAGGATGTAGGTCTACCGTATCTTGTAGACAGAAATACCGGCCCTGTTAAAACATTACGGTAATTTGATGACAAAAGAAAATTCAGGTCTTTCACTATGAATTTGGAGAACTGCTGCCTGTTACTCTCTTAATTTTTGTCTTTCTTTGGGGAACGCGATTTAAAAAAACGTTTTAGTTTTGTTTGAAACAATTTAAAAAAACTTAAGAATTCAGCGGTTCTTTTTGTTTTGATGATCAACCTTGGGTTGTAAAATTCGGCAGACACTTCTCGGAAAGAAGCATGTGACCATTTTATGACGACTAAAGTCTAACCACAGGACTTGTTTCAGTTCCGCTTCCAAAGTCCGTTCACTTTTTGATTAAAATGGATTTTCATGACTTCTTCCTGAAAAGTACATAAAATTCGTTTTGTCTTAAAATGTTTGAAACTGTTCAGTTTTTATGTCTACAACCTCACAAAGCATAACATCAGAAATCCGAACTTAATTTTCCGAAACTTCAAAGAAAACCAGTTTCGAAACGGTCCACTTTTTGAGCATATGTTTCAGTCCCTCGCGAATGTCTTTTCGAAAACGGCACCCACGCAGACGCTTATTTGTGTTCATGCGACATTCGCATGGCCAAGACAAACATATCATCAGTTCTTAGGAGTTATATATTTTTTTCGGTTTTTTTTCTGTTGTTTTCCTGGTTTTGCTAAATTTCCATTTTGGGTTAGTTTACTGAAACGGGTTCTGAAGCTGACATTGAACTTCAGAACTTGGCTGTTCTTAGAACCGGCGGTTTCCGCAAATTCTCACGTTTTGTTATTCAGCTATACCTTTTTCAACGAAAGATACCATCACTTAACCGGGATGATTCCGGTTTACGTGATTTTCAATCGTTTCTTCTCAATAATTTTGTTTTTCAAAAGACTTCCTGAATCGAGTCTTTGTGTAACATTTCATGTTTCTTGCCCGTGCGTCTTTTAAAATTTGAAGTTCGCCACCTGCTCCTGTTAAACTCGCACCTGTCGTCTGCCCGACGCAAAGTTCCAAAGTCGACCGGGCTTTCCCCAAAAGCGATTGCCCCCGCGGTTTTTGCCACTTGATTAGATTATGGCGACCCTGCGGTGGTTGCAGTCACAAAAAGACCAGCAGACGAGATACACGTGAAAACGGTGCACTTGGCCACATGCGTGACGGCATGATGAATCGCCCCCACCGGTGGCACCCAAACAGGGGACACCGATAAGGGCTAATGTTGACACGCGCTGATTAGGCGTTCTGCGGAAGAACGTCGGATGATTTTCAACGCAAGAGGGTGGTTTTTTGGGTGACATGAGCCCAGAAAGTGGCCAAATGTCGGGAACGTCACGGTGATAAACAGAAGCACCAAAGGTTGGTGAGAATCGGAGATAAACAAGGAGAGAAGGAAAACACTAGGTCATCCACAAATAGCTGCAGACAGCAACGAATAAATTCCATTAGTATCGCAAATACAATGGATTGTAGACTGATAAAAAGGTCGTCATAATCTTAACTTTGAAAATGTGAACTAAGGACCTTTTAGCAAATAAATGTATGATTTTTAGATTATTGCCAGCAAAAAATTGGAGTATAAAATTAAAGGATTTGTCGCTTTTTCTTTCTAAATGGGATAACCGATGAAAACAATCGGTTTGCGTTTTTGTGACGAGTAAATCTATTTTCAGTATATCCATAATGAAAAGTTAGAATTTGTCAAATTTGAAGTTAAAAACATTATTAAATTTGAAAGAACGAATTGAGTTTGATTTGAAAATTTGAAGAAAAAAACATCAAAAACCCATGTAATTGAAAAAAATCTTTTGAAAACTAATAAATGGATAAAACCATTTTTATTAATTTGAATGTATTATATATGTTGCGGATTGAAACATCACAATGTACATCAATTTATTAAAAGCACATCAGCTGCATTTTTTCACACGCCTACTTAAGATTAAGAAAACTTCGTAAGCAAGGATTAAAGTTATTCACATTTGCTGGTTAAAAACATGGTCTCCAAACGTGCGATGTTACATTTCGTTTTTTATTTATTCTCACATTTGTATATCTGTCACTATTTTGTTGTTTTATTCGCAACTTTTATGAAAAGTATAGTTTTATAAAATAAAAAAAAACAAAGTAACCTAGTTTAAGAGAAGGATTCCATAATTTCCTAAACTTTAACGGAGTTTGGTAAGATTTTCTTCTTTACAGTAGTTTGAATATTGTTTCATAACTTTCAAACAAAATTTTAAATTTTTCTGTTTCATTGCAACATTATGATTTGTTAATTACATCAACACCGTTCTTTTTTAAAACACTGAAAATATATCCCCAAAAGGAACCCACAAATTTCTTATCACCCAACAGTGTTCTGACATACGAACATTTTATCGCTATTTGCTGAAAAGATCGCTGCAAGTCGTCTCCATTTTGCACCGCTCTGCAAATCAAAGTGCATGTCTGCCAATCAGTCTTATCAAAATACTACTGAATTTTTAGAAACCAAGACCGTCCAATCTTTTCTTCCTGAGATTTTTGTCATATTACATTTATAACCATTTTAGAAGACCTTTCAATCTACACTTTTCAATTCAGTTTCCATTCTTAAGACAAAAACTGAAAGAATCGGTATAAGTCAACAATTTATCTTTGCAAACTAGAACAACGTATCTGAAACCGAAAATCACAGTTGATCGGTCAGTCTCTTTGTCAACTGCCGACAGAAATTGAAAAAGACGGATTATACCAGTTTTAAAACTTGAATTTCAAAAACGAAGATTTCGTTTTCATTTTCTTTCAAAAACTTCGATTAGAATGTCTTCTTGACTTTTCTGTTTTGACCACATTGTTTATGTTGTCGAGAAAACAACAAACATTTTACGGTCCCTAAACAAAAACAATTCTTCATTTTAGTTAATAAACAACCTGTACCATTATATTTCCACTCTATTTGACCACGTTTTCCGCATTTACTCGTTTATGCGGAAAGAGCACATTTGGCTGATTGGGTTAACGATGTGAAAACACGCTAAAGGGGGAAACACACGTAAAACATGAAAGGTTGCTTTTTTGAAGGCTGAAATTGTTTCGAAACAAAAAACGGCTTATTCGCGGAAACGTCGGTTCTCATCGTAAAAGTTAACGGGAAAACATTCCACATAAGAAAAAAGAAAAGTAATGAAGTCTTGCGAGAGACAGACAGTTTTTGTCACATTTCGACCAATTTTGTTTTAAAAACGCGGTTTTCTTTGATAGTGCTTTAATACCGATTAAACAGAACTTTGCGACCTTTCTTTTAATTATAAAATTCCTTTAAAAACTTAACAATACATAGGAATCTCTTGCTCAAACCACATGTACTTCTTTGCTGCGATCTCTTGGCTGTCCGATTTTCGAACAGCAACTCTCGGGCGCTTGAGCTTTGAGTTCAAGTCTGAGTAAAGAGCACATCGGCGGAAACGCCCTGAAAAAATGGCATACTTGGTAACGAAACACAAGTTTAAACTACAAAAAACAAATAAACGCCATGTTCAGAAATGGCAGTTTTTATGGCATCATATAAATGATCGCTTTTTTCCACAAAATAAAATCAAAAATAAATTTTCTTGTTGTCTATTCAAACACTTTAGGAAAAGTGAAAACGATTTTTTTTCCAATTGAATATATCAAATTAAATCTTTACATTTTAGCGTTTTATAAAGTTTGCGTCCAATGCTGCACACACTTCGGAGTTTTGGGTAAACGCTTGGAACTTTAAAATTTTCTTTCAAAAAGCTTAGAGCGGGTCGAAAATTGAGTTAATTATCAACCGATAAGATTGCAAAGTTTTCGATTTACACCTATATCGTTCCCTAAGACACAATTCTCCTTAATATCTTCAATAGACGCACTTAGATCAAACTACAACTTTTTCCGAATTGTTCGATGAAAAGCAGATGCACCTGATTGTTAAAAAGATTATTTTAAAACTTTTATCGTGTCTCTTGTTTACAGAATTTTTTAGTAACAACCAAAGTGCGATTTCGTCACGCTATCAAAATATTCCCTGTCTGTGGAATCTCCCGTATTCCACATTTGTTTGCTCATCGTTGACCACTGAAAATCGTCGGCGTTTCCGCAAGTTCACGTGCCCCGGGTGCAAGTCTGCTGGTGGAAATCAGAGAACAGCACATTCAAACGCGCGGTGGGCTTACACCACTTGGGCACGGCCCACATCCCTCCCGCCTTCGACAATTGTTCCTTCTCACAGCCCCGGCGACATGACTCCACCCAGGTAATCCCGGGAGTTTTGAAGATAACTGAAAAATAAGCGACTGGGCGGGCAGGGCTTAGTAGATAAAGGTCTTTCGGGGTACAGTAACCCGCGGCGTCACAGCGATGAAAGGAAAAACGGAAACTAGCGTAAAGCCATCAAATGGCTGTATCAATCAGGGTACTGTAGATGAAGGTCGAGCATACATACTTAGAAAATTAATTTAGTAAGTTTACAGTAAAAGCACAGAAAAACGTATTCAAAAGCTAGGTTCGTGTTCAAATGCGATGATTAATGGATCAAACTACAAACTTCTAATCTGAGAAATAACAGCAAAAAAGTGTTTTTAAAATGTTCAAAGCTTTAAAAAATTAAATTGAAAAAGGATTTTAAAAGACAATTTTCAATTCATCTTTTCCAACAAAGTTTTGACAACCAGAATTACCCCCATAAATGATTTTCAGTCACTTTTAGTTTTTCGAATGTTTCACACGAAACTATACTTTCTTTGTTTTTCTCTATTTCCGTTTTATGTAGTTCTTCATGTTCTTGCGTTAAAAGGTGTTCGCTCAATAATGTTTTTATAAACATTTTGAATTTTAAAAAAAAGATTGTGACTTTTAAATACATTGTTAAAGGCTCTGTTTTTGTTTGTACCTCTTGATATATATCAAACTACTAACTTTTGAAGGTTAAACATGATTTTTTTTGAAATTTAAAAAACTTTTACACTTTAAAATAACTTTGCAAGAGTAAACTGAAAATTTTACACTTTAAAATAACTTTGCAAGAGTAAACTGAGTTAACTTTATTTGTCATCATCCCTTTTTTGTGAAAATCGAATGCAATAAAACTTCTGTTTCCCCTTTTAACTCAAACGACAACAACACCCTGGCATCAGGAAGAAGGTCCTAGATAATATTTTGAGACCACCGGAATCACTCACGTGAAACAGCAACCTCTTCCATGAACAACTGCTGAAGACTTCCCCTTTGTAACGCGAGACCACAGCTTTTCTTCTTTTACTTCTTTCCTTTGGAGTGATCTTTAGTGCCCAAGAGCAATATATTCTCGTCCGCCGTAAATGTAGAATAATATCAGTCCGCATTGCTATATAAATTCGCAGAAACCATCGCCCGATTCCATTTTGTTCCTTTGCGGTGGTTCAATGGCTTTTTTATCGCGCTCATGGTTGCCGACTTTATCTCAACCCGTTTTTCGCTAAGTTTATGTCAAGGTTTCGAAACGTGGCTGTTTATTCACAAACACATAAATCTTTCGTCGCCTTTTTAAAACTTTCATGAAGATTTGATTGAGTTTTTTTTGACTTTTCTGGTTTATGAAAACTTTTTAGAAGCCCTTTTTGTTTTCAACAACATGTAAGACTTTTTTCTTTCTTGTTTTGCAGCTCAGAACTCAAACGGATTTACTTGTAGGGTTGTGGGGAAAAATTATTACTATAAAGATTTTTTCATTAAAAAATATGGTTTCACTTTGTTTTCTCATGGAATCAAACTACATTTTTTTCGTTCAGAAATTCAAAGGTATCCTTTCTTGTCATCCTTTGCATAGATGTTTAATTAAACCATTGCTTGATTAAGAAATATCTGTCTTCAAGGGATTTTTTAAAGTTTACATAAAAATAATGGTTCTCATTCTATGTCTTCATTTTGCAGTTACTGCATAAATTTTGGTCAAAAATAATTGTCGTCTAAAATATGCTGAATTTTCGGTTTTACCTAATAAAGTACAAACTTTTCGTCAAAATATCTCAAATGGCTTAAAATTTTTGTATGCACGTTTTCTTTTGGCAGACTCCCACGCAACCTGCAACTGTTTCTCATTCCTTATCACACTACCCAATGTTTTCTTCCAGACTAGCAAATGTGTTGACAATCTTGAGGCTTTTGCAGACACCCAGATTGAGCAACAAGTATATCGCTTGTTTGTCATGGCACTTGCAACAAGCATCATCATTTATTAGACAAGTCGTGTTTTCGGGCGCCCGTTGCAGGCGATTGTTTGTCGAGCGAATGCCGATCGCTTTTTACCGAGGCTGAGGAGATCCGGCTGTTTGCAGTACATCCCCGCAAAGCATTTGCAGCAATCGGGAGTGATCTATAGGGCTCATGGGATGTGACAACCAAATTGAAGCAAAATGTTAAAGCTGATTGAAAATAGCGCTTAATACATTATTGGGGTTTTTCTTGTAAAAAGACAAATGAAATAAAATCCAAAACTACCTTGGCCATTTGATTCTTGTTCCCGTTTCACTGTTTTTAAAAACAAGAAGTTCATTTTCAAACTTTAAAAGGATTCTTTGGCATAACTCAAAAACTCACTTCTTGTTTTAAAAACGAGTGTAAAATGTCTCCCCGTAGAACAGTTTTTGATCTAGAGACCCAAGCGTGGCGAAAACAAAAGTGCACCCAGAGACGTGCGTTTAGCTACTCTTTGCTTCGCCACGCGGAACTAGACGCAGCTTCCGGGCTTCAATGGGAATGGGAAGATTCAAGTGAGACTTAGCAGCTCAATTAGTTCCATTGTTTTATGCAATTTCAAAAGAACCATCAGCCTCTGTTTTCACAGTGTACCTTTTTATACAAATTGGTCTTTCTCAGAGCATACTATTTGTTAACCATTGTTAAGCCACTCCACAAAAGGGTAGTAAACAAATGAGAGTAATTAGCATATATAAAGGTTATCTTTGAAAATTAGGCTGACGATCTCTTCAACAAAGAAAATAGACATTTCTTGATTCTTAATCATCTGTAAAAGTGCAGTTTATCTCTGAAAAAAAACAGAATTTGATACAGCAGTTTATTCGTCAAATATCTTTAAGTTAAATTGTTTTTGAAAAAAGGACATTTGTAAAAAAATTGTGTTATTTTTTTAAAAATCATTGAAAAAGTCAAGTTTAATTTGTAGTAGATTTGAAAAAAGAAAAAACTTTAAAAGCTTTTTTCAGCTTCTCAACAATTGAAAACACAAAAATATAAAAAAAAACACAAATATGTGTTTTAAAACAATTAATTTTAGTTACTTTGGTTTGTGTATCGAGCAAAAATATTAATATTCTCTTGATCACATTTGTAAAATTATAAAACTACGACTTCTTGTGAAACTCGCATTTCAGCAACGAAAATGTCTCGCAAATGTTCCTATTGCAACGAAAGTAAAATGATGTTTGATAACAGGCATTCGTGACTCTTGAAAATAGTACTCTGTATCAATGACATCATGGAGCTTTACTATGGCCGGTCCAATTAGTTCTCACCCCATTTTTTGGTTCCTTTTGGTCAACAACGTAGCGAACGCTAGAAACTTCCAGCGTTTTGTGTAATAGCCTTTGCGCTGCACTATTATCTTACGGTACGGCGATTCCGCCCTTTGTGCTTTACAGTAATCAGGCGAATGATGGTCGTTTGTTATTGAGAATCACGTACAGAACACTTTGTGCGATTAAGAAGACTAATTTTAGAGGTATATAAAGGCCTGGTAGGGGAAGTATAGTTAGTTCCATGATACATTTAGGTTTCCACGGTCGTTTACTTTAGATAGTAGAGTAGTATGTAAACTACCGTAGATTGGTTCATAGATATCAACACTTTTTAGCTTACATTCGCATTTTACTTTTTTACGTTTTATGTTCAGCCAGAAAAACATAAAACCCCCAAAATATCAAATACCGCTTCTTGAATCAAACAACTTATCAAAAGTTTCCAATTTTCATTTCCACTATGGCATTAGTATTTTTGCAATAGTTCTTCAATTTTGATTTTTGGTGAATGAAAATGCCCTTGGTGTTCTTTATCTTGGTACACCTAAAGGTAACCTTAGACCACGTGAATAACAAGATTTTTTGTTATTCCCCGGTGCACATGTGCTCGAAACAACAAGTAATGCAGTGTTTACCGGTCTTTTTGTGTTTTCCATGTGAATCTGGGTAAACATTAGGTGCACGCAAAAAAGAACTATTTTAAGGACTAAATTAAAGTATGACAAAGTTTTAAAATACCACTATTTGAGCAAGTAAAGGGTTAGAAAAATAGGTTTTAGTGCTTTTAGTGGGCTAAATGACAGGTGAACTTTGGCACGTTGTTTTCTTTTGTTTAGAATCCAAGTTATTTGCTGTACATCAAAAATTGTAATATAAAGACAAGGTGTTTCGGTAACAGCTACTCCGAGAACCAGTCCTTATGCTGCCAAGACAAGCCAAAACAAGCACTTGCCGCTTCAGAGACCATTCTAGTAATTTCGAGAGCTTGCTTTCAACGCTTCAATTTGAAAAAGGTGCCAAAGTTTCGCTGTTGTTAGAGAATCACCAAATTGTAGGGACTTAAAAGCTTCCTACGGTATTAGTGATACAAAGTTTGGCACAATGTCATTTTTCGCTTAACCCTTTTGCTGATATATTTCTTTCTAGAATTCTCTTTTACGTCAATTGCTACTTCTTTTTACGCTCACGCACAATTAATCCGGCTTATGATGTCAATCCTCGAGTTTATTGACATTGCCTCAACGCCAAAGCACATTTTCTGCAAATCTATTTACTATCTGGCGCCAGTTTCACAAAGCTCCATCCTCTGTCTATTTGCCTTCCCTGTTTTTCTTTCAACAATTTTACAACACTGTAAAATGCAATCTAATCATCACATATGCTGAGCAAACACATTCTTATCCAATTAGAGAACACTTTGCAGCTACAGAGCAAACATTCGTTTTACAGTGTTCGTGATATCAGGCACGTGCTGTTGGCCAGAGCTTCTGAGGGTAAACACTTTGTTTATCGTCGAAAGGAAGCTGTGAAACACATGTGATTCCAGCATGTAAAAAATCTTTCTTGCTTACTTCATCGTTATTTACCTCTTTTAATTGCTCTAGGATGTTGCATCTGGAACACAAACAAGAGTGAAGAGGGGGTCTTCTATTGAATCAATTTGCTCTCGTTAGCGCTGCTCTTTTTTCGCACCCGCCCGACGAGCTAAATTACATTCCGGCGGTCGACTGAACTAGCAAAACCGCATGTTCCGCAAAGGATGTCAGGGTGATGCAATTGGCTGTAAATTTGGACTGAAAACCGGCTAATTTGCACGAGGAAGTCTCCACGGTGACTGAAAGTCAACAGTAAACCTATTGAAAACATAATCTTAATTGAAGAAAACAAACGTTAAAAAGTAATTAAAAAAACACATTTTCAAATTTTTGAAAATAGAGTTTTAATAAGTTAGGCCACAAAAATGAGACGACATTACATTGTCCCCAATGCATGTTCTATAAACCTTTTGCAAAAAAAAGCGTGGAAATCTTCATTTAAAAATTGAATTTGTAAAAATAATTTGTTTAAAACATCAGAGATTTTTGATATTGTACCCAAGAAAACAAAAAAATTTTTTTTGGAATTAAAAATGTTTTTTTTCTTTGACCACATTTATACTTCGTTTTTTGAAACCATCAATTTGTAGATTGCCACCTTTTGAAATGTGTTTTTGTTCCGGATCACATGTCTGCGACAGACCCTTTCATTTCCCAACATTTCCTGGCACAATCACTCCACGTGAAAAACAAACACCTATTTTCATAGATAAACTAGGTTACAACTTGGAGAGTTTTGCCCGACGCCTGTGATTGATACCTCCCGGGTGAAGAAAACAGGAATGTTTTCCGCGTGTTTTCCTCGCAGCCACAGATTTTTCGTAATGTAAAGCGGAACGTTCTCCTGCCCTTTGTGAGAAAAGGCTTTGACAGGTGTAATAAGGTTAAACGAAGCAAAGTTCATGAAGAGAAAGTGGCATTTTATAGGATTATAAGAACTAAGCTTACGGCTTTCTATGCAAAAAAAAACAGTTTCAATGCCTAAAACTTGCTTTAAGATGCTGCGTAAAGTTGCTAAAGATGTTAGCTGAACCGATCTTTCAACCAAGTGCATAGTAAAAGCGGAGATTCTGCAAACGGAGTCTCCAAGGAAATCCCCCTGCACCTTGCAGACGTGACTTTCGGTTATTTGTTTGGTCTACGCCCAAAGAGCATGAAACGCCCGCGTCGGGTCTGCTTCTCTGCGCCTCCTTGAAAAACACGCTATCTTGTGATTTTCTGTCCTTTCAGACAGGTTGAAACGAAGGCAACGTGCTTGGGAGACCTTTTTCCGTGTTTGTGTCCGAACTGATTCGTCGAACTGATAGGCGCGGGATATCTTTCTGTTTGTGTCTCCTTTTCTCGAATCTCGTCTAATTGTCCCCTAAATCATATCGCTCCTTCTTTAAAATCCTAAGAATTTTGCGGCGTTCTGTTTTATCTTGGCTATTAATGAGTGTCCCTTCTCGAGGCAACGTTCACATCCATATGTAGCAGCGGGACAAAGAAATGGCAGGGACATGGGGCAAAACAAGCCCCGTTCTGCACGTGACAGAGACCAAAAGCTGCTACAAATGGCAGCCCAATGCCCCACTTTTCTTTATTGTACCGATTCGTAGGAATTGTGTTTTAGTTTTTCGGTTATAGAAAGGAATTTTGTCTTTGTTTTTCGATTAAAAAAAAACACCTCCCAGACAGTCGCAAAAAACAAGCGTCTGCAAAAGAATCTGGAGCAGAGTTTAAAGTACAGATCACCACGTGCTGCGCACGGGGGATCAGAAGATTACATCACGCGTGTGTGTACAAATCCTCGCTGCCGCTGCGGACCGATTCACGTGCACTCTTCTGGTTTTGTCTGAGATGTGGCGCCCGCCCACTTTGCGGCGAGCAGAGCCCGCCTCCTCGGGTCAAAGTGGGGTTTCCCCGCTCGGTTCACTCCTACCCTATCCCCGGGGAACCGGAGTTAACCAGTGAGAGCATGTTTCCAGCACAATTTCATAAGATTACTTCAGTATTCCCAACTGACCCTTCTATCCGATTAGAGACTTTTCACCTGGGATGCTTATCCCATTTGAGTTTTCCATTAGCAAACAGAAATCCAACATCCGTTAGCTGAAAGCCATGCCAAAAATGGGATGTTTTCGCGGCTGCGGTCTCCGATCTTTGGGTGTTTCCTTCCCGATTCTGGTGTGATGACCACAGCCGATCCTGCTTATCGCCTAGCTATCTGTCGAGTGACCACAGCTTCGGGGGCAATCCCTTTGTCGGCTGGTTTCTCAAACCGTCTGCAGCGATTTTGCACGCAATCGCCGTGTTTATTTGCCTTTCGAAGGGAGTGTTCACGGCGTGGCGCACCGAAATTGCACCCAACTCCTTCTTTCTCGATATGATGACCCGCGGAGATGCGGACGCCGATATGTCACCGACCCCTCCCCAATGAACAGCTGCCCATTTGCACTGTTGTTTTCGTTGGGAGCTCACTTTTGCGAAAAACTTATCGCTCCGCCTGCTCCTTCTCAGATTTCGACTCATTTTACCTCTGAAAAGTCGTCTTCTCTTTGAAATCATACTTTTAATTAGCACAAAGCCTTATTATTTCTTAAATTTTGTTTAAAAAGTGATATTTAATAGTTTCAACTATTGAAAAAACACAAAATATAAATTAAAACGTTCAGCCATCTTCTTAGGCGCCTTGTCGTATTTGTAGTTTGCAAGTGCTTCCCGCTGGCGTCCGAATGCCGCGTGCGCCGCCGTTCCCGTATCTCCCCCGTGTGTTTTCTCGAAGGAAGCCGCTGTTTTTATGATTTGTTCTCTGTTTTCTCTTTACTTTTGGTTAATCTTCGAACTAATTTAAAATTTCGGATTAATTATCGCAAAATACTTGTAATTCAATGACTATCAGCCACTTTTGATGATAATTGGACTCGTTTTTATCCATTTATTCACTTTTAATTCCAGTTTTGTGATATTATTGTATTCTCTTTGTTCATACACTGTTTGTAAGCTCTGAGTATTCTAATTTCATGGAATTCCTCTAAAATTTCAGCGATTTCACATTTTTATCGCTTTTCTTCATTTAAATTACGTCTTGATTGAAATCCCTGTATTTTCATTTTAAATGTTTGATAATATTCACTTTTTTCATTTAAAAATTGAAAATTTATATCCTTTTGAAGAATTTTTAGCCAAATTATATGCATTTTACATTTTATAACTGATGGTATACCTTCTTGTGTCATGATTGATTATTTTTACTGTTTTGCGAGCTCAAAACGCGTTCTTTCCATGCCTTTCTACGTTAAATTGGCCTAAATGTTGTTATTTTCTCATTTTTTTATGACGAGCCGGTGATCTTCGGGTTCGAAACTTCCCGTGTTTAGTGTAATCTCGCCACCGCTTCCTTTCCTCGAAACGGATGACCGCGAGTCGCCGGCGCGCCTGATTTATCACGTCGTAAAAATGGCCACTAGTTGTTTTCCCCGAGAGAGCGGATGGCCCAGTGAGTTTCCGCGCCTATCAGCGCGCGAAGGTTGCCGGCGCTCTTTTTCCGTCGCGTTCTGTCGCATCCAATTCGGCAGCAGACTTCGTTCGGCTACATTGTGTCATTTGCGCTAAGCGAAAGCAACTGTCTGCCGCCCCACCGTTCTTTCTTTTCCGCGCGAATAACTCATGTTTTGAGGGGCGGCAAATGAATCCAGTTTTTACAAGAGAAACAATCAATCATCCGGACAAGCAGTGTAGGTTGGCTGAACGGTCTTGCCCCCACGAACGTTATCAATAGCCTCATGAAAGGCCATCTTTATCGGTCAGCTTCCTGTATCGGTCAAACAACAGCCCCTGGCGAAGGCACTATCACCTTGTTTACCCCCACTGATTTATTCCTTCTGTCTATTCTTCGCTCGTTTTTTTTTGCACGCGGCGGTCATGAAACTCCGCGCGAATGAG
Organism: Oscheius sp. G VE-2021; assembly: GCA_022343465.1. Classification (NCBI taxonomy): domain Eukaryota; kingdom Metazoa; phylum Nematoda; class Chromadorea; order Rhabditida; family Rhabditidae; genus Oscheius; species Oscheius sp. G VE-2021. The sequence goes on from JAJQXH010000036.1 coordinate 1,029,856, forward strand.
TGATCCCCCGCCGACGGCTGTTGTGAACGTGCGTTTTGCAAAGAGCCGCCGGCGGGCTCCCTGATTGATCCCGGCCCGCACTTCCGACCGACTAAGTCCAATCTACATGGTCACATTCTTTTTGCAGCTAATTTGATCCAATATGTTTGCGTTTGGGGGGTGAGTTCCGCACGCACGCACTTTTTTCTACCTATTCACTCTATTTGCTCGCATTTTCCTCTCTTAGTCGTGTTGTAGTAGTTTTCCCGTTTTTTCACATTCCTAATCTTCTATTTTCAGGGTTATGGCAGTTGCTCGCGAAAAGGAATGGGCCCCCTGCAGCGTGCCGACAGACTTCCTCTCCGGATGCCGCAGAGCGGCGAGTTTCCCCTTTTTCGGTGACCACGCACTGGCCCCTATCTCCGTATTAAAAGTGGGTTTCCCTCCACATTGTGGCTTATTTTCCTTATCGACCGCTCCAATCTCTACTCTCGGTTTTGTTGGTGTTGGGGAAAAGTCATGTTCAAACAAACATCGCGCCATGTGGCCGATATCTTTCTGCTTCTTGTGCAGTTTTAGATGCTGACAGCTGTGCCTTCTGGCGCTACTTGATGGCCACCGAATAATTTTGAATTTTCAGGTCCGATCGCAGAGTGAATCAGAAGGCCTCAATAAGCTCCGCTTCGCGAGCACCGTCAGTCTGGATAACCTGCGAAGAAGGCCCCGTGATTCCTTCCGCGAGTGTGGTACGTGCATTATACTAATACGGGAGGGCTGAAGTCAGAGGATCACAAGATGACTTGCTTTTGGCCTCCGGGGAAGCGCGCAAATGAGGCTTTGATGTAATCTCAGCGAAAACTCGGGGGGTTTTTGCTAGTAGGCACTCATTCTGAACACGTGTCAATATTTGCAACGGTAAAAATAGAAAACCTGTTGACTGCCAACAAAGTGATCGCTCGTTTCCTGGTGTAAAAAATCAAACCTCCAAAATTCTTGTTTTCCAAAAGCCAAGTGGCTTTTTTGCGGCACAATTACGCTTTTTTGCGTTCTACTGGTCGCGTCCACTTTCTTCAAAATAATATTCTTTCACGACATGCTCCGCTTTTTAAGCTAATGTGAACATTTGTTGAATTTCCTGAAAACTACATACTTTTTCAGAGGAAAGCAGTGACTGCGTTTCGGACGCCGACAGTTCAAGCAGTTCCGAAGATGGGGACTCTCCCTGTGCATCGCCCACCCCTCCGGCACCTGTTAATGTAAGCGAATTTTGTTTTTATTTTTTAATTAACTTTAAAAAAAACTCATTTCAATTTTTTATTTTCAGCTTTCATCAAGCGAACGTAAAAGCGTCCGTTTTGCCGACGACTGCGGGAAGGATTTATTCTGTGTACGTGTAATGACGGAACCTAGTGATCAGCCACCCTACCTCAGTCCCCGTATTTTAAGAAGATGGAGAGGTTGGTTATTCTTCTTTTTCTGATTTTCAAATTTTCCATTTAGCCGATTTCGAGGAGGAGGAAAAGCGCGAACCTCAGCCGGAGTGGAAGATGTTGTTCCGCCAACCAGCCAGCGAGTATGTCAAGTTCCGTGAGACCCTGGAGCGAACGAAGGTTGCCGTCGAAAACGTGATCATGAAGCCTGAGATCCACAAAATTGTCGGAACGATCAAGGTTAGTTTTTCACATTTTCGTCCTTGTCTATCAATTAATCGCCTTTTCTTTTATCAACAACAGTAGGCAAGATTACACTGATGTTGTTCAGTCTGCACCGCACAAAAACATTCGTTCGGAAAAGGGAACTTGCAGGTTATGAACATCGCCTTCGAGAAGCGTGTCTTCCTCCGTGTGACGAACAACCACTGGAAATCTTATGTGGATCAGCCGTGCGTCTATCAGCCGTCGACGAGCAAGATTCACGATACCTTCACTTTTGATATCGAGATCCCCCGACCGAACGAAAAGGTACAGTCTTATATTTCCTTGTTCATTTTTATTTTATTCAGATCCACGATATTGAATTCTGCGTGTGCTTTGTTGCCGGCGGAGAGGAACACTGGGACTCGAATGGAAGCGACAACTACAGATTGCAGTGTGTGGAACCCGTTCCCGAACGCAGAGCCTTCCCTTCACTGTTTGGAGGGTAAGTTGTTGTTTTGTTTTATTTTAAACTTTTGATGAGGTCATTTTATTTTTCAAATTGATTTTCTTCTTACACTTTTGGGTAATTCTAAACCGAACGGCATGTCTTCGAAAATGGCTCAGGGCCCGGAAGCCCGGTTGCAGTTATTCTTAAGCCTGGGCATTGGGCAATACCAGGGAAACATCGAGGTTCGCATTTACTTCAACACATACACACACATACATATACACTTACTCACATACACCTATACACACAATAAACACACACATACACATACATATATGCACATACACACATACTCACTAACACATATATACATACACATGCACACACACATGCACATTCACACACCACAAATTTTGCACCTTGCGGATACGTATTCTCGATGGTTGTCCGGCATGCGGCCCTACTCCTTTGCTGAGCTCAGACTATCCCGCGTTTTGGCTCGTGCCTCGCCTTTTCAAGCATGTTTCTTGGCGGTTTCATTAATAAAATTGACTGTATGCAGATAACGCAGGATTTTAAACTTTGGCATTGCTATTATTTTGCCTTTTAGTTGATCAATATTTATCATGGAACAGATTTCAGGTACAAAGCGCTGGATCGCGATGATGCCTACAAACTGCATAACGACGACTGGGCAGGCTTTGCTTCGTGGAAGAATCTGAGCACTGACCACCCTTACTGGTGAACGGCACCGGTGACTCTTCTCATATCCCATTGTCATATATATAGCGGTATAGATTAATCTAATTAGTTCTATGTAGATATTAGCTAACTCGTAGACCTGTCGCAGCGGCGAACCAATACTAACGCTTCTTTTTTTCCCACGACGCAGCGGCAGGTCTTGCCATAATCATTACGTGTACCTTCCCTATGTCATCTGAAATCTTGCCTTATTTACGGTACTCTATTCGCTCAATATACCCATGAGATTGTTGCAAATACCCGCTGCCTCCTCCTCCCAGTCCCAATATTTTCTCTCAGAAAACGCATGACTGATTTGCCATTGGTGGTTCATAATTGTGATATCTGTACAAGTTGTCATATGCTGTGCCGCATCCGCACATCTGATGATAGCCGCAGTGCGTTGTCATTTACTGGTAGAGTTAGACAGTGTTCTAGAGTCTCCGTTTTTGGAGTTGCTCAAGTTTTCGTAGACGGGCCTATTTCATCGAAACGAATGTTTATCATGATCACCAGTGCCTTTTAGACGTTGTTGACTGTGAATATGTTTGTGTACGTAATAAATGCAAATTTTCTATGCTGTGTTTGTTTTATGGGGTAGGGCGAAGACATGTCACATATCATTGGTGGCATCAGCTGTGGTGGTGGAAGATGATGGAATCTCCCTAGATGACTGTTGAAAAAACTAACAAGATAATTCTGAAAGAACATCAGCAACGAAATCCGCCCAATCATGTAGGTTGTCAATTTCAACCGACCTTGCAGGGAGGAGTCCGCAAGGAACAATGTGTTTCTGCAAATTTTCGTCTGAGCATTCCCTGAAAATCAACTTTAATCAAAACTTGGCTAACATGGCAAGGGCTTTGAAATATTTGGGCCGTGCCGAGGTTTCTCAGCAACTAGGGCCGGTTAAGTCAAGTCCGGTTACCAGACAGACATCGAGGGTTCGGATCCGCCAATGCAAAACTTTTTTGTGATCCTAACAGACGCATGTAAGCTAATATAATGATGCACTAAGGAGTTTTTATGGTTTTTACGGCAATATAGAGAGATTCGAGTAAAAATTGTGGGTGAATCCAAAACCTGGGAGTGGGGCCGTAGCCACAATTGGTTTCTGTAAATAAGGACAGTCCGCGTCAAACATGACTGAGTTCCAGGTTAGGTTCTACCAGAAAAAAACATCGAGTGTTCCGATCCGCCCCAATAAAGTTTTTTGTATTAAACTTTAAAGCAGTAAAAATAAAATTGTATTACAGTGTTACGAATATTATTAAAATGCGTTCATGTAATTGTGCAAAACTGTTTCCAGAAGGTAAACAAATTTCTGTTCTTGTTTGACTGTTAATAATATCTATGATATCTTTTAACTCCGAAAAAACCCCTGTAACAAGAAGCCGTTCTAGAACTGAAGCTGATCTTTTTGAATTTTGTCGTTTGGATATAGTCTTTATATTGTTCTCTTTTAGAAAACAATTCAGAAATAGAAGTGTTCCCACCAAAATTTGAAATAGTTTGACAAAACCCTGTAAAAGCTCCATTTAGTAGTTTGTGAAATTTATCATAAAACCGTCTAGTTGTTGTTTCACTTTTATTGAATTCGAGCTTTATGGTATTGTTAAGATATCTTAAATATGACTTTTCACCCATTTAAAAACAAATTCGGTGCAACCGCAATTTTCGCGGAAATCCTTTTTATAATCTTTGGTCTTCATTCTTTAAAACACCGAAAAACGTTACAAAAATTGAAGAACGGCTAATCTTTTTGTCAGAAGGACACTCAGGAGCAGTGAAAAGAGTTGTTTTCTGCCATGCAAAACAAAATGAGAGCTCATAAGCACCACTTCAAGTTTTACAAGCGGGTGTCTGTCCATCACCATATACTCGGCCATTGTGCTATGTTTTGGAGTACTTTTTCATTCAATAGCTATATTTATATTTGTAAGCTCGAAGAATTTTATCAACGGACCTGGCCATCTTAGCAGACAAACATCATGGGTTCTAGATTAAATTTGCCCTAGAGCAAATTTAATTTCTAAGGTTAAGTTTCTTTCTAGAGTTTATATAATGCATAATTAATATTAATTGGGCGGAGTCCACCCCTCGATGCTTGACCGGTAAGACACAAGATCCGGAACTACCCTTCTTTACTATGTTGTTTGCTAATACCTGGTTTTTTCAGTATTGTTTAAACAGGAAACTAATTTATATACGATTGAAAAATATTATCAGTCACGTTTTCCGCGTGTTTTCAGATCAGGCTCCATTCTACTCCCATTTTTAGACTGTGATTTCTGCGGAACCCGTTATTTCCCTTTGCAAAAATCTGCAACGCCTTAATGTCGGTTGCAAGGAGGGATATTAAGGACGGCCTAGACATGTGGTTTTCGCTCTAAGACGGTTCCACTTTGACAGATTGGCGATGTCGTCGCAATATGTCGTAAATTGTGGAGAGATGCGTCAACGTGAAAAATTTCAGATGTTCAATTTGAGATTCACGTCAGCGATTTGACAGCCGATTCGGAAAATTTATTTGTTTTCATAGATGTTGAAAATCAGGATGAAAAATCTAGATATAATTCAAAATTGGGGTTTCACGATATGTTGAGAATCACAATTCAAAGGCTCTTTGTGTGTTTTTTGCATGTGAAAAATACACTTTTTTACAATTTCAAAATCAAATTTGTTTATTAAACCACCAAAATCAATACAGACTCTCACATACACACTTTGATTGGCATCTACATTTGCTATGAACGGATTGTTTGCTGTTTTTGCAGTTTTTCTGACAAATCGCTGTTGATATCTATTTCCGGGCTCCATAACCATATCCTGTGTTGATATAAGCTTTTTTAGTGATGCCTTTGAGTGTTTCGTTATACTTGCCCAAAATGATGATCAAATGTTCTTCCATGCTTAAAATCACCTTTTGGCTGCGGTTTTTGTTTTCATACACCTAAGGTCTAAGCACAATAAAGCCAAACCTAAGAACAAAAGCCCACTTTTCGGATGCCATAAACATACGCCAGAAATCATATTTAGGCTAGACGGACCTTCCGTACACAATGAAAGTTTCGTTGGTCGGGAACAATTCAAAGGACTTGTTTTGAGAAGGACAAAGTTTATTACTGGTCTCCGGTAATTTGGAAAGTTAATGATGGTGCAGTTGAAACATTCGAAATCATCACAAAGATTAGTTTTTGCGAAAGACTAAAATTTTCCTCAAACTGTGAATACAATTGTATTTACTTCTCGTATTTTGCAACCAATTTCGCAAATTTCTACGCTTTAATCAAACCAATTTTAAAATAAATTCTTCATAAAATTTACTAGAATTTCTTTCTTTGTTTTTTTTCTCTAAAACTAGCTTTCCTTTTTAAAGGTTTCAACTTAAAACCGACTTTAAATTTGCTTTTACAATTAATAGTTCACTTTTCGATAATTCAGTATTTTCTTTCAAATTCCTAAGTTTTTTTTATAAAATCATAATTTAAACCATTTTAAAGTTTGGCTTCTTTTTTAAATTTCGTTTTTGTTCGATGACGTAAAAGACATGTCGCTGCTCTAATTTCAATTTAGCTGAAGGTTTTGCGAAGGCAAATTTCAGATGCAAGATCAAGGGTTCTTAACGAAGCGAAATGCTCAACAAACAAATTTGGCAACGTAAAATGAAGAATACTCATATTGATGTATAATTCTCATTGTTGATTTTTTTGTAGTTTGATCACTGTCTTTTGAAAAACTTGAGCTCTTCTTTTCCCTATTTGTACTTTGATTTGTGAGCTCACTTGTTGCGTAGAGTACCCTCCATTACGCTTTGTTTTCTTGTGACCACTTCCTGAACCTTCTGTTTCCCGCCAATAAACAAACACCACGGACCCATTAGCTGCATTGAGAGCGTTAAGAGCGTGCTTCGCAGGTCCTAAAGCCGTGATTTCGAGGCAATATTCCGACTGGCGGTACCCCTTTGAGGTCAATGGCCGATTCCGTCTGAAAATTGCAATTCAGTAAGACAACCCCGGTTTGAGTGCATGACGTGGTGGGTACGAAAGCTGTTTTTGAAGACGAATAAAACTCAAATGAGTTTGGGGTTTACGCTCTATACAGATTGGATTTCTGGCTATCAAAAATGTTGAAAAAAGGGTGTACGCAAAACTTTTACACGTTTTCCTAATTCTAAAAATCTTGATATATGGTTTAAAAAGGTCAAATTTGGTTGACCAACCGGTTAAAAATGAACGCTTACAGTAAGATTTAAAAGAGTGAAGTGGTTCTTGCTTCTCTTTCGCTTCGAGGGAAGTTCTTTTCCACTAGACGCATAATTTGAAATTGAAACACATTTTGGAAGCATGAAAACATGGACTAAAAAGTACCGTACAAAGCACAGCTCAACTCAAACTCCACAACAATATACACATTTATGAATCAACATTTTGTTGTACATTTTTTAAAAGGGACAATCGGGCGCTATTTGCAACTTAGTCTCATTTGAAAGAAAAAACTTAATAGTACAAAAAACTCTTTTAGATCACATGTCGGAAATTTCTTGTTTTCGAGATATTCAGCCCGAAAGTCCCCAAAAGCGGGACTCTAAGAAACCATAGATAGATAACCGAACAGCTTAGGTGTCCGCTTTTTATCAATAAAGCAAGACAGTGTGTAAAAGTTGGAGACACAGACTGAAACATACAACTGCATCAACCTTAAAAATTATCCCTTGGCTGCCCCTTTAAGATCATTATGTACTTAACACTTTTTAACAGGCATGCGGCATTTCGCTCAACTGATACATTTGTTTGTTGAGTCAACGAGTAAGTTCTTCTTGACTGATTGTTTCTTTGTCTGCAAATTTTGCAAATTCCCTTTTTTAAAAGTCCCCTGAAAAGGTATAAAAATGACAGAAAACCCCGCTTTTCAAAAACCACCTTTCTCCCAAGAAAGGTAAGCCAGGTCGTTGTTTCAACCACTTTAGAAGAGCAAAAAGAACTTTTAAAGTAAGATTATATACACTTTTAAAAAATTGAACAGGGAAAGAATAAAGGGCATAAGAGTTTGAAGAGAATTTTGACGAACTTGAATGAGGGCCAACTTCTCCACTTTCTGCCCATTTGAATGACCAACACCAGGGCTGGTTCCTGGGTTCGGTCGCTTTGAAATACTGTAGTCTGCCTTTTATACTATTATTTACTAATTTTATTTATTGTTTATTGCTAATTACTTATCATTTACAGTGTCTGTCGTGATCAATCTGGGGGATAAAAACTAGACGTTAGCACCATTGTTTATTGTGGCCCAGTCATTGATCAAACGTTTGTTTACCAGGATTGGTCTTTTTTATATAAGTACATCGCTAGTTTTTCCTAATACAAAAGGTAAAATCGCGAAACTTAATTGTTCAAAAGTGTTCTGTCAGGCTTCTGGGTTATTCCTCCCTTTAAAGAATGTATGCACTACTTTTGCGACGCACGCAATAACCTAATTAAGAGTCACTCAGTGTGTCTACTCCTGCATTTATAAAGAAGAAGTTCTTCGTTTTCAATTAACGAAAATGATTGTTAAACCATGTTTTCGCTTATATTTTTAATTTGTAGCTCTAGATTCGATCAAGAATTTTCTGTTGTTAGTGGTAATGTTGATGCTGTTTTCCACCTACAACATGTATTGATAGTATCATAAAATGCCGTTACACGGGCGGCTTGTCCCATGAAACATTTACGCTTTCCTTGCGTCTAATATTTCATTTTTCCCAAAACCAGTTGTGTTTTATTATGAATAGTTTCATTTCACAACCTTGGTCCAGAAACTGAACAGGTATATTTTGCTCGTTGTGTCTATTCAAGCTCGAAAAAACGTATCCTGTTTTTCACTGAAAACCAGTCGGTTAGGCTTGCTCGATTGACGAAACCACCCAATGGGTTACATTTCAGCCACCCCAATCTAGCCATCTAGATCGGTTCACGTCATCATTCTGTATGCAGTAGAGCTCATTTCGGGCGGACTTTTGGCTGAGGGGCGGGGCGGAGAACCCGAAACCAAGCACTCATCATTCGGCCTTCTGCTGGGGAGGGGCCTTAGGCCTCAGTCTACAATCGGAGATCAAATCTTGACATCTTTACTTTTTCCTCTCACACTTCCCTGATTCTCTATGACACGATTCGGAAACGGAAACGTGTCGTTCAATAAGTGTTCTAAATTATAATCTGAAATACTTTATTGGCTCAAAAACACACTTTTATTTTTTTCTATTTGGGATATTTTAAAACACGGATTTCATTTCAACTATAAGTTGTACCCATTACAATTTCTAAAACAGAAAAAAAACCCATTAAATTTTTTGAAAGTTATGGTAAACCAAGGACATAAAGTGAATTGGTTAAAATTGAGTATGCTTGTACAACGGATTATGACTGTGATAACTTTTTGAAAAATATACATATATGGTTTAGTACACTGCAAACTTTGTTAAAATTTTGATGCAAGACCTTTCCATCAAAATCGTGCTTTATATAAAAAGTTTTATGGGAAACTTTATGAGCCATAATTGTTTTGGTAGATTTGACTAGACTAATCGCATTTGATTCTTTCAGCTTCCGGGGCAGAAATCATTTCCCGCTTGGCCGGAGCGTAGGGTCATAAAACTACAATTTGCCGCACGGCGATGGAATTGTTTTCATCCCAGCTACGATTTTTACGAAAATATAACTTCAGTAAGACAAAGGCAAATTTTGGACCTCTCTCTCTCTCTCTCTCTCTCTCTCTCTCGCTCGTTCTCCACTTGTTTTTCTATAATTTAACCTTTTTCACATGTGGCCTATGTTCAATAGACGCAGAAACGAGGAAAAAGTAGATGCACTGTTTTGGCATGTGACGGGCCCGAACTTGTTAACCTAGACATGTACACTTCCGAACTGCGTTCAAAAATCACCCTCCCCCTCGCGCGGCCAAGGTTCCTCATATTACCTGAGTAGGTGGAATTTTCCATGAACAGACTTTTCTCACGGAAGCTTCCTGGAAGTCTCAAATGGCATCACCTCAGGGCCTCCCCACCGTATCCATTTCAAATGTGAGCGGGGCACCACTCCTCCCCCACCTCCGCTGACCTCTCGTCGCTGCGATAACAAGAGGTGGCCATTGTGCGCGAATCCTATTCCGGCTTGAAGCCATTCGCTTATGCACAACTGCACCCCAAGCCTCTCTCATTTTCTCGTCGTTGCCTCCAGGCGATACCCCAATTTCGCCTTTGTTTCGCGGATAAGTGGCTCTGACCTTTTTTGAAATCTGAAATGACTCGCCTTCCGGTGTTTGAGACAGGCGAATAGGGGAAAAGCAAGCATTTAGACGACAAATGGCTATGTTCGGACGCTTGGTTCTGGCTCTGTTCGCTATGCTGTTCGCCGTCGCCTTGGCTGCACCCAGGCAACCTGTCTTCGGTTTTGGAAAGAGGTTCACCACTTCAACTCAGTTTATTACAAACCGATTTTTAGGAATCTCCAGGATTCGCTGGACGGAGACTACTTCACAGCTTACAAGAGGCCCATGGTTGGTTTTCTGCCTCTGGCTTACGAATGTTTTGTTTGCGTAAATAGTATCCCGTGATGTGGCTTCAAATTGACAGGCTAATCAAAATGGATAGCCTTTTTTGCATGCCAAACTTTACTGAAAAGCTCATGGTGCAGTACGAACCGTAGAGTTAGAGACAGATACAAAGACAGAGAGAGAGAGAGAGAGATACATAGAGAGAGAGAGAGATGGGGTTTCTTTTGAAATCCGTGATTGAAAAGTGTGCAATCTACTTTTCCCCATCAAGCTTTGACCAATGGGCGCAGTAGGTCCACTTCAATAAGATGAAGTGGCGTGTCCATTTTCGAAGATTAGATTCTTGCTGAATGACGAAAACAATCACGGACATTAACTCGGGTAATCTACTTCCTTGGTTTTTGCGGAGAATCTGGGTACACCTACAGAAGCTTTTCCTCATTTGCCATGAGTTGCTTGCATGCTGACCGGTGTCGTCCTTACAGTACTTCTCCTTCAAGGGCGCCAAGTTCCACATGGGGTTCGGCAAGCGCGCAGGAAACCGGCAGTTCACTATGGGGTTCGGAAAGCGGGCCGCCGACCTCGACACCTTTGGTAAGTTCCAGCTACAAAAAACCATAATGTAGGAAACAACAAAAATCTTTGTAGATTAATGTAGTTTGCACTTACATTTTAAAGTATGATCTTTTACGTAGGCGTTCGTGCAACTCTTAAAAGTAGAAATGCACTGAGAAGTGTTTTTCTTGTCATAATCATGAGACAGGATAAATATGCATAGGGCGGTAATGAAGTAAGCTCCCAAGAACAATCGTTAGCTGGAAACTAGGTCGAAAAAAGTGATTAACTATTTTCGAGAAAAGGCCACTTTTGAATGATTGATTTTATCTTTCTATAGCTAAATGTTGATGGAAAAAAGATGTTTGGTTGAAAAATTGAAATGTCATTTTATTATTTTATACACAGTTCAGTTTTTTCAGTTGTTAAGATTTTGTGTTTTGCTCTAAAATCACACCGATAAAGCTCTTAAGATTTAATTGAATTCATCAACTATGGCCCAGAAATCATGTAAACTGGCTCACTTAATTCCGCCAACATAAATCCCACGTCCTTCCTCGATTTATGAATCTTTTGCAATTTACGTGCGAATTAATCCTCTATTGTCATGCTCCCGTCGCCGACATTGAAAACGTTTCGGAGCCCTGGGTATAGAATGAAAAATTTATTAGCATTGTGTCCGGCGCCCCACTTGCGCTCAGGAAAATGAAAATGAGATCCACTACCTGGTTAACGACCATAAAACAGTGAAACATCGGAAATCAACGAGTTCAAATTATAATTGAGTGACAAAGTTAATTTGTGTTTTTCAGAGACCCCGTATGAGTACTGAAGTCGTCTACTTTTCCAGCGTTCCTCTTTTTACTAATGTCGAGATTTAATAAACCAATGTTGACAATTGGCAAACACTTGTTTTTTTGTTTTCTCGGGGCAATAGTGACGTCATCTGGCTAAACTACAAAAAAAAGTTTCTCTCTTCATCTTAAAGCCGCTTCTTGCAGATACAACTTAGTATGTTTGAAAAGTTGATATGCATATATGACGAATAATGTCGAAATTGCAGAAAGAACTATGCTTAGTTATTGTTGCCACGCTGCAGACTTTGTTTTATGGTCCATTTCAGTAGCAATTGAGCTGCATGCGGTGTCTGACCCAGAAAATGGCAAAGATTATATAATATGCGTGCCTAATCGTCATGTCTGCCTAATCCTAATCGTCATGTCTAACCTTTAAATGTAAGTGACTGTGTGGATTAAAATATGGGAAGAGACTTCAAAACAATCTGGCCCACAAGGTAAACACCAAAAATTCGCATTCACAAAGGGGCATCCGTTTTGCGGTATATATACCTATAAAAACTTGTAAAGCACTATAAAAAAAGACATTTAAAAAATCAAGATTGTTTTCAGTGGCAAAATAAAATTTTTTTTGGGATTGATCCGAAACGTCGGTGTTTATCTTGTACCCAAACTCGAAAACGTTAGCCACCCATATAAAAATGGTTGAATAGCTAAATGGACGGTTTCTTTCAGGCTTGCCCAGGATTTGACCCTTCTTTATTTTGGTTGGAGCTCCATTTGTAGTTGATGTCTTCTAAACTTTATTCGGTTAGGAACACTGAACTAAGGAAGACTATGAGATCACATCCACACGGCCACAAGTGTCGCAAAATGTTAGCTATTTGGTGTGGATTGTTACGATTTTGAAAACTGAAATGACAAAAAAATGAGTGGCTTTTGCCTTCAAAAAGTTCCTTATTTGTGTTTAAAAAGCAGTGAACTTCCACAAAACAGAAAAAATCACAATGTCCAATTTCTCGTGTGTACCCCAAATCTCATTTACTGACTACACATTGTTGACTAAAAATAACGACGCTGATAATTATGTTGATTACCTGTGATTGTTTTGTTTACGCCAGTGATATTTAATCACATTTGGGTAAACGGATTTTGACTGCCACCAACACGTTTCTGGGATTACCTCTAAGGGTAAAATGTTTCACACGGATTTTTGCTACAAAAACAGCAACATTTGAAATGGCAGTAACAATTTATTAAAATCATCGTTTAGGTTTTACAGCTGTAGAGTATTTCCATTCCCATCAACAACCTTGAAATTGCCATACATCTCAAGACAAATAAACTTTTCTCCTCCTCTGTTTGGCGCCATGTTTGCTTGAATGACGACGGTGCATTTTTGGTTATGGGCTAAAACCACACAAATTGGCCATTAGAAAATTAACGTACTGATAGGATATCCTTGAGGTTGGAAATTTGCTCCACCAACATATTGAACGAGGCATTTATCCCTAGGGATTTGAAATGGAGATTTAAAAGGCGAAACTCACTTTCCCAGATCAGAAACTTCGAACGAATAGAAATAATCACCCTGGCGAGGTCGAACGTTTACAAATGGAAGGTAGCAAGTTTCGTCTATTTCACAGGTGGTCCTTGGGTCATTTGCGGGATATTCGTTGTTGACTGAAAAAAGTGTGTATAGGTTGAAACCAAACTACAAACTTGTGAGGATTTGATTGACGTGGTCAATTGTGAGATGGCCCACATTTATGTAAGCAGTTTTTTTCCCAGCTACAATCCGTTTGGACTTTCTTCAGTGGACCCGCATTTCGAAGCACAGGTGTTGTCTTGTCAATCTGAATGAAACAAATCGTTAATAGACGGATGGAGCACTGCTACAAATATTGTCATTTTGGTCCTTATTTTCAAGATGCGATTGCGTCTTCTCCGGACATTTTCGGTGTCACGCGCTTTTGTAAACTAAAACTTTAAAACATGTAAACAATGGTTCTTGTTTGATAAAAACTTACCGATACAAGAATAAATTTATTTTTGTTTTGCATTAAAATTTTTTTTTCATTTCCGTTTTTGTGTCTCAAAAAAAGGTCCAATTGGAGTCCGCATGCGCGAGAATATGAACAATTCCTTCTCATAGAACATCATTTGATCACATGGCGTGATGGTTAAGGGCGCCGTCTGTGGCGCAGTTAGTTTTTGCTTACTGGCGGGTTCAAATCTTTTGCCTGATTATTGGTCCCGTCATGCGTTTATTTTATAGTTGTCGCCAATCGTAGTTTCTCATTAAAGTTTCTCAACAAAATGTAACCTGACGCAATTTTACGTAATCAAACTTAACACATAATTTTTCTACGCAATTTCACGTTCGGTGTCTTTTGACAATCGGTAATGCTTGTAATAGGGAGGACTAGGATTTGCGACGACTATAGCCTTTACCACATAAAGAATTCTCAATTGGCTGAACTCTTACTTCGGCTCTCATATCGATACGAACAGGTTTTTCCTACTCCTACTTATAGGTTTTCACCTTGTTGTCTTGTGACTGAAGGTATTCTTATATGAAAAAAAACTCACATTGATTTTCTGCCCACTCCTTGTGACGTGTGTACAGTTATAAAACCTGTTCACTTTTAAAGCATCAAGATCGGTCAACTCGTGAGTCCACTGGTATCCTACAGCAGAGTATCGATCATAAGGACCATATGTTACATATTGGCTGGGGTTCATCTTTTTGCTGTTGTAATCAGTTGCTTCAATCCTAAAGAAACATATTGCTCACTTTCACTGTGTCCCTACCTGTCGTGTTGGTGCATAACAAACCCAATAACGTGCATGATCTCATGAAGTAAGGAAAGTTTTCCTTTGTAGATCGTCGATTTAAAACAACTACGGTTGAAATTCACTTTACTGTATATCCTGAAAATGTGGCATGCAAATTAAAAAAGTAGGCATGATGTACCTATCTTGTCCGTTGTATTTAATTGAATATACGCCTGCATTTGCCGAGCACTGAGTCTTGGTTGGGTTTGGTTGGTCGTCGAAATACACAAAGTGTTGGTTTCGCCCATCATAGGGTACGAACTTTATACATGTTCGACTTTCAATCTGAATTTCTGCAATAATACTAAAAATAATAAAAGGCAAACTTGACGGTGTGTTTAAGACAAGTTTTAGTGCCAAAAATTTACTAAAACAACTTTATATTTATTTTATATTTCACAACTCAGTAACTGGCTATCTCAGGTTATTTTTATTGGCTTTTTAGGAATAGGTTGTTTTGTTCGCATTTTAAATTAGAAAACAGGATCAGCGAAAAAGTGATATTTTATCAAATTTTTTGAGGTTTCTCAATTTTTTGAAGTATTTATTATTGTTTGTTAGTCAACCAGTTGCAAATAAAATTTGGCAGTACTCTGTTTGACATAGTGCGCCGCCTAGCGGAAACCCTTAGCTTTAATGGGAGCTGAGATAGCCCATTGCCACACTTTGAATTTTAAAATTTAAAAAAAGAAAATAGTTGTTTTTAGTATTTTTTGGCTCCAGAGCAATCTCGTAATAAAATAATCAGCAAACTCGAATTTTTCTGTGGCCACGGGGTCTTCCATTATCCAATGGGTACTTTAGCCTGTTTGTTAGTTAGGGTGTTCCCATTGGGAACTGAAAATGGCTTGGTAAGTGTTTTTTTAAAGGAGTTGAAAACTTTGTTTGAAAAGCAAATGTGGCTGGAATATTTCATTGAAATAAAAAGCAGATTTAGTTGGGAAACGTTGGACCAAGATTTTTTGATACGGTAAACCAAACAAACATCTTTTTCCTTTAAACATACCGTAAGCATTGCCATTGCTATGAAAACTCGTTCGGATTCACTGTAGTTGCACGACACCATATAATACACAGTACTATTATTCTTCAAACGCATGAAATTTGTGAGTACATCTACAGGTACATCTCGCCGTCCTCTTCCGGACATGTCCGGGCTAAATTAATATGATTTCAAGAGGCAACAAGGAGGTACCATTTTCTATCAGTGGGGATACCATTGTAGAATTGATTGAAATGCGCTTTATATAGCGATTCATCGAAACAGCTCTCATGAATGGTTGTGGCACATCGGTCCTCTTTAGCGAAGTATGGTCGGACATGAACGGTAGCGGTGGATCCGGCGACAAACAGGAAAAAGAGAATTTTCATTTTCCAAGTGACGATTTGTGGTGACACGACGTTTTATGCGATTTCATTTTTAATAAAGTGTTTCTTCTGAATAGGACGGAGATTAGCGGGGGTGGTTTGCTTTTGTGACAATTTCCACTGACAACATTGGCGACGATTGATTGACTTGGCCACAAGATTTGCGAATGTGTGGCAAACCAGTCTTCAAATAAATATAACACTTATCAAACTATCGGTAAAAAAACTCAATAAAAAAGTGAAAACTTTGTATTTGCAATGGATGGGTAATTTATTTTCATTGGGACAGTGAAATTGAGGTACGTGTTTTGACTTCATCTAGTTACTAAATTGTTTTTTTCCCTAAAAACTAACTACGTTCCATTAACCTTTGAGGGTTCTTTTAATGTTTTCTTTTTATAAAATAGTAACCAAGATAAAAACCCACGGCGTTTCGGATGAGGGCGGCACTGAAGACGAAGGCGAACGGCGCCACAACTTTCGACGAGCAAGTACCCATCTGTAAATACAACTAATTTAAAAATACAAAAAAGAAAGTTACTTTAAATACGATAAATGGAAAACAACAAAAAATCGTCAAAAGCCAAGAAAAAAGAAGAATATATTTCGGGAGGAAAGGAAGCAACGGCAGCTCTTTATCAGACGCCGAGGGCGCTGAGGACGCTAGAACCGCGCAAATGGCCAAACTACACGAAACGTTTTCACGGGAGAGCAGTGTCTGTTCGGTACACCAATGACTTCTTTCTTTTTCTTCTTCTTCTTTTCAGTTGTTACGAAATCATTATTTAGAAAATCAACAATATTCGGTTTAAAAAATAATTTAATCAATATAAGTAGTTGTGACCTCAGCACAAATCTGAGCTTTTAATTAACCCATTGAGCTTATCTTTAAAGTCGTCGTCGGGGACATTTTATTTTTGTTCATATAAAAAGTCGACTTGTACACACAAGTCGAAGACACCATAAACTTGAAACTCCTAGTTGTTCAGATATTCGACCTCAATGTTATTAAAACACCGTCCATCTGCAGAATCTGCTGGCGGCACGAACGCCTATTTGTCCGCTGTTAACATACTTAACAAAAACCAATTGTGAGCTAGAATGAGATACGCGCACTGAAATATTGGAGTGTATATTAAATTTTAAATGCTTCTGGATGGTTTCTTCAACCAACCGATACAATGTGATGCATACCTTTTCTGTATTTACCACCAGTTTTGTTTAAAGTCTTTGACAAATTATAAAATATAATCTAACAACGTTAGCAAAGTTTTATTCAATTAAGCAATGAAATTAAATACATGAGAGTATCAACATATTACAGACTTTCGAACATACGGGGCTTAATTACCTGGCCCCATGCACATTCCTCAAAAGTGATTATTATTACATCTTCACCATAACTGTAGTGCAAGCTAACATATAGCATTTTGAAGGAAGCGTTGGTTCTAATGGTCCAATCTAATTGCAGTTCTCGGAACAAACTGGCAACATGAGAAACGATCGGTGGCAATGGCCACAGTCTTTGAAGATGAAGCCACAGGTCTGACCAGGTATGGTAGAACCGATTCATTTGAGTCACAAACTGCCAGAGGGGAAACTGTTCAGCAGACAATTCGACAACAAATTTGTGATCAAATGATAGTTCACCCTCAATCCAACGCTGAAATACAATAACGTTTGAGGGAGTTTAAGTAACTGACTTCAAATTCATCCATCAGTTGATTGTCGCTTAAATTAGCTTTTTTCACTATGGCAAGTTCTTTGGCTCGAATAGAAAAGATATCTGTAGGGCGAAGATGTGAGCAATTGTCGATATAAACCTGCAATAGTAATTATTAGAAAAAAACATTTGTCTAGTTTAAGCAGAAACGGATCAACATACAGACACATTCATACACACATAAACACGCAAAAACACACGCACACGCACACACATACACACACAAACTTAATGTTTGAACTGTTTTACTCAAGCTCACCATATCAATGTTGCTGTGATCATGAGGAAAATCATTGTTCACAAATTCTGCGTCAATGTAGATGCTCCTTGGTTTAAACCACTAAAACAATTTGACTAGTTTATATATTGACAATACCGATTGATTGGAAAGAGTTAAGAAGAAATTCCACGGGAAGGTCCGCGGCCTTGCAAACTGAAGACGAGTTATTCCTTTCACTCGCTCCAGTACAAATTCGGATATTTCATTGTCGAGGGAGCCCTGAACAAATTTTGTGAGTAGAAAATTATATTATTGCAGTGGATGCGCTAGAAATGTTTTTTTTTAAACTTACTTCAGTTAATAGTATTTCTGTTTCTATAAAGGCACTTGGACGAGTGTGAGTTATATCCAACAGAGAGCTGGTACCTCTGTTTTGCCAAACTTTTATTTCTTTATCCTAAAATTATTTAGAAGCAAGCAAATTTATAAAATTTCCTTTATCGTCATTTGGTACATAGAAATTGGAAATTTCAATTGTTGGTGAATGGTTGAAAAGGAAGCAGTGCTGGTACTACACTGCTCAAAACACGTAAATTGTGCATAGGTAAACTGGAAAAAAAATTTACAATAATCGACTATATTTTTAAAAACAAGGTGTACCTTTTCAAACAGTTTCACTTGGATGTTGTAAGGAAGCGAATCAAAATTGAACGTGACCTGAAGTATAAAAAATATTTGCAAAATTTGTCTCGCTTACTGGTGGTGGTAGAGAAGATAATATTAAGCCCATTGTTCGATGAAGACTAATAGATAATTTTGAGCCCAAGTGGAAATCGAAAAAGCAAAATTGCGTTGCTTGACGGAAGATACAAAAGCTAGTGATAAAAGCGAGAAAATTAAAAATGCGACTTACCGTACTCGGTGCGCCGTGCAAACAAAATTTGTACGCAAATACGTACGCGATGGGAGTAACATTTGACTTGGAAGAATGCAGTTGCTGAAGTTTAGAACTTCACAACGGGAAAAATATCACATCACTATTTTAAAAATTTCATTTAATACTCTAAAAAGTAAAACCAAAAACAAGGCCAATACAGTTTCAATTGAAAATCAACTCTACAAGACAATTTCCGAGATTAGAAAGAACTTCGTCTTCTTTCAAAATCCTTTTCGGTTTCCGAAGTGAAATTGAACCAATTGTCTTCCATTGAGGTAAGGCATTGGAAACGTCCGAAACTTTCGCTGATCTTGAAAATACAGCCTGGAAGTATTGTTTACAACAAAGAAAACTGAACATACTTGATTAGTCTCATTTTTATTTTCGTTTTCAAATGTTACTCTGACTAGAGTATATAAAAACTGTTCAGTTTCTTTCAGTTTGATTTGCTCCAGTTCTTCAATGGATAATTTCTGCATTCGGATTCGTGTGGCTTCCTTTAAATTTGCTTTTTTTTAAAATTTTAACAAGAAAATCACCCCATTAATGTTGCTGAAGAAAGACAGCGGAAGTGTCATTTGTCTAACATCACTGTCATTTGAGACAAGCTTAAATGTACTGTCGATCCTTCCAAAGAGGCGATTGTTGCCAAGGCTCATCTTCAAAATCAAAGTTTCCACAATTGATTTTGCCCATTTTAATCGTTCAGACCGATTTCCATCTTGTAGGACGTAGTAAAACTCCTGAAACGGTGTCAGATTGTTCTGTTTAAACCATTTTTGTTGTTTTAACAAAAAAGAACAATAAAAGTTTAAACCCGAAAGTATCCTGAAATAAATTGGTTTTGATCATTTTTAAAGACGATTACAAGCATCATAACAAACATTTTTATTAAAGTCTAATTTGTTGATAGTACGAATTCTTAGTTTTTTTTTTTAATTTCATTTTTGCGCTAGTATATTTCACAATTTTGTTATAATTTTGAGAATTTATCAATCTCTGAAAAAAAACTCACTTCTTTTTCATATCCCAGTTTTGACAAAAGTATGTCAACATGCTTGAGACGTTCCATTTCCTGAATTTTCGGCTTTCTTACATCCAACTTAGGTGGTTGCCGCTGATGAGTGATCATTGTTCTCAGCATTCTGAACATTTTGCTAAATTCACCAAAAAGTGTTTTTTTTACTCAGTGAGAGTGGAAAATTCATTGCTAAGGTGGATGGCATCATTGTAGAATAGTAAGAGAACTGCATATGAATCTCCAAGGTTCTGTTTCTATAAAACTATACGTTTAGCCAAGTATTTTACAGTAAACTAACCTCAATCAGTGATAACACTTTTGAAGGTGAGTCGTAGACTTCCATGGATATTCTCATTTTATCCCCGAAATGAGGTGTGAGAATGTAAATATCATCCACCGCACAATCGCGTACATTGTTGGGAGACGGTTTTCCGAAGATTAAAGAAATTTCATCAAGCGAAAGCTAAAAATCCTTGATGATTCTGCAAGTGAGTTTTTTCAAGTCTTTGTTTAAGTTTTTGTCAATCTTTCGTATTTTTTACAGTCAACCTGTTATAAAAGGAAGGAACCGACTGTGTAGCAGCTTTCCAAATAAACGTCGATGGTCCGGATCCCCACAAGGTACAAAATAAATTATTTGGGTGTTGTAAACAATTTGAAGGTCAAAAAAACATTAATACATCTGTTGTACATCACACGTAGTTTTAATGCAAGAAGAGATTTTTCCAAGGCAGATTCGTACCCGTGGTGTTTTACTTGCAAGCTGGACGGGTTGGTTTCGTTCCGGTTCGGTTAACGTTCGGACAAAGCTTGTTTATACACAATGTGGGGGTCGATAACAGTGCAAAATAGCTAGTAAAACAAATGAGGCATTTGCATTTTAAGACCAAGCCAATTTTGAGACCCCCGAAGTAGGATTAATTAAAATGTAAAAATTGCCTATTTGATTTTGAATTTGGATTTCATAACAATGGAAACATGTGTTTGTAGCTGGTTAAACAATAGAGTTTCCTAAACGGGAAGATTAGATCACACGCTTGTTTGACTTTGTAATTTCCTCGATAAATTTCTTTTAAAAATCGATTTACCGATACAGGTTCAGCGATAATATCAATCATGTTGTGTTTCTCTGACAGATACTCTTCATGTAGTTCCCTAGGATTTAGCGACTTTTTTGATGTGTTTTGTAGGCTTAGAACAAGGTCTAAAAATTAATCAGCGAATTACTAAACAATTCTGACCTCGAATCTGATCAGCATACGTTTTAAAATCGAAAGTTGAAGCATTGTTCAGACAAAGGAGTTTTGAAGCATTTTCGAACAAAATTGTGTCATTCACCTAGAAAAAATGTTTTAATTATAAATTGAAACATACTTTATTTGTCAGATTGTGAATGTCATCCAGGTCCAACATGATATCCTCAGTTAAGTTCCTTGACTTTCTTGTTAGGTTAAAAAGAAGCGTGAGAATATCTGCTTCAGAATTTGTAGAGAATCTAAAATGTTAAACTTTTCTTGTTAATGAGAAAACATACGGTGTTGTTGTGAATTTAATTTTGGTGTAGAAAGAATGGAGAACTTCACAAAGACGTGTAAATGGGTCGGCTTCTTGATCGTTTCTGGAATTGTAACTCTTCATACATTAAACAAATAAAAAAAAGTGATACTTTTAAATTAACATTTCGGAATGATAAAAGAAAAAAAAGGAAAAAAAAAGAATTTAAAATTCTAAAGACATTGTCTAACTGGCAGACTAATAGTCGGTTTCACGAAACCTTGGAAGCCATAAAATAATGGTTCATCTTATATGATCACTTACCCAGAGTCGATGAAAAAGTTGTCTTCCAAATAGATATTTTGAAAGACATGCATCATCATGTTTAAGAGCCGAGAACAAATTCCCAAATCCACTTTTGCCTCAACCAAAGACTCTGACGACATTTCATCATCTATGTTGTTCACTAAAGTAAATACGTTGCATAAACAACAGTCAAATCTACCTAAGTCCTTCATGAACTCTATGATCTTTTTGCACAGCTTGTCTCTCTTTCCAATGTAGATGGTTGTCGATTTATCGCAAAGGTCGCGATTCGTAGTCAAAAACAACTGCAGCCCGGAAATGCATGTCTAAATTACACAAATTAATCAAACAACATTTTGCCAACCATCATATCTCCTGAAGATAATTTATTTTCCAATACAAAGAAGACCAGCGTTTCAGCAAACCCGGCTTTCAATAAATCGTAGACTGTGTAAGTTAGTTCCCTCATAATCTCGCTTTCTGTTTCATTTTTCCGATGCTCAGAGAAATTAACAACCTAGAAACTATAAACAATCCTTGCGTTTTCTTACTTTGCTGGATCGATTTCCCTTTTTCAAGAAATCAGAAATTTCAAGAGTAGTTGTTTCCCTTTCTGCTTTTGAAAGACGACAAACAGTTGCAATAACCTAAGAAGGGATTGTTAAGAAAATTGCTATCCATACGGTAGGAAAGTAACTCGGTAAAGGATCCAATTTGACTACTTCTTTGATGAAGTCGATTGCGCCAAGTTGATTGGAGCTGGATTTCCACAAGTTAAGGAATTTGTTTTTATTTCCACTGCTCGCCTCTGAAACAAGTATTTTGATTCAGTACAAATACAATTTTACATTGATGATTTAAAAAGTTAAAAAGATTAAAGTTCAGAAAGTTTTAATTTTCATCGACTAAGGCTGTGTTGTTTTTGTAGTTTTTAGTGAAGCTTCGTTTTATCACTTTCTTTTAATACGAATCAAATCAGCAACTCTTTCTGCAGTTGGTTTTTACGCCGGCGGAACGTTTAAAATAATAAATATCAAGTAAAACAAGCAAAATGAGTGACAATTTTGTTAACGTACCTGCCAAATTGGAGATTATTTGAAATCGAAGTTTCATGATTGCAGAGCCAAGCCTGTCATTTTGATAAGCAAATGAACAGAACTGAGGAAGATGTTCTTGCACTTTATCAGCCACGTATCGTGCTGAAATAATTCTATAAATTGAAAATCTCCGCGAAAATCTTACACAAAACATTCTGCAAACAGTTCTTTTGAACGGCTTCGAGAGTTTTAATGATTTCTCTTTGAGCACTTTCTGGTGCTTCTCTATACGCAATTGCGTATTTGCCATTTTTTATCCAAATATTCGGCTGATTGAGGGATTTCTTATGTTCTTCGGACGCTTTCTTGGTTTTGTGCAATAGCTGAAACAGATCAAACTAGATCATACAAATTTTATTATAGCTCACTTTGCAATAATTACCAGCTGATTTGTAAACTTCTTTTTCAAACTCCAAATAGATTGAATCCGCATCGTGTTTCCCTAAGAAAGGTAAACGTCTAAAAACAAAATGTTACTTTGAACATTGCATTTACTTACTCAGATGGGAGTTTTGGTGCTAATAACGTTATTTCTTTTAAGAAATCAAGCATTCCGCTGAAAAGGAATTTCTATATTTTTGTGCTGGTTAACATACCAATAGAGATTCATGTCAGAGCTGTCTCTCTCTTTTTCTGGATCTTCGTCAATGACATTCTGTTTAATCGGGTGCCAGAAATCAATTTCCAGTAAATCCCACCGGAATCCATGATACGCCAAAAGTGCCAGCATTTTCCACGCTGTGCTGAAATGTAAAATATTTCAC
Source organism: Oscheius sp. G VE-2021 (assembly GCA_022343465.1). Lineage (NCBI taxonomy): Eukaryota > Metazoa > Nematoda > Chromadorea > Rhabditida > Rhabditidae > Oscheius > Oscheius sp. G VE-2021. The sequence goes on from JAJQXH010000036.1 coordinate 1,053,314, forward strand.
TTAGTTAAAACCGTATTGCTATTATTTTGGGGTTTCATTTAAAAAAAACCCCCATAATGTAGTTTCAAGTATTATGTAGTTTCAACAAAAATGATTAATTACGTGAATAGCTGTTTTATAAAACCAACAAATATAGTTTAACATCGCCGAAATGTTTTTTGCAAGCTTTACTTTAAGCGCGTCGCATCGAAAATGTATTAATGTGGTGAATTAACGAATGTATTTAAAAAAATCTTTAAAAATAAATTGATGTATATTCCAATTCATTTTTTTTTCTTAAAAATGTAATGAAAACCCGCAGTTATTTTTGTGAAGAAACTAAATTACTTACGGAAACCTCAGAATCTCTTTTGACTTCAAGCAATCAAGAAGGCCTTCATTTTTGGATTCTTCAATGGCTTTTTGTTGTAAAGCGTGGTTATTGATTTCGAATCCTGGTATTAACGTAAATCCATTAAGACTTAAATTCACCGCCTAAAAATAAACAGTTGGCTTACAAACGTGGTTCCTCAACCTCCGCAAAGCTGTCATCTAAAAGTGTTTTATCCAGGGCTCGTTTGGTCAGAAACCCGCTTCTTTTAACAACTTGCTTTATGAGCAAGTCATCCGATGGATTTTGGGTTTTTACTGAATCGAGGGGATAAGAAAATGTTAAATCATGGCAAAACTACCTGACTGCTCAAATTCTCTTTTTAACTGATTCACTTGTGTTGTGCATTCTTTAAAATGAGAATGACCTGAATTTAGGAACTTGTCCACATCTTCGAAAAACTTCTAAAAAGATAATTTTAAAATTATCCAAAGGAAAATAAACCTGAACTCCACGCATTTGAACGCCTTCCATTTCTTGACAACTTTGCTTGTTGTGGATTTCAGTTAGAACGGTAGGTAGCGTCGACAATTTAAGTGTGTTGAAAATATCCTCCATGAATGTAAATAAATTGGAACAATTCTGAAATGCCAATTCCATAAAAATCAATTTGAAATAACCATTTGTATGGGTGGATGCCCAGGGGTGATAAATTTAATAAATTCGTCCATTCCCCTAGAAAAAAAAATGATTTGATACTTCTGGTTAACAAGAATTTACTTTTTGTAATGGTTGCAGTAGTCAACAGATGCTCCAGACCCATGATAATCCAGAATTACCTCAGCTGTTAGTGTGTCTTTCGCTGAGTGAATGGAAGAAAGATTTTCCTTTGTTGATTCTGAGAGCTGAAAATTTTCCAAATTAATTTATCTGATTATGTATTCAACTATTTCAAATAAACGCCCTTGTTTACTAAAAACGTTGTTTAAAGCTTCGGCTTTGTCCAACATCTCTGCCTTGTTCTGATTGTTCGAAAGAAGCATAAGCTGAACAGTGTGTGAAAGTGGAACCTAAAGTAGAACTTATCAAAGTGTTAAAGTTAAGCACCTTAAGTATAAATTTTGATAAATTTAACGTGTAGAAGTAGTCAATAATCAAGGGTGCAATCTTTGCCAATTCTTGCTGAAACAAGTTTATTTAAACAGATTTACAAACAAGATTATAAGCAAACCATTCTTAGGTCAATCCCTCCCCAAAAAGAGTCTGGGAACCTCTCCCCCTTCCCCCAATTTCAGAATACCCAATTTAAAAAAAGAGATTAACGAAAACTGTGTTTCAACCCAGGTTTTGTATTCGTGCCTGAAATCTTAGGTTCATAACCGGATTGTGACCTAATGTGGTCCTCTCCATAGAAGGTAAGGAATATTAATTATCTTACTGAATACAAATTAATAAAAATTCCTAGTGCAAACGAAATAAATGATATGTTTGCGGCGGTAAAACAATACAGATGTTATAAGTAGTTTTTTTAAATTTTTTTTTGTTTCAAAACATTACAACTTTTGTCTTCGTTTGTCACGACTATCTGGAGATGTTGTGAAAACATTATGCATACTTGCGTTTGACCAAACTAGGTGTCAACAAAATTTTTTTTTGAAACTTAACTAATTTTTTTTAGAAACCTTTGTACTATGATTTGTGAGAGAGAAAAACTTGCATCTGTAAATTCAATGAGAAAGACAATTCGATCGCAGACTGAATAGATCAGCATGTCTTGCAGCAATCCTGCAGTGTGCAAAGAATCGGAAAAGTTCATCCCATCAGAACATTCAAGCAGAACTATTCCATCTTCCCGGAGAACGTATGCTGTGATACCTAAAAACAGTCTTTGACTAGGTTTCGATTTAGTTGTTACCATTTGGAACATAGGCCTTGAGTTGATCCTCTTCGGTAAGATAATATCCCAAGTGCAAAATCACAGATAAAACAGAAAACGTTCTTTTCGTGTTAGGTGGTCCAAGAATTCCGATGACTTGCATGTTATCTGCACGAAATTGTTTTTTTTTTAAATTGTTATATGTGTACCTTCATAATCTGGCCAAATTTTAGGGTCTGTTAGTTCGTACTCCTTGTCTTTTCCTTCATCGTGAACCATCACTTTGAAAACTGTTGCTTTCTAAAAATAAGACTTATTATAGCTTTACATTTATAAAAGGTGCTGCTGTCACCATGAGTTTTTATAATCGTCAGATCAAGAACAATGGTTGATTGTTTAACCTAAACACGCAACAGAAAAACTGAGCTTCATTTTATGATTTTAACACGAAAACATTTCATTCTTGCTGATGCTGTTGTTTTCCTTTTTTAAAGATTTGATTATTAATAAATCCCTATCTGTTGAAAACATATTATTATTATAATTGGTATTTGATATTAAAACCTTTTAAGCAATAAAATCTTACCAAACTGCATCAATTTTACAATCAACTCATAGCAAAAAATTGCTTTTGTTGGTTACTGCAGTTACGCTTAATTCTACCATATCCAGTCATACAATTACCAAGATCATCAAAGAAAAACTGTTTTTGTTTTTCGAAAAAGCCGAGTTCAACGGAATAAAAATCTTTTCTAGACTGGAACCGCTCAAAATTTACAAATCTTGTTTCGAAAATGTTATACATAGTCTGTATGTTTTGAAAAACCACCGCATTCAAGGATAGCTTCAAATAAATCAGGCATGAGAACCAAAAACACTTCGCTTACCTTCCTCCGTGAAGACATGTCTGGCGTCGAAAGCTCCGGATGCTTCAATTTATCAACAAGAGCTCGAACTCGCTCGTCTTGAATTTCAAATTCACCCGGGGAAATCACTATTCCACTGAAATATTTTATTCATTATAATAACATTTTTCAAACCCTAGAACTGGTGTTTCGCCTGGCGAATTCAATGAAGAGGCTGGACCACAATTATTTGAATACAAAGTAGCTGCGCAATTCGCCGTTCTGAGACCAATACGTGAATCTATGAAACTAATTGTTTAAAAATAAAGTCATGTCCTTACTGCAGGTATCAGTGGACACAAACTCTTCCTCCTCGACCTTTTTAAAATTGTCTTTAATAATCCTTGCATTTTCTCTTTGAAGGTTATTAAATGCGACAAGTTGGCCAATGCTACTTATTCTTCTTTCAAAAGGCAGATTCCCTCGATGTTTTTGAGAAACTTCGTTTTCTAAAAAAATTATTTAAAAACAATAGGTTGAAGTTCTTACCGTTCGCAGTTTTTAGGCTTGTTTCCGAATCAAATTTGCCTGAACTATAGTTGGACGTTTCACTTTCTATGTTTTCAGGCACATTCAGAATAGAAGTAACTGGCTTTGTTTTCTAAAAACAAGTAAGTCATGAAAAAGTACACAATGAACCTACTTGATGAGAAACTGTTGTCGGTGGTGGGACACACGCAACGGTAGGGTTTGCGTCTTTTAGTTCATTGTTGATTGGGGTATAAGGTGTCTGAAAATGTAATAAATTTGTGAAAAGAGAATTTTTTTAAAGTGACGTACATAATTCTTGCTTTAAACAATGTCTTTTGTAGAGTAGTTTTATGACAGCAAAAAGGGAATTCAGATTTTTAAAAAAAAGTTTTTTTCTTCTTCGAAAAATCGGATTCTCATCTGATTATGTGCAACCGTGCATGCCGCGCAGTCCGGACTGATCCTGAGCCCAATCTTATAGGGAGAGCAGCCAAGGGTCCCGTGGAGATTCCGGGGGAGACCTATAATCAAGCATTCAATAGGTATTCGATCTGTGTAATTTAAAAGTGCCGAATAGCTTTTACTTTCGAGAACGACGCGTTTTTCTGCACGATTTCTGACCATTTCAAAGCGCCCTGAGTGAGAAGCCGGCGACGCGCAACAGAACAGCGTGGCAAGTTGGCTCGGCCGGTTATCTCCTAAGTGGATAAGCGTAAGGTCAGAGGTTCGTGTCCTATGCAGATTCTTCTTTTTGCATTTTGTTAAATAAGTGAAAATTTACGTCTTTTTTTGTTGTTGAAATTTCCTTCTTCAAATTAATTTAATTTTAAAAAGAAGATTGAACAAGTTAATATTATTTCTTTTTTAAATCCAAACATTAGAAACCAATGGATATTTCAAGTACAGTAGAAATTATCCAAATAATAAAAAAATAATTTGAAAAAAATTAATCTTTTTTTAAAAGACTTGTACATTTTCACTTCTTTAACAAAAAGCAAAAAGAAAAAACTGCATAGGACACAAACTTCCGACCTTCCGCTTATCAGCCAAGGAGCTAACCGGGTGAGCCAACCTGCCACGCTGTTCTGTTGCGCGTCGCCGGCTTATCACTCGGGGCGCTTCGAAATGGTCGAAAATCGTGCAGAAAAACGCGTCGTGCTCGAAAGTGAAAGCTATTCGGCACTTTTAAATTTCACAGATTGAATACCTATCACAGTTAGCATATAACTAAGGTGGCATTTGCGATTAAGAATCACATATTTTGAAAAATGTACAGGTACACTAGACGATTTTGCCTAGCTGGCAATTGTACTGGGTTGTCGGGCGACCCATTCCAATTAGACTGTCCACTTTTGGTATATTGCCCCAGTAGAAATAAAATCGCGGTGTTTTATAAATTTACCTTGGGTGAAGGAATCTTAAACTTGGGCACATTGCTTTTGGGGTTGGTGCTGATAACTGAAAAAAAGTTTTTAAAAAAGTTTCAAAGCAATGTAAAACCCATGTAAAAAAAAGTCTTACCGTTTGTACAGGCTTTGCTGATAACAGTTGACAGTTCCTTAATGTTTGACAACAGTAGCTTTGCAACATGAGAGGGAAGGTTGATAATAAAGCTCAGAAGGTCGGTTAATTTCGGTTCAGGCGGTGGTGAGTTGTCACCCCCACCTCGAGTCCATAAGTTAGAAACCAATCGTGGGATTCTTACAAACTTGGAAAACACAATAAATTGTCTAAAAGCATAACGAACCGGATTCCGATAGGATCTGTCAGTTGGTCTTCCGAGCAGTACTGCGATGAACTGAATCAGAGCCGCCCAAATACCTTGCTAAATCCAGAGACGTTGGGGTAGACTGTTGCCTACTTACCATGAGTACCACGGATATTTGATGTTTTAGGATTGCGGAACAGATAGACATAACAATTGTGACAAGCCCGCTGAAAAGGGATTACTGAGAAAAAATAATTGATATACATAGGCAATTAAACTTATTAGAATTTGCTGTTAAAAAAGGAATCGACTTTGTACTCAAACGTTTGAGAAATTAATAAAAAACAAAAACTCACTTAAGTTGTTTAATTTCAGGTACAAACCTCTGTAGTTTATTTAGGATGTTATTCAATATCTAAAAAAAGAGTTAACATTACGAAACGGAGTTACCGCAATTCCTCCATCTGCGTTTATTTGGTGAACAAGTTCGAAACAGAAAATTCCCACAAATGCTCCAGCAAGTGCTGCCCATTTCCAATTTTCCAAAAAGGCGTTTTCTTGGAGCTGAAAATTATTTGTACGGTTTGTAAACAAATTAACATTAATTGCATTTTTGTGTTTTGCTGTCAGTGTCGAGCATATTTCTGTGCAGCGAAGCAGTGCCGCCTTATAGAAGAAGAAGCCACATTCAATAAAAGAGGCGAGACACTGAGAAACTGTATTCAAAAATGAAAAACGTGCCCCAAATAAGACCGGAAAAATGTGTTAACGATGTTCTGGGAAATCGAGGAAAGGGATTTTTCTGCACTTTGCTCATTAAAGGGCAAATCAGCAGGCTTTTTCGTCATGTATTTATCTAAAATCGGCAACCTACGGTTACGGTTCGACCTCTATCCACGGCGCCACCGATTTGGTACGGGTGAGAGCGGCGCGCTCAGTGACAGAGAGGTGCATGCTAAAGGAGGCAGACACGGCGAGGAACCTTGGCGAAATTTGAATTGTGTAAATACACGAAGCGTTTTTTTTCTTTACGGCAGAAACTACGGACGACTGTCGTCTGCACTTGCCAAAAATTACCAGAACTCGGATTTCAGACTTACGAGACATTTTTACGCGAATAATTATATGTTTTCTTAATCTACGCTTTGAGCTTAACACAATAAGATTACCTTAAATTCCCTGACTGTCCATTTAAGTTTTGGCAATGAATATATTTGCATCACATAAAACAATTTGTTATGATTTGCAAGAACATGGTGTCTCCCACAAGTTGCATCAGACAATGATAACCGTTTCGCAGCAAAAATCATTCAAACTTCAAAGGTTATGCAAGATAGATTTGGTTAGTAGGATTAAATTGATCAAATTAGGACCTCCATTACTCGCAAAAAATTGGGCGCATAAGAAGTCTAATACGCACTAATACGTTTTTAAACAATTTTTAAATACAAAGACCAAGACCGTTAGATTTCCTTAATTAGAACACATCAACGAATCAGACTTACAAGAACATTACTGAGTCCATTTGTCAGCACAGAAATGAGTGAACCGCTTATAGATCCCATCAGAATTCGTACTACAATGCTGGAGAAGCAGAAAACACCAAATGCCGCTCCTACGGAAAATAATGCGCTGCAGATTCCGATCCCAAAAGAATATGCAAACGTTTTACACAAATCCATCAGACCGAGACCGCCGTCTTTCTGTAAACAACTGTTTGGAATTTTTACAAATCAAGCCTTACCCAATTGCTTGCGCTCTTTTTGAGAGTATAAAATCCTCCCATCATTAAGCCACTACCAATAATGACGATTGGAATAGCTAAACGCACATTGTCAACTTAAACTTATATATTAGCCTACGTCCACCAATGAAAAAGGCCACATATACACCTGCTGCCCCAATGGCACAGGTGAGGATCATTTGCAGGAGCCATTTGGAAGTCCTAGCAGCTTTTTGAAGCCAAGTGGGATTTTTCGCTTCTTCCTCCGCTAACAGCCGTTTGTCCTCGTTTTCTTCCATTTTTGGAAGACTGCAGCTGAGAATACACAAATCTAAAACTGTTATTGGAAATATGAAAAATTAATTTTTGGACGAAAATTAAAAAAGCCAATTTGGACGAAAATTAAACAAATAAGTGAGAAATTAGGGTGTAGAGTTGATTAAATCATGAATGATACCGATGACAGCGTAATGAGGTTTGCGGTCGCTTTCATACTTGTTATTATTTAACTTGGGCGACCGTACAAAACGATCCTGTTTGTCCTAACCAATGACTGTTATGTTGCGATTAGCCACGGATCGAAAATAAGTTAACAAGTCTTTGTTTTTAAAAAACAGCTTATTTTCTCTAGTTCATTCGAGGCAATAACCTAAAGTAAAACCCCATCAAAAAAGAAAATGGATATGATTCCGTAAACATGGTAGGCCTAATTAATTTTTTCTCATAAGCAGCTACCAAAGAGGTGACTAATAAGAGTAGAGCTCACAAAAACGCTTCGTGGAAGACTGGCATAGATAAGAACAGGATTCGACTCATCAACAGCGCCGCGGCGATAAAGTTGGGGTAAATCTCCAACATTTTTGCGAAAATGCTCAACTTTAAAGCAAACCTAGATTTTCAATATAAAGCATGTTTCCCGTCCCTTCGCATTCTTTCAATCTCTCTCTTTCTCTCTCTCTCTCTCTCTCTTTCTTTTTCTCAATCTGTCGAACCTCTTCAATGTGTCCATTCTGTAATGAGATACCACTTCTAATGTTTACCAAACTACACCGCACGTTGTTTGAACTTCGTACCAGGCAATGAGTGTAGGTAAGCGGTCTTTCACGGCTTTGTGATAAGACCATGGTAATGCCCACCTATACTAAAAGCTCGCCTAGCTCATTTCAAACCCAAAAGGGACCAGTCAAGCAATTCAAACCTATCACTGTTTCCCAATTCCTTTTACTATTTTATTTCAAATGAGTTTTGATTTGCAACCATTGTCTTCGTTTGCAAGACCATTGGATATTTTTGATTTTCCTTTTGCAAGTAACTAATTGTTGTTAAAATCTCATCAAGAAATCTAGAAAATTGAGTTGAACCTTCGGTGAGATACCTCTATTGAAAGTTTGCTTAATGTTATCGCAAACTTACGACTTTATGCCCGCTTCATGATAAAGAGCATTTCCGTGACTTACAGCAGCACAGTTTTGAAATATATTTTCAACGTGGTTATTTCCCTCCAACAAGACAAGCATTGCAAATAAGAAATATGTTTATTTTGATAGCATTTGTCCAAAAACATGCTTTCAGAAGATAATGAAAAGATTTCTCATCGTAAAAGTCTCTTTATTCAATCTTTAAAAAAATGTTGCGCTAATTTTTGATTTTCGTTAACTTCAACCCTGTGTTTTCAATTTCTCGAATGCTCTTTTCTCTTACGCTACTGAGCTTTCAGACAATGACAACAGGTAGTTCAAAACCTTGGAAACAATTATTTGCCACGTCTTGTCACGACATGAAAAACCCAACTATTGCGATTATACACAAAGAAGTACTTTATCATCTTCAGAGCGATAACACCAAGTCAACTATAACATACGGGCTTATTCATGCAAGTCACACAACAAAAACTAACAAAATAGGTTTTAGGCTCCTAAAAGACGTACAACTCTTGTTTTCTTTGTTGAAGCAACCGACGACAAATTTCCAAAAGATGCAATCAGCTTATCGCCACACACTGCGATAAACCTACAACTTGAACTTAATTGCCCTCTACGGTTGGTTGCGAAGGTGCAAGAATGTACTTATCGACAAAGTTTAGGGTAACCGAAGCAGACGTTTGCAAAGCAGAAACAGTTCACATTTTGCCCATAGCGGATGATAGCAGTCCTTCCAAGTAAGCCAAATTAGAGGAAATAGAATGGTGGATTTTCAGACTGTGGTTGACGGATTTTATCTCTCCTTACCTTTCGAAGTACAGTTTTGACAAGGTTCCATATCCAATTCATGTGCATGATGTATTGGAAATGTCGGACACAAAAGGAGAGACAATGAAGTTTATGGCAAGTCTGATTAAATCAAGGATTTGATCTTTTATAACGCCACTACACATACACACATATAAACACACACATGCACACATGCACACGTATACACATACATACAAACACAGTACACATAAACAGATACAAATATATTCACATACACACATATACACACGTACTATGAGAACATTTCAGGTCACTGAAGTCAACGGCAAAAAAGAAGGATTTGCACTGATAAACCCAAGAACTGTCGTCTACACCAAAGGCAATTTTCCGGAACGTGTTTACAATCGAATGCTAAAAAGCGGCGGACTTGCTGATTTAGGCGGAGTAAGGAAATTTTTTAAATTAACTAAACTTTTAGCAGGTTGATGACATCATAAACCAAATACGGCGAATGATCGACGGGCCTTTGAACAACCCTAAAATTTTTAATCGAATTGGGGCGGAACCATTTCGAGGACTCTTACTCCATGGACCGCCGGGAACTGGAAAAACCTCCATTGTTAAGGCAATTGCTGAAGAATTGAATGTGAATCTTAAAATTATTAACGGTATAGGAGCTTTTAAAACATAATTTTATTGTTGTTTGTTAGGCCCAGAAATCCTTGCAAGCAAAGCTGGTGAAACAGAGAAAAATCTACGTGATTTTTTTGAATTCTGTGAGAAGGAGGCTCCGTCAATCTTGTTCATCGATGAAATTGATGCAATTGCTCCGAAACGTGAAAAAGTAAGCGATTTTCCGTTATAAAAAAATACTTGTTTCAGGCATCAAGCGACTTGGAAAAGAGGATTGTATCTCAGCTGCTTACCTTAATGGGTGCAGTGAAGAACATGGATCGAGTGTTTGTAATCGCCGCTACGAATCGGCCAAATGTAGTAGATCCTGCGTTACGACAATTTGGACGATTTGATAAGTAGGTTTCTGCACGAAACAAACAATTTTTGAATTTTCAAAACTTGAAAATTTGGAATGACAAAGACACTTTAGCATTTCTAAAAAATATACTTTTTTTGTGAATTCGGTTCACATAGCACTATCTGTTGAGCTGTTTCTTTAGAATACGGTGGCCAATATAATTATAAGATTAGCCACTCTTTTCGGAGTTATAAATTTCCCATTTGCATGCCTTAGCTTTTTGTGAAATGACACCAAACGCGCCATTGCGTACACAAATTATATGTGTTCACCTACGTACGTAACAATTCGGTATGGGTACAAATGCAGACTGCTGGGAAACCAGGTATACTCATCGTGTTTGCGCCACGTTTCCAAGCTCATTGAGATGGAATATTTAAACCTAACTAAACTTTGATTTTTGTTAACGAATGTTTTTTTCAGTGAAATCGAAGTCCGTGTCCCGAATGCAAAATCTCGTCTACAAATTCTAAAGATCAAAGCAAAGGAAATGACGCTATCCCAGGATGTAAAACTGGATAAGGTAATATTTGTCCCGTTTTCTTTCTCAGAGACCCTAATATAAGCGCCAATAACTGCCATTCAGATTGCTGACAAATGCCATGGCTATGTTGGAGCAGACATTTCGCAGCTCGTTACCCATGTGGGAGAAATGTGTTACCTGCGTTACACTGAGGAAGCAAACAATTCCGATACAAAATTAACAGAAGAAGTTGTACAATCATTATTGACAGTTCGTACAGAAGATTTCAATGTGAGAATTCCATAATGAAAACAATGATTTTCGCGTTTCAGAAAGCACTGGAAATGATGAAACCATCAGCCCTTCGGGAGAAAACTGCCGAAACTCCAAATGTTGGTTGGGATGAAATTGGAGGTATTGCGTTTCACCTAATATACTTTTAAACATTTTTGGCCGAAATATTAAAAAAAACTGTTTTAAGGTCTTGAACATGTGAAGCGGGAAATTCAAGAGATGGTACTTTTCCCTACCGCATATGCAGAAAAGTATGAACACTTCGGGATAAAGCCATCTCGTGGAGTTCTCTTCTACGGACCTCCCGGTTGTGGAAAAACTCTTTTGGCGAAGGCAGCCGCTACCAACAGCAGTGCCAATTTTATCTCCGTCAAAGTAAAATTCATTTTCCTAAAATACCTAAAACTGTCGGTTTAGGGACCTGAGCTTCTAACAATGTGGCTTGGTGAATCAGAAGCAAATGTTCGTGAATTGTTCGATCGTGCTCGTGCAGCTGCCCCTTGTATACTTTTCTTTGATGAAATTGATTCTATCGCTCCTAAAAGGGGTTCAGGTGAATATTATTCAAAATACATTTATTTAAAAATTCAGGTGAATCTGGTGGAGCAACGGACCGAATTTTGAACCAGCTGCTGACTGAGCTAGATGGGATGGATCAAAACAAGCTGGTGTTCATAATTGGAGCAACTAACAGGTACACTACAGTAGTTGAAAACTGATATATGTAAAACATCATAAAAATGCAACTAAAAACGCAATTGAGTACCTTGGTCTTTTCTTTTTCGGAAAACGGCTTTTCAACATAGGTTTATAATTAAAGTAATTAAATTAAGTTTATAATTAAAGTTTAAAAAATTAAAATAAAGTTTGATTAAGACGAGACTGCATGGATCCAGCCATTTTACGCCCGGGACGCTTAGACCAATTGATTTACATTCCACCGCCTGATATGAAAGGTCGCCTACAAATTTTCCAGGTTTTTTGAACTCATTTCAAAGACATTTTCATAATATCAGTCAACCCTGGGTTTTGATATTAAACACGGAACCAAGAAAAACGGAAAAGATATCATAGCAGATGACGTTGATTTGCACCAATTAGCTGAATACACCAATGGATTATCAGGAGCGGATATCACGGAAATTTGTAGCAGGTAAGATTTTTAACAGACGGGATTTTTAAATAATAATTATTTCAGAGCAGTAAAGTGCGCGATTCGCGACGATATTGAAGGAAAACTACAAAGACTTCAACTCACTCGCAACCATTTTGAAACGGTGATGAAAGATGTCAAAAAGTCGATTTCTGATGAGGAATTGCAAAAGTAAGTTTAAAAAACTATTTATATACTTTTCAAGGTACTCATTGACGAAGAAACAAGAAGAGAGAGCAAATGGAGACGTCTTCAAGTTCAAAAACATGAAGACCTCACCCGTCGAACAGAAGCTGCCAGTGGAGGAGGATCCTTTTGCAGACTACACTTAATTTCTTTAGAAGACTGATTTTTGTTTTTGAACAGTTTATTTCTATATTTTACAAATGCCTTGAATTGATGAAAAATTATTTTCCTTGATTTATAAACTTGGGGGCAAGTGCTGTCATCAACCTGCAACACGTTTAATTTGTTGTGTGTATGTGTGTGTGTGTGTGTTTTTTAACAGAACTAAATTAAAAACGAAAAAGATCATTATATTTTATTGTTATTCACATGCTGTGTTTCCTCTTTTTTTCCCTTTTTTACAGGTTGCTTCTGCTGGTTATTTTCACAATTGATACCGTACTGGTTGAAAGAGGCTGTGGTCGTTTGAAAAAGGAAATTACATACTCCCGGTACATTTTGTGAATCAGCAACATTGCCAAAAGTCCTACCAAAGGACAAGACTGTAGTAACATCATAGAAACTTTGTAGGCACCTTAAAATATCCAACCTTGTTTTGTGAATAAGTTTTCTTACTTACAATTGCTCACAACTTTTTGCGTATATGTGTAGAATAGAATAATCGCTCCTGGGATTAAGATTAATGCTGCATAGACAGATAACTAAAATTATAGTTAATAGTGTGTGGTGTATATAAATGTACCTGAACCACATTTGCAATAACCAGTGACACGTGCAGTTTTTGAGAAGTTTTCGATAAATTTTTACATTGTGTTTTTACAAGATGAATAGTATACAGTGCTATCAAAATGACGGCTGGAGGGCCACAAAATATACCAATGAGACAGCTTGAACAAAACATGTGTAAATAGTAATTATCATCTGTTATGGCGTAAATAACTGTTGTGTCTTTCCAAAGTAAGTCTGAAACATTTCCTCCGGCTGCCTAAAATTAATAAAATTTGGTGATTTAATGCCATACCTTAAGAATTTGAAGCTTAAGGAAAGTTTGGTTGTATTGACCAGCTTTATAAATGACAATGCCCGCTGGCCATCCAAAAGTGGACAACATTAGATAGGTAAATCTTCGAATGAAGCTGTTGTTGGCACAATGAGATACCGGCAAAACAACGTCAAAGCGGTGATAAAATACCATTGCGTAAGGGCCGGTTATTGCTTAAGTACACTCATTTTCACCGAGTTCAATGTGAAAATTCCAACAAAAAGTACATGACTTACCGCCTAAGCACATAACACAAACGGATATTTGAATGTTACTCGAAAGCCACATAAATTTTGAAATGCCGGCAGGAAACAAAGCTAAAATATAGGGCGCCAGAAAAGTTGGTTGAACAAGGCATCCAGCCAAATGTGCTGCGAGAGAACTGAAAATGTTTCGATTTATAAATCTGCACGTTTCTTACGTCAACATTATCATTGTATGCAGTCTTTTGCAAGTACGAGAAGTGAGTTTGAACGATTTCTGCCAGATGGCTCGTACTCCAACAAAAAAGACTGGTAGTGTTACCAGGAAGTAAAAGTAGATTAATACAGTGAACACAATGCCCATATTGCTCGATGAAAACATTTCAAACACTGACAAAAGCCGTCAGAAAAATTCAAGACAAATTACTATTTGCGACACATTTAAATTACAGTTCCGACATAAAAACAAGTATTTGGTTTTGAACATAACAAGTATGTAAAACTTAAAAAGATGTTTACGCAAACAATATTAGTTTTACAAAACCTTTCTTTTAATTAAAACGAATTAAGGCAATTTAATAAAATACACGTTATTGAAAATGTTATTTTGCCTTTAAGAGGTCATCTCTGTAAGAATTGAGCAGGCCTTGGACATAGGAAAAAGTAAAATTTGTAGAATTGGCTGAAAACTTGTGTGTGACCTCCATATGACCCAAAAATGTTATTATGAAACTTTTGGGCCGAGGTCAGTTTTGGGCGCCGAGTTACGGTAGGTAATGTTGAATACGGGAGTTTTAAAACTTTTCAAACAATAGAAAGTAAGTATATTAATCGAATGGAATTTCTAAAATAAGAATGTAAATTAGAGGAAACTTGATGTATCAACAGAAAACAAGGTTTTTGGCGAAAAACGATTGAATAAAATGCACTCTTATTTTTTATTAAAAACATACCAAACATCCGTTTATCGAGATCTTGGGGTAACTGAGTTTAGGAAATCCTTAGACTCAAAACGAAGTTTTCCAAGATTTATTTAATTATAAAAGTAAAAGAAGATAGAGAATCCCCAATTTTATTGTAATTGAAACAGTTCTCCCTCTTCACAGGTTGCTTCTACTGGTGAATCGCACAACCGATACAGTACGGGTTGACAAAGGATATTGTCGTTTGAAAAAAGAGAATAGATACTCCCGGTACATTTTGTGAATCAACAACATTGTCAAAACTCCCACCAAAGGACAAGATTGCAGTAACATCATGGAAACTTTGTAAGCACCTGAAAATAACCAACTTCGTTTTGTGAATTAGTTTTCTTACTTACTATTGCTCACAACCTTTTGCTTATATGTGTAAAATAGCACAATCGCTCCTGGAATAAAAATTAGTGCGCCATAGAGTAATAACTAAAAACAATACAAATAATTGTGTTTTCTTATAAACGCACCTGAACCACAACTGCGATAACTAAGGAAACATGTAGTTTTTGAGAGGATTTTGATAAATTTTTACATTGTGTTTTTACAAGATAAATAGTATACAAAGCTATTAAAATGGAAGAAGGAGCCCCACAGAAAAGGCCTACAAGGCCGCTTGCATGCAACATTTGTGAATAGTAATTGTCTTCTCTAACGGCATAAACAACAGTTGAACTTTCCCAAAGTAAATCTGGTACATTTCCTCCGGCTTCCTGAAAGTTGATCATCAATTTGATTAAAAATCGAGTCACCTTAAGAATTTGGAGTTTTAGAAAAGTTTGATCGAATTGACCAGTTTTGTAAAGGAGAACTCCAGCTGGCCATCCGAAGGTTGACAAAATTAGGTACGTAGACCTTCGAAAAATTCTGTTGTTTGCAATTTGAGAAACAGGAAGGACAGCGTCAAATCGGTGGTAAAAGATCATTGAAATTGGACCAGTGATTCCTAAACCAAGCAATTTAATCGGATTCATAGCTTCTGTGACTTTTGCATTTATTAAAGTCACATCTAAATAATGCATAAGGTGTTACGATCCTTTCCCGAGTACCGAGTTTCATGTTGAACAAGGAAACCACGTTCAAATAAAAGGCGCCCTTTATGCTAACTGGCAAAAGCCAATTTAAGGGGAAGGACTTCGTAAAGTTTATTTTTTGAAAATTATCTTTCCAATTGTTTCATTGGACAGATATAGTTTCCACATTTCTAAAAACACCCCTCTTTTGTTGTTGATTAGCGTGAAGTTTGAAAAGGAGGCTAATATCTTTAAGAAAAACTAATTGTTAACAAACACAAATTACTTTCCAATTTTGTATTTAAGTCAATTCATACGATGTTTCGTGCAATCGACATGTATAGGACTGTTAAGAAAACAACAAAAACTTGTGTGAATAAAGTCTCTTGTGTTTCGTTTTGTTTTCCGCGCATCCTTTGATTTGGTGTAGGTTTCAGCTTCACAATTTTCAATCAATCAGGTAGATACCAATTTCTAAAAAAATTGTTGATTGCCCTTTGTAAAAAAAACCCCAATTTAAAAAAAAAAAAAACAAACAACGAATTCAGAGTGTTGTGATGCAGAGTTAAAGTTTTTTCCAATCTAAAAAAGCGTTTTTTGTCACAATAATTTACTGTTCAATGGTGGGTAGTTAGCATTTAAAAGGTGCAATGTTTTTGCCGTATTGCTCCACTGTTTCCATTGTGGTTCTTACCATTTTAACAGCTAAACGTTGTTTTTTGCAACCAATGCTACTAGCCAAAAGCGAATAAACCATGTTTACCCAACTTGATAAGGAAAATATCTAAGAATTCTGGAAACAAAAACACTTACCGCATAAAAACGTAACGAAGAAAGCAATTTGAAAGTTACTTGAAAAAGTGGAAAACTTGGAAACTCCGTTGGGGTATACAACTAAAGTATAAGGAGGAAGGAACACCGGTTGAACAAGGCAACCGGTCAAATGTGCCGCAAGAGAACTAAAATCTGTAGTTTAACCTGAAACGTTCTGCAGTTACGAACGTTATCACAATTATTGTGTGCAGACGTTTGCAGGTGCGTGATGTATTCCTAGATGTTTTACGCCAAACACAACGAACTCCAATAATGAAAAGTGGTAATGTGACCAGGAAGTAGAAGTAGGTAAATGCTGTGAACAGAACTTCCATTTTGTTGAATAGGAAGGTCTCAAACACTGACTAAAGTTGTTTTTCTCAGAAACCAAAACAAATTAAGACAAATTATTATTTGGGACACCTTTAAAATTACACATCTGCTGTACAAAACAATGTTTGGCTCCGTACATAACTACAAGGTAAAACACAAAAGCTGAGCAACTTTCCTGAATTTGTTTTGGCTGAAAGAATGAAAAAACGGCTACGTAAATAGAGCGTAAAAATTAAATTCATAGACATTGGCGTTTATGATAAACAAACTATGAAATGTTGTTGTCAAATAAGGATGTATCAACGGAAGGCGATTTGTACACGTCACAGGACTAATTTCCGTTCATTGGAATTGTGCCCACTCTTTCCGAATTGTGTCTGTGATAGAAGAACTCATTTTTTGTTTGTTGTTTTAAAGAAAGCATTCTTATTTAATCCAAGGGAAAATCACTGCTTTTTTGTTTTTTACCTACAGGTACTAATTTTTTACGGGTGAACGCCGCCGCAAATCGAAATGATCGCTAAATTCTGCTAGAAAGTAAAAGTTTGTTATGGTTCCAGGAAGTAAAAAGGTTTATTGAAACTTTGAAGTAAAACACATTGCTGCTAACAACAATCTTAAGAAAAAAACCGTTTATCGAGATCCTGGTGTAACAGAAGGGTTGATAGTACTAGTTTGCTTTCCGAATCTCAGAACGCCATTTCTGTATGGCTTAATCGAAATAAGTGGAATCAAAGCACTAATATGACACATTACTCCGTATGTTATGAACCGGGCATCGGTAATATTCCAACTTTGAGGAATATAAGGACGAAGCATGAAGACGGCTGCTGACAGTGCGCCAAGACATGGAATTGAGAGGAGGACTGTAAGGGTCTGCAACAATGTGAAAGTTGAATCACTGGGTTATATAAGCCACCTTGATCATACTTTTCTGTAACCTCTGTGTCGATTGAGAAACTTGGCTACGGGTAGTCGCCAAAGCTCGCACTGTGAGGGAGCGAAGAATCAGTGAAACGAGAATCGAAGCAAACCACATTCCAGCTTGTATAATAGACCCCACTGTGTTCTGAAAATAGTGTTTTGATATGAATTACCGGTCTGAGTTTTACTCTTTAAGCATTTCATTCAACACATAATTAGTTTGGCTTGCACCATCAGAAAAAAGCATTCTTTAAGAGTACAAGTTTACCTGTTTTATTTGTCATGCTTAAAAATGGCTAATTGGTGAAATAATCCAAGGCCACAGCTACCAAATAGAAAGAACTGGCATGGTGATTAGGCATTTTCACGTTCAAAGCAAGACGGCATTCATAAATAAAGTATTTTTTACTGTTAAGGTTTGCGTTTACACCATTTTAGAGGAACCGTCAAACCGTCAGGGACCTCTTGTTGGTTTGTATTCACCTGCTCACTATTGTAGGCGACGGGACTACCCTTGCCGCCGCCGATCACGTACGGGTGTAGAAGACACGGCTATTGCGTACGGGTGTGAAACACTCAACCAGAGTTTTCTGCGTCTTTTCAGAGGGTAAATTGAAATTTCGAAAGAACGGGCGCGTAAACATCGTACACGTAGTTTGTTAACATGCCAGTTATTCACATGTGCCTGTCGCAAGGAATGGGAAAATGTCATTTCACATGCAGATTTCGTTAAAACTACGCATTTATTCTTCAAACGGGTATACCCCTCGCCCATCAAGCTTGTCAATTGCTTGTCAACTCTTTCCAGGCTCGATGGGCGAGGAGTATATATATTTTCTTGAATAACCTTTCAAACTCTTTAATATAAAATAAGTTTTTCAAAAACGTTAAAAATGGCGGGTCAAGCAACAAGAGAACGAGAAAACGAGAAAGAAAGAGGGGAGAAGACGCAGATTCTGGAAAGAGTATGTCACTAAAACACATCTATTTAAAAGGGTACTATTTATGTAAAGTAAAAATTATGATGTCCATGTAGATAATCTGATGCCTACAACAGCTTTGTGTTTGTTTCCCGAAACCTGGATTTGTGAGATCTTCAGTTTCTTCATGTTATAATTCCCTCCAAAACATAAGGTTCGTTTAGAATACTAAATATTATATTTCGGTATAACACTGATTTTTTTTGGTTTTTTTCTTTAACCCCATTCGTCTTCAATCACTTCATGAAATTAAACAGTGATTTTCGTTTTCTGTTCGTACGTTCGGTCGAAATCTATGAATGTAGTTTGCTCGGAAGAACACAAAGATTGCTTGTATCACGAGACTGAACAAATTTGACTCACCTGCCACAGTGACATATTAACTCCAAAAGCAATGTATTCCACTCCGAAAGGAGTATCAATATGAACAAATGTGCAGATAACCAGAGCCTGTACTTGGAACTCGAATAAAGATAATACAGTGAACTTACCCCAATAAAGATGCTTGGCAAATGAGCCAACAAGGATAAGACAACTCCAGTTTTGAGGGAAAATTTACTTTGGGTTTTGATTGTATAATACCGTACTCCAAAACAGAACATGATTAACATGCAGTTCATATAGCTCAAGTAGACAAATGCAGTAAAACAGATATAACAACCAAGTTCGCCAAACTCCTGTGCAATACCATTTGCTGCATAAGGAGCAATTTTGTTGACTACGGGTAGGGGAAATCTAAATTTGCTATTTTGCAGCTTTAAAAAGCCACTAACGTTGGCATAATGGCCCAGACTGCCAACATCTCCAACACTGAAGACAGGGACCCTTTGACAACAAACAAAGCAAAAACACGCATAGCCTTAGGAGTGTAAAAAATGGCCGCAATAAGTAAAAGAATGCATGGAGCAATAGAGAAGATGAGAAGAATCGTCCACCAAGTGTGAAGCCAATCCATTATTGTGGAGCAAAAGCGTGGGAGATTTTGGATTCTGCAAAGAGATTAATATTTAAACAAAGGTTATGAGTGGAAGAAGATAAGACACGACGGGTCAAGTGAGGTGAGATTAATCCTGTTACAACTCGGGCACGTGTGACCTAATGCGACTCAAACAACCAATAGTTGAAAAACGAAAGAAAGTATTTCTCACGACGTTTTCCCTGAACTTGTCTCATTAAAATGACTATCTTTGGTTTTAGCTGTCGACTAGACCAAAGTTTGAGGCTATTTGAAATCCACAACTGGTTGTGAAGATGCCACTTCGATTGGGTGGTCAAGGTAAATCGTGTCAAAATGTAAACTTTCAGGCATTTGGGGATAAAAAACTGATTTCAATTCAAAAATGCTGCAGATGTATAGGAAAACTACCTTTTTTTAAAATTGAAACAAAGGCAAAACACTCTATAAAACCTCAAACAGCGTCATTTTTCTCCATAATCCTGGTTTTCCACATCTTTCAATCAATCAGTTTCATAAAGAACAACCTAAAGCACTCTAAAGCATTCTTAAAACAAAAATCCCAATGTGTGCAGCTATATGTATGCAGCAAAACCTTTAAGGTTTTTACGCACCAGGGCTTAAAATTGACGCCTCCGTGCTCTTAAAGTTAGGTCTACACTGATTTGTAATCAAATAAAAGAACTCAAAATGCGTTGTAATCTTATTAATACAAGCAATTCTAACAGTGACAAACATTTAATCTTTTATACTATGGCCTCGATTTCCAAAATGTACATAAATTTTTAAATATCATAAAAATGATTGGTTTTAACAAAAAGATATTTTACTGACAAAAA
This sequence comes from Oscheius sp. G VE-2021, assembly GCA_022343465.1. Taxonomy (NCBI): domain Eukaryota; kingdom Metazoa; phylum Nematoda; class Chromadorea; order Rhabditida; family Rhabditidae; genus Oscheius; species Oscheius sp. G VE-2021. Next base: position 1,073,704 of record JAJQXH010000036.1, read on the forward strand.
ACAAACAACCGTTTTCTTTGGACGCAATGCTTTGACAGATTTTCAAGAATGTAACACAATTTTGAATTTGAAGAAATTACTTTCAAGGATAAATGAAATCACAGCTGTCAAACTGTTACGAACAGAACACTGAAATTTGCATAAAAAGTATTTTGTATAAACATGGTTTCAATTTTCTTTTAAAAGAATTCGAACAATTAATTAAACTCCAGGAATTTACAAGGATTAAGTAGCCTTTTTGCTGGATTTCAGACAAATGTTGTTCGCTGAAACACATACGTCTGAATGTTTCAAAGCCCGATGTACTTAGAAAGTTAACTAAGCGAATGAGTTCGTTTGCTGAACCGTAAGGAAACATTGTTTCAAAAAACCTATTCATAAATTTGTTTTGAATGTTTCAAGCTCATGTGACTTTTTGTAGCATCCTAATTACCAGTTAATTGGGAATTTGAACACAAAATCTAAATTGGGGTAACAAAGTTTACAGTTAAATAATGTTTTCATAATCATATCACGGAAGAATGTGATTTGATTTCCGGTCATTTGGTCTGTGTTTCACGTATAATTACCCCATTTTGAGTAACAAGGAAATGAATATGAAACGAAGTGAGCTTCATTTTAAAGGGTTCAGTTAGACAAATATTACATTTTTTTTGTTTTCAACGAGAACTTATTCGGTTACGGAAAATAGTCATTTTCGAGACAGTCCGCTTCTAGTTGCCGACTCCGTATTTTCAGTTTTTATGAAAAATGCGTCCGGTGTTTACACGATCGTCAAACGCAACGTTTGATGTTCAAATAACTTAACACAGTAATTGATAATTTAAATTGTGTGTAAGTAATTGAAAACTGAAATAAAGAAAACTCCAATAAGTGAATCTCAATGCACCGGAAACAATTGATGCAAAGATCACAGGATATTAGGGGGGGGGGGGGGGGGGTGCACATTTTTATTCGTATGTTATTGCACGTCTCGTCTAATGTGTCCTCTTTTGATCTGCCTTTTACGTAACAATATACCCTTAAAAACAATCACTGTAGGAAAGGGAAAACATTTTAGTTGAAAACCTTGTTTTGGATTTCCCTTTGCACATGGATTCCATTTTTGTATCAAGTTGTTGTTGCGATTACTACTCTAATTCTTTTGGTTTTCTGTACGAGATGTTGATTATTCATAGAAGGGTGAAACATAAAATGAAGGATCGGGATATTTTAGTTAGAAGCTACAAACTAGAAAGACATGCACCAAAATTCAATCACGAGCATCATCTATGGTTCACAACTTGCTCAGATAAACAAATTGAAAACGCAAGACAAGTTTAACGGTTGGCAAAACTGATTAGACGGTTCGAATGCAGTTTCTGGGTATAACATGAAAAAAGTGTGAGCTTATTTTTGATCATGCAATTTTTTTGTGTGTAGTCTTGAAATACTCACGTTTTTAATTAACACGCATATTAGACTTTGGCTGGCTTGGGAATGATGATTTTGTTTCCGCATCGACTGAAGGGCAAAATGACATATAGGAAAAATGTCTAGTTTTCACTGAAAACACTACAAACAAGTGTCCTAAGAAACAATTGTCTACGCTCATATTGTATTGTAATATATTTTTAAAGCTAGTACTTTGCTATAGCCAGGCTTATTTGCGCGTTTGGTGTACTATTCCAAGAAAAAGTCGTATAATTCAGGATGTTGAAATCTACAAACTATTGGCTTCAAAGCGACACCAAGTTATAAATCCAGGTTTTCCACTCCGCCCCACCCGAGCCGTCGGTTCTACCACCCATTTAAAGATGGAAGAGATAACAAAGTGTAGTTTTCAGCTATATGACAGTGAGCTTGCGGCGGGGGGGGGGGGGGGTAAGCCCAAACATCGCAGGCAATGCGTTTGAGCGCCTTAGAGCCTGACTTATTGCACTTTTGCGCAATCCGTAGAATATGAAACTGCTGCTGGTAGTAGGAAACTTTGGAAAGACATCATAGGGTTTTGTTTTTGGTATGAACTTAAGGGTGGCCGTGATGGGGCATCATAAAGTATTATAGTGTGAAAAACCGATTAGCGAAAGAAAGGGGTGGTTTGATTCAGGGTTGGATAAAAAGAGAACAAAAGAATCCATCTCCAAAATGATTACCCAACTTCAATTCAAATTCGTCAAAATAATATGAAATCTTTTATTAATTTATTACTTTTTAACTAGCATCTATTTTGCCAGAAGCAAACAAAAAACCAAACCACGCAGCATTTCCGAAGATGTGGGTAATACAAGTTTATTAATTTTGTTTCATGTAGCGGCCCAATGTTAATGAGTATTAGCGTATTGGTAATTGTTTGTTAACCAAACCGATTTGCATTCGATTTCTGAAGATATCTCGGACAGATGTCTTTTAGTACCTCTTCGTTTATTTTTACTAATATTAAGTCGCACGACTACGATCATGTAGTAAAATATCTTCAGAAATCAATTAGTGTGATGACTTGAGGCCAGGCGCTCTATCTAGTCTTTTTCCGTTGTCGGCTTATATAGTCATCCAAGGCCGTGGCCCGTCGCCTCGTAATGGATAAACTATTGCAGTGCAGAAGTGCCCTCTCCGTCATAATGGCGAGGAGGTTTTAGAATGCTTGAGGTCAGAGAACGATTCCAAAGAGATCAAGCCTAGGTGCAATAGAGACCATGTCAGAGAGAACCTCTGACATGTGCTCACAATGTGTAAAATGGGGGTTAATAATTCAACACGAAAATTTAAATAAAAACAAAGACATACATTATTTCGCATAACAGTGCTTAACTAAATAAAAGATGTTGTTTGTTAGAACAAAAAAATGCATGCTAACAACTTTACATTGTATCTGACGCGGCCCAATTATTTAAACAGAATTGCCAGTTTAAATAGAATTGATTAGCTGAATTGTATCATTTATTTACAAACCAAAAACAAATATGAATTGGTAATTCAAACAACTACAAATTCAATAAAGTAAAAACCGATAGCGTCTAGTAGTTCCTCCTTGGTCAATAACCTTTCCAACCTTTCCTGGCATTTCAGCTGAACATCGCCCCAACTGAACTGATTCTTTAGGCGACTAATTACATCCTCGACTCTTGCAGAAACAATTAGCAACACATGTCTGTAAGACTTACTTGGAAGCACTCATCTTCTCGTTTAACCCTTATTAAGATATATGCTAATTGTCGAGCAAGTTTTCCTTTTCTGTAAAACTGTTTTAGTGTGTCGATGGTGCATGTTTGAATTTGTTTTCGTTGAGACTTCTAGAAAACAGTGAATGATTATAATTTTTAAAACTCAAACCTCAATGTTTTTGAAGAAAGCTTCAGGGAGCGTGGCAGCAGATGGGTTACAATTGTCCACTCTAACAAGAGAAAAATTGCTATCAAGGCGACCTAGGAGCTCATCGGTGTTCTTCAGCGCCACAAGAGTTGTAAGAAAAAGTACAATGTCATCCAGAACGAGGAAATAAGGCGTGTCTTCTCTTTGGTTGTAGTAAATGCCCTACAATGACCGATCTTGGTTTTATCTTTAAAGAGCGTTTTATCAAAATAGAAACTCTGGTTTAGTTTTTAAGACAAAAGAAGTTTGTAGTGCAAATCAATGTACTTTTTGACAAAATTTCGCTATGGAATTGTACAGACGTATCTTTGTCGAACATAAAGTCTGATCAAAATAATGCATTAAACCACTAGGTAGAGTTTTCCCATACATTCCAACCTGTTTATTCCAACAATAGAAAATTTAAAAACGACTATGACCCTACTGACCTAAGCATACTTACCTTCAATTCATAGTTTAGTTCCTGTAAAATGAACTTCATGTGCTTTAATTGTAAAAGAGCTATCACGTTCTCCTTTTCCAAATTAAGCGCCGGTATCATTTTTTTGTCAGAAATAATTTTTCGCAAAAGCCTGAAGTTTGTCTATTACTGGCTGGAAAATATGCATTACCGGCAAAGGATTTCAAATTGAAATGTTTTTTCAATTGCATTATTGTAGAAGAGAAGGAAGTTGGCGAACGCTTGTCTAGGTTCGTGTAACTGCAAACTTTTAATATAAACTAAACCCGTTCTATACCTTGTGTTTAATTAGGTTCAAAACCTCATCTGGTTGATCAAACACTTTGCTTGTGATGGAGATGAGTGAAGATGAAATAAAGACATCATCAACAAGGGGCTACTGTGTGAAAGTGTCGTTCGAAGATGATGAACTCAAAAATCGTCTACCAAGAAGTTCTCGATCAACAGAAACCTAGAAAAAAATTGGGAAAATTTAACAACTTTGTTATAAAGATTTGTTTTTTAGTTAAAACTATGCTTTCGAAACCGATTTAAAAATAAACGGTTAAAATAAAAAAACTTACCGGTTTAGGTGCATTGAGTTTGTCAATCCGCTCTTGCTGCAATGCCTCCCAATCCAAGCGACAACGTTGGCTTTCTTTTTCAGCAACAAGTTCGCTTTGTACTTTACGTATAATGTCTTAGTTTGACTTTTAGTTGTATCAGAGGTTGAAATTACCTTTTAATTGCCTGTGGCGTGATTGGAAGTCTATTTCATCACCTGTGAGAAGATGAGCGGCAATAGTTGCGTATCGATCGTCGCGTTTCTGAAGGGTACTTTTTTATCCAAAACCTTTTAAAACACTTACATATTCCAAGCCCACGTCAACGTTTTTAATCGTATTTATGAAAACTTTTCTTTCTTTAATGATATGCTCCTGTTCTGAGAATAATCCCAGTTTTCGTAAAGCAAAAACATCTGGTACGCTGATCCCACTTGTCGATGCAATATTCAAGATTAGCATCAACATTATTTCTAAATTTTCAGCAGTATCCCTAAAACACAAAGGTTGACATTGTAGTTTTAAAATGAACTTACATCTCAAAATTCTCAACACTGTTTTCAAATTTCTTTCGGAGTGACTGCGTAAGTATTTTGAAAATATTGTTGTTGTTCAGTGAAGTGTTTCTAAATTGTACGTTTTTATAACATTTTACTTAATCGCTACCCATGACTTTTGAAAAAAGGATCATTTTTCTGATCCTGATTCTTGTAATGAAAATACATCATTTTGTTCAATAGCGTGCTGCTTATTCTAATTCCACGATTTTCGTAAACAATAGAGTTATTTGGCGGTTTGGGTGTCGTCAGTTTTTCAACTGAAACTTTTTGATTAGACCTTCTTTTTAAGGAGTACCGCAATTTTCCAAAAATGAAACGACGGTTTTACAAATTTGTTGTCTGAATTCTGTGAAATAATCAGCAGATTTGACGTCCAAGCCATAGTTACTCACAAGGAGTACGTTCAAAATGTTCATATACAATTTAAAGCACATATGTACACTCAAATTGAATACCTCACCTCCTTTTCCAACGAAGTTCTCGATTTTGTGCAAAAGTTCTTTATGAGAACCGGAACCAATCCAGATTCTATAAGTTGATGACAAGTGAAAGAATGGTCCTTCCAAATATTCTGCAGACGAATATTTTCTTGTAGTTGACTGTGAGTCACAATCTGTAAGAGAGTTACGATGAAAAGGCAGGTGAATAATTCACGTTTGACTTTGCAGAAGTTGTAGGTAGCAAGGAAGACACATTGGTTTCTAACTCGGCAACAATAAGGTCACAACAGCATTTCAACAACTGAAAATGGTTTTCACATTTTAAAATCAATTGTTTATATTCAAACCATAGAAAGATAGGGTGGTGGCGTTTCTTGAGATAGCTCCTTTATAATAAGTTGAAGTATTGGGCCCGGATGAAGGAGTCTGAGAAGTAGATGCTTATCCCCGCTGGCAGCTTCTGACAAAAGGTCATTTTGCAAAACGCTCAACTTTTGGTCGACTTTGGGACTTTTAGAACACTTAATGTTTTAACGCCTTTTAAGTTTTAAAATTTATTTACAAAAATTCTAAGAATACGAAAAAAACGTGCTGAGCAAGGTCAAGGATCATCACCAAATTAGACGTTATTCTAATAGAAATAATCAAATTGTTAATTTTTACAACCTGATTTCAAATTTCAAATTGCCGTTTTTTTTAAATTTAATGTTTCTTTGTTCTTAGAAAGCAAAACAGGTTTAAACAAATTTCAAACAAATCTTTCAACACACCTGCTAGATTTGATAAAATGCTCAATCTGGTTTCCATAATGCTGTTTCCTTGTTCTTTGTTAAACAAAGTAGTGCAAACGTGTGGCATTAACTGCATAACATTTTCTGCAATTTCGTGTGCTGAAGGAATAATTTATTGGACAAAATTTATTTTCTTACCCAAGCATCTGTGCATTGTTTGAATATTTACCAAAGTCAATTGGTCTAGCACCTTTTCTTGCATGTTTTTCGGAGCGGCCGAAAAGTAAGTTTTGTATGCGCTGGTTGTAATCCACTCCAAAGGCCGTACATTAAAGGTTTTTTGCCGTTCCGAATAGTCTTCAACATGCTGTACGAGGTACTGCAAGAAGATTTCATTTCTAAACGTAAAATAGACATACTTTGCAAAGTTCTTCAATTTCTTCGTGGATATCGCGTTCAAAGTCAAATGAGATTTGGGCTAGATCCGTGTCTCCCAAAAATATCCGTTTAAGCTCCCTAGAGACATGGGTATGGGTTTGTTTTAAAATTAACATACCAGAAGGTCAATCTCGCGGGTAAATAACGAGGAGCTTTAGAGTCGGTTAGTTCTTGAATGAATTCCAAAACACCACTACAAATGAGATATTGAGATGTTTTTCTTTTGTCTAACCAGTAAATAGGTCTTGATAAAGCTGTTAGTTCTGTTGCAGCCAAGGTATTCCTTATAAAAGGCCAAAAATTGAACTGGAAAAGCTGAAGTCGAAAGCCATTTTGTGCAAGTAAAGTGAGCAGTGTCCAGGCTTCTCTGTAATGTTCAAGAATAGTCGAGAGAAATCTACTTAAGTTACGAAGGCCTTACAAAATTTCAGCAACAAATTGTGAGGCGAGCGCCCCAGTCGGGCGTTTGTGACTAATTAGTGACCCCGCCGCTCCTGAACCTTTTTTTCTCTAGGAAACATTTTTAAAAGTACAATTGGTTCTTACAAACTTTTCACAGTGTTGCTTTCAGTTATTTAAAGGGGAAGATAAAAGATTTTTTTGATTTTGTGATAAAAGTCTGGATCTTCTTCCCAGGATTTCAAAAAATACCACTTTTACCTATTTTGGATCAAAATGAACCGTTTTAGGAGCAGTTGAAATTTTGGAGAAATGGTCATTTGAATTACCGCCAACTCTGCGTTTTCCTATTTCCCACATTCTCTCGCCCACACTAGCCGCATTTACGTGCGGCAAACGAGTACATCGGCCTCTTTTGCAGTCCAAATCATAAAAAAGGGTATGTTTCAGAATTGTGGAAATGACATCTATTCAATGAAGCGATTGCAAAGAGGCTTTTAAAATCAATTTTACGAGGTCCTTCCCCTTCAACTAAACAAAATTTTGAGCTTCACTTAAAATGAATTTATTCTAGGTTGCATTTTCTAACCATCTGTTGAGTTTCCAAAAGAACTTCTTAGATTGGGAAGTGCTAATATTGTCCAAATCTGAGAGGTTCTTATAGAAGCTCAATACATTACATACCGTACCATTTTCCATTCTCCCTAATTTGAATGTAGCATTAAAATACGCAGATTCACTTTTTCTCAATATAATTCTTTCAAAGAAACTGTTGCTTGAAAACAGCTGCACATATTTCAAGAGAAAGTTCAGTCATATAATTTAGAATTACTAAGGGTTCGCCAAAAAAAATTCAAAAAGAAGTCAAAAACGTTCAGTACTCAAAAAGGGAAAGGAGTTATATTTGAGTCCGTGGAGGGAAGAGGATTGAGTTCATGGATAAAAGATGGAGCGCCGGGTCACACATTAGTTATTACTTGGGCAGGGGCAGGCTGGACATATGCAATACAATAATTTCCAGTGTCACATTTTGAATTTGACCTCCCACCCGTAATGCACGTGAACAATCCATTCTTGTAGAAAATCAATAAGTCCTTCTTTCACTGATGCTGAGAGAGCCAACATTTCGAAACGCTTATCATCGGTAACAGAAGAAGAAAATAGTAAAAACCCTTTCAAGCCCCGCTGTATTCCCAAAATTAAATGGCTTTTTTAAAACAAATATTCTTCTACTTGGGTAGATAGTTTTAACTCCAACTGATTGGCAATGAAGAATTTGACAAGAATTCGTGAAGGAATAACAATGCGTTCAATGAAATGTTTAGCCAAAACAGGGCTTTTTTGATCATCTGGGAGACTCGCCGCTTCTTTGACTGAATATTTACTTACATTTGATTAAGAGCTAAATTTACTTACGATCCGCTGTTGATTTTATGAAATATTGATCCAATTCCTTTTTCAAATTGGCATATTGAAAGTTGATTGCGATTTTACTTCGGAAAGCATTTATTTCTTTAAAGAAAGCCTAAACAAAGTGGTTTAATTTCCTCTAACCTTACCTCTATTTCAGACATGCCTTCTTGTTTTACCTGCTCTCCAATTATCTGGTTTTGTAGGTCGGCAAGTTTTTTCGGCAATTCATCCATTTTTGCAAAGGCTTGAGAGACGTAGGAATGGAGATTCGACAAATTCTGGAATGAGATTTTCGAAGCGTCCGTTTGCACACCTACCATTGCAGGAAGATACCCAATTGATTTTGAGGAAACGATAAAGTTCACCATTTCAGACAGTTCCCTAAATGTGATACAGATGCTGGCCTTTTGTGTCTAACCTTTCGCTTTCTTCGCTGTACTTTATAGAAGTACCAGTGGTTTCCATCCATTTCAACTCGTGGAATTGTAATTTAGAAACGGAATTAATGTCACTCTTTACCTGAAGTGCTTCTAATGACAACTAGAAACGACAACAAATTATTGATTCTATGGGAGTTGCCAACCAGGGAGTTCTCAACAAAAAAATCATCCGCTTGTGATTCAGTTGGATTATCCTCGTTTAATTTTCTTATATCATCGCTAACACCATCCATTGTGTGAATATCTGTCCTCATTAGAAAGCGAATGATGCGAGCATTGATACACTAAGAATATTTATTTATCCTTTTGAAAAGTCACAAACCGTGCAGGATTGGGTTAGCCTTGTGAGCAGTTCCACATGGTTTACAAGGACATCTGTGGTTTCTTGGAAGTTTTGCTGAAAACTCTTAATTTTTGAAAGAAGGATATGACATTCGCGTGAAAATTCCATACAAAACCTTAAGTTGCCAGTTTTAAACGACAGACAAACCTTAAAAAGTGGAGTGACATACAAAATGTTAGTTGCGCTTGTAAAAGTAAGTAATTCCATTTGAGCTCCTCCTGGATTCACTTCTGCGGTTGCCAACCCGCTTCTGAAAGATGTGAGAAATTCAGCTGTAGCGGATCCTACTTCTCGCTTTTGTAGAACATGCTGTCACAACAATCAAGAATAATAATTTTCTCTTCAGGAAGGACATAGACATTGATACCTAAATATTAATATAAGAAATGTTTTCTGTTCTGACCAATCGGAGCTGTGCCTAGCACGGCTTCCTGTGAAGTTAGTTCGTAGCCCATTTTCAGAAGAGCGGAATGCAGCGCAAATGTTTTTCCAGAACGTGGAACACCAATACATCCAATGATTTTTAGGTCTCCTTAAACAGATTTTGTTTTAGTTTCTTGTATTTTACCTGCAAGCTTGGGCCATCCGTCAATATCAGTAATAAAATACTTTTGATCTTGTTCAGAATAGGCTGCAACTTTGAAAACAGCAGGCTTCTAAAGTATTATGTTATTTTAGCTGTGTTCTTGTTTCATTCTCTATCCGTTCCACATTACTTCAAATGTATCACTTTTCCTTTGTTTTCTATGATCATATGATAGAGAGAAAAAGCAAAAGGAGGTAGCGCCGGACACAGTCGTCACCAGATAGCCCAATTATCCGAGCGCAAAAGAGGAACGTAAAAGAGGAAAAATATTCACCAGATTATTTTTTTTCTATTGTGATTTTGTTACATTCAACTTTACCTTTCTCCTACTGAAGTCCGCTGTGTTGACAAAACTTTCATTGGAATCAGTTGACTGCCACTCTTGTTCCGCTTTAGCATTTGTTTCTTGGTAAGTTTTCCCTATTTCGGGTGAACTTTTAAAACCACTTTGAAGTTTAGTTGTGTTGATTGACAACCCATTGACCGGTGTGGCCGGTGGTGTTAATGTAGATACAGGATTTGCAATTCGTGATTCTTAAAACACTAATTGAATTACAAAATTGTTTTACCTGAAGTATGCAGAGTGATAACATGTTTTGAAGGTTTTGCAACAGGTTTCAGTGGTGTCATAAACAGTTCTTCGGTTTTTTTGTGAAATGTAATTAACTCAGATACACTTCCTATTATCTGGGAAGGATCGATGAGTGGCTGTTTTGAATCATCGGCAACGAAACCTTCAAAAAACAAATTTCTAGGCAAGTTGAGATAGATGAGATACCCGAAGATATGGGCAGATTTGGCGAATCTGGGTGCTTGCCATCCATGCTTGAAACTACCCTTGGGTCCGATTCATTCTTTCTTGCAGTAAACGTGTTGGTAGAATGAGGAGTGTCCACGATATTATTCTAAAATCAATGCTGATTTTTGAAATTGTACGGTAGTTTGTTTTGCACCCGTTCAGCGCAGGTTGGGCTGTTCACTTTTTTTTCTTTTCTGCCTACTTAATCAAAGTTTATGAAACCAAATTAAGGCGACAGTTATGGGAGCAAAGGCGAAGGGAAGAGCGACAAGATACAAACTAATTGTGCTCAAATGAAACAGGGGGTTCGCCTCCTCCACCCCCGTTTGAAAATAGTGTAAAATTTCAAAATTGACGGTACTAGCTAATTTTGCCACAGCCTAAAAAGGTGTACAAATAATTTTTGTAAATAATAAAATTTTCCAAACCTCTTGGTTTTCTCCACGAGGCTCCAGATGTTCATGAACGGGGCCAGGTTGAGGATTGTTCGCTAAATTTTTTTTAAATTCAAAAGGGCACCATACGTCCGGCTTCGTTTTCAGTAGGCGACCCAACAACGATAACTTGATCATCTGTTTGTGGTTTGGTTTCCGTTTCCTCTCTTGTAAGATCGGCCTCCACTGCAACTGGTGCATTGCGAATTGCTGGTGAAATTTCTCCTGTGGGTTCTCTCAAATCTACTGGGGGTTGTTCAATCAATGACACCATGTCAGTATCTGTTAACTCTGTGTATCGTTTGCCTAAATTTTTATATGTGGATAATATTATAAAGAAACTTACCAAAAATGCGATTCAAAATTTCATTAATTTTTTCACTTGTTAATTGTACCAACACACGCACAATTTTGATATAGTCAGGATTCGGTCTGTTCGTTGAGTTTTCCTAATAAAAGTTTTTGTTTCGCGTAGGTTAAACTTACTCCCGATTGTGTCGGCCTGTTCAATGTTTTGATGTTTAGAAGTTCTGTTAAACATACCAAGACTTCTTGCTGTAAAGCAGAATTTTGGGTGCTAAAATATTTAAATCCCACCCCACGTGCGGGTGAGGCGGTAATCAATGACATGATTCTATGAGCAAAATCGAGAACAGGCTCAAGAAAATGTCTAAAAATATTAGAAAATAACAATACATTGAATTTTAAATTAAGAACTTAAAAGTTTAAAAACACATAGTACACTAAATTGCAAAATAAAAATATGCGAAACAAAATAAAAAAAAACACGTACATCGTCGTTTTCGGAAACAATTGGCTGATTTGTTAATGACCTGCAACACGTTACGTCATTCTCCACTACTCGTGAAACCACTTACTGCTGTTGTATCTGGACTGTCAAATCCCACAGTAATAATTTGAGCGCTAGCTCCAATGACACCTCCCAAAAACGTAGCCATGAACCAGTTGTTATGCCAAGCCTTTCCATGGTACTGAAACGGTTACGACTTATACAGTAAAAGTTACAAAATTTCGACAACTGTGTAACCGATTCTTTTCCAAAAAAAAACGGTAAGAATGTAGTATTGGATATTAAAAACTTACAAAATTCGAAATGGCATTTGTTAAAAGTCCATTTAATGAACCGAACGCTGTTAACAAGTAAACTGAATTGAATCCCAACGTTGCAGCTAGAACTCCAGAGTACTGATGCACCAAAAGCGAAACGGTAGCTGAATAAAATCCGCAAGCTACTCCCATTGTGAAGCATTTAGCACAAGACTCGAAAGTGGCACCCTAAAAGTATACTCTTCAGGACCTATCAAAATACTTACATTTGAAAAAGACTCGAAGAAAATGGCTCCTCCGTACATCGTTGCCGCTGCTTAAAAAAGTAATAAAAGAAACAATATTTTGATAATTTACCTGCTGGTACCACAAAGCACAGAATTAACCCGGTGGCAATCAATGCAAGTGAACCAATCCTTATTAAGAGTTTTTGTAACTGTGTTAGAGGAGCAGTCATCTTTACCCAAGAATCCTGAAATTTTATATACTTCTTAAGAAAATCAGCTAACTGAAGTAGAACATTCCAAAAGAAAGACTAATAATAAACTGCTGATCACACTCTATTTATTGAGCCAGTGCTAGGCTCAGCGATAGCAAAACGCCGCTATAACCCATGGTAAACATGATGAGTAGTTTAAGGGGACAATGTATTGTGACGAACAAAAACAACAATTTTTAAGGGGGGTTCGAACAAGATACGTTTAGTTTTTCATAATGGTAAACACACACCCTCATACACGTACGCACACGTTCGCACATGCATATGCAAACACACACCCTCACAAGTAAGCACACACATACACACGCATATACATACACACGTACGCAAACGCAAACGCAATCATGTTTGGTTAAAGTTGAGTGAGACATCGTTACAATTTAGCTTCTAAAACATCAGTGAGAAATATAGCCCAAAAACACGCCACCCTTGGCTCGGCACGTCAACGAAGATAACCGTCCCTGTTTGGACACTAGTGCTGGTCTGTTTTAGCGATAAGGACAAAATATAGTTTGCAATCCAGCGTTTACACTTACCTACGAGCTTTTGGTGTTCCAGGTGTTCATGAGTTATGTTTATAATTTTGGCAAAGAAGCTTCCGAGATATCAATTAGTTCCGATCACTGTAAACCAAAGTTGCACTACGCTGAGTTGCATCCGGGTTTCATTCTCAATGATCAAACGTGTCTGTTACTTCAAGTAAGTACTTCAAAAACGTGTTTTTTTTCAATTCTTGTGTTATCCAGGCCCCCAAGAAACGCAAATGGTTGGTGTTTGGCGTTCACTCGGAAGATCCGGATTTTGAGCTGGGAACAATCAAATTATCTAGTCATACACGTACTGAATTAGCACTTGGTTTTGGAGACAAGCTACGGTAGAGAAAAAGACGTTTCAAACAACATTTGTTTTAGCGTATTGACTGTTCCTATTGTAAAACACCGATCTGTAACTATTTTACCAATTGGCGACCCACAGCTGCCAACGAGGTAAGATGTTCGTCTAACGATTAGCTGACATTTTAAAATAGAAATTGGCTACCCGACTTTCTCAATGACTACTTTACGGAGCAAGAGTTTCCGGTTCCTGTGCACGTTGGAACTTTACTGGCAGTACATAATAAGATTGGAGAAGAAATGCAGTTCATGGTCAGTTTGTTGTTTTGTTTCCCAAGCACGGTTTTGTTTCAAATTTACATTTGCAAGCATTACCCACAACTGTAGTTTGGACTTAACTACACGATTTGATCGCAAAGGCGATTGGGTCTATCAGTTGGCGTAATTTGCTGCGTATGCAGTTTATAGAAGATTAATCTTGACGACTTTGAACACATTCTTTCAAAACCAAACGTCTAACGTGCATATGAAAACAGCATCAGAGAACATAAAAGAACCAATATTCTATTCTCTTCGTCTTTATTTCTGTTTTTAAGAAACTTAGAGATTCTCCCCTAACACATTGCCTTAACCCTAAGTCGTTTGTAACGGCACCCAAACTTGGGGTAGCTTGATAGCTTTTTACGGTATTCCCAATTAGAACAGTGCACAATAAAAATGGCAAAAAGGGAACAGTAATTGTAGTTATCCACTTTTTTGTTTTGGGTAGGCAACATAGAGTGAACAGTAAACAAAACTGTCATTAAGTTTAAGTTCTTAACGTTTAGGTGACAGCCATTGACGGAAAAGAAGAAGGATACACCTTGATTGAGAACGACACCATTATAAACACCAATGGAGTGTACAGTGAAAGAGTATTTCGAAAATTGCGAAACAGTTTAGGCTTTGCAGGTCTTGCTGGGGTAATCAAAAATTAAATTCTAATCAACGATTTCTTAGATTGATGATGTGCTTGACCAAGTTCGTATGATGGTTGAGGTTCCACTACTTTACCCCGAAATTTTCAAAACAATCGGTGTTGAACCGCCGAGTGGAATTTTACTCCATGGGCCTTCTGGAAGATTATGGGTAAACATGCTGGAGATGCCGAAATGAATCTACGACTCGCTTTTGAAGAATGCGAGAAAAAACCGCCCGCCATTCTGTTTCTGGATGAAATTGACGCAATTGCCCCAAAAAGGGATAAGGTAAAAAATGCATTTGTAGGTCAAACACGTCATTTCAAGGCAACTGGAGAACTTGAACAAAGAGTTGTTTCTCAGCTACTGACTCTCATGGATGGTGTTGTGGGGCGAGATTCGGTGACTGTTCTGGCCGCAACAAACAGACCGAATTCTTTGGATTCTGCGTTAAGGCGCTTTGGTCGTTTTGACAAGTAGGTGAATTGTAGAAACGCATTGTTGCCAAATTTAGGGAAGTGGAAGTAGGAGTTCCAAATGAATTAGCAAGATTGAAGATCCTGCAGGTTAAAACACACCAGATGGGCAACGTTCTGGCTGATGATGTTGACCTGAAAGAGGTTTGAAATTACATGAGTGTAGAAACGAACATATTGAAACAAGGCCTTTAACCTAGCTGAAGGCAAAAACATAGCTCTTCATTTCGAATATGGCTTATGCTTAAGATAAAAAACTGAGATAATGGAGAGCCGTTCAAACTTGTAGGTCTTTAATTTGGCTAAAACTGTGAAAAATAATGTATATAGACCCAAACAGAAGATTAATTCACAAATTGGGCCACCTCAGCCATTTAGGTTCCAATCTTGGCTACCTATCTCTCTTAACACGTATCTTTGTTTAACGTCACCGCAATCGTTAACATCTTGTTTTACTTTTCTGAATCCTGACATTATAAGAAACATTTTTATATTACCTGGAAAAACGATACTTGTTTTTATTATCAAAAACCCAAACAAACATGAATAAAATAGCCAAACTTTGTGTAGAGGCAAAATAATTAAGCTGGTCTATACGGGACCGAGACCGAACGGACCAACGCGCGCGCAAGCGGCTGACAAAAGCGCTGGTCCGTTCGGTCTCGGGTCAATTACAGCTGGTCCGTTCAGTCTCGGGTGCAATAGTCGTTGACCTAGTTATTAATGCTCTACCACAGTGTGAAATACCTCTACCTCGTTAGAAAAACAAGCTTTGACAAGTTTGGAACTGTGTTTTAGTACAGTTCCGAACTATCATAATTCTGCATTTCGATCTTCTCTCTAATTACCTCAGCTAATAGAATGTTTTAACACACGCATCATTAATGGTGTTATAAAACAAGAGGATCATTTGGCTTGTTTGAAAACCAACTGTACAAAATAAAACATTAAAGTTTATTGAGGTGCCTTACTGTTTTATTAGCTGGTAATTAGACAGAAGATCGAAATGCAGAATTATCTGTTTCTTTTTGTCTGCTTTGACATTCCAAATAAAGCTTTCTCAACTCAAAGTGATGGTCAATTAGTAATTTTGCAACTAGCACTTAACTAATACCAAAAAGAAATCAGCCGTGACTATTTTGAACGGTAATTATAATTTGTAATTGTAGTCCTTTCATTCAGTATCTTCTCTCGCGATAAGTCAAATTTGATAAAACGGCCCTCCTTATGCTACGGGCCAGCGTTGTTAATTAATAGGTCATCGGGCCTAATTCGGGTGAGACCGAATGGACCAGCGCGTAATGACCAACGCATTGGTCCGTTCGGACCGCCACCCGTCTATACTCATTCGATTGTCCATGCTTATTTACCTTAAAAATAGTTTTTTAAACCGTCTGCCTCATTTGTAAAGGTGGTTGTTTTTGTATGCTAATTAGGTAGGCCCTGCGAAAACCTGATACTTGGAGCGGTGTTTGAAAATATTATGCTAAATAGGAAGGAATAATTTGCATAAAAAGGACACCTTGGAAAAGGAAGCGGACGGTCCCTTCAAAAGTATATTCAGCAAAGTGACAAGCTATTTATCATAAGAAAAGTGTGAGTTATGCAAAACTCTGCACAAACATTTAAACTTTTAAAACCTTTATTTAAGATCGCCGGAATGACGCATGGGTATGTCGGTGCTGACTTAGCCTCCCTGGTCGCAGAGGCTGGACAAATCTGCGCAATGCGTCTTTGGAAACAAATAAAAACCAATCCTGGAGAAAAGGAAAAGCTTCTCAAAGAAGCAAAAGTAAGTAAAGCGGACTTTCAGGTAAGAAGTATTCAATTTCTAGTATTCGCCAAGTTAAGTTAACAATTGAAAAATTGTCGCCATCCGCCATTCGCGAAAATGTTATTGAGACTCCAAAAGTGACATGGAATGCTATTGGAGGTTAGTTGCTTTTTCAAAATTCTTGTATTTGTAGGTCTCGCGGAGGTAAAGAAAAACATCTATGAGATGATTGAACTCCCTGTAAAACATCCTGAAGAATACGAAAAATTCGGAATGCCTCCATCCAGGGGAGTTCTCTTATACGGGCCATCTGGTTGTGGTAAAACTTTATTTGCAAAAGCAGCCGCTACAATGTGTGGAGCAAATTTTATTTCGGTTAAGGTACTTGCAAAACGTGCATGGCTTAAATTCTTTTGCAGGTTCCTGAGTTGGTAACAATGTGGCTTGGAGAATCAGAAGCAAACGTGAGAGAATTGTTTGACAGAGCGCGCGGTGCAGCGCCTTGTATTCTATTTTTCGATGAAATAGATTCTCTTGCTCCCGTCAGAGGGTCGCGTAAGTTTTACGCTGCAAGTAATTTATAGAAAGCAACTCATTCCAGATGATGGAGGTGCCACCGATCGAATTATCAACCAGCTTCTTACTGAACTTGATGGAATTGGGCAGAAAAAGAATGTGTTTATCATTGGAGCTACGAACAGGTAAATTACGGTGAACAAACTTTTCCGTTTTCATTTTGGATGATGCTCTTAGTTTATCACGAAAAAAACACCAAAAAAGTCTCATTAGCGAGAGAAAAATAGAGAGACCATGGAAAATTCTTGCTGCTGGCATATCCTGCGTTTACTCGTTTGATACGAAATTCCACAGTTTCTTTAATTCTTGAGTATTGTCTGCGATAAACAAGTTATAGTCATACCAACCCGTATGGAATAAGCGGCGCTGTTGACTTTGATTTTTAAAGCCGGCAAAAGTTATTGAAGAACTTGAGCAAAGCCCAAAACACAGATATGGGATGGGCGCATAGTCTCAACCGCATAATTCCAAAAACTCGGATGAAAAGCAACCGGTGGCCTGATTATATAAATCATTTGGCAACCCTTCAGACCGGACTGCATGGATTCAGCTATACTACGCCCAGGAAGACTTGATCAGCTTATCTATATCCCTCTTCCTGATGAAAAAGGGAGGCTTCAGATACTCCAGGTACAGAAAACGTTTATGAAAATCAGTTTTTTTTAGGCGAATTTGGGTTTCGATATTGAAACGGGACAAAAAATCAAGGATTTAATCGAACCTGATGTTGAACTTATCGAATTGGCCAAGTGGACAGAAGGATTTTCAGGAGCTGATTTGACGGAAATATGCAGCAGGTGAACAAAAATGCTTTTAAAACAATTTTTCGCAAAATATTTTGCAGGGCTGTTAAAATTGCTATCAGCGAACATGTGGTAAATCCAACAAAGGGAAATCGTCTAACACGGACTCATTTCGAGACTGTGATGGCCGATGCGCGACGGTCTGTCTCGGATGACGATGTTAGAGCGCAAGTCACTCAAGATTTCTAGATGCAGTTCATTTTAGATTTGAAATCATGGCGAAGAAACACTCCAGGGGAGGTGACAGACCAAAGTTCACATTTCAAAGTCCGAGTCATCTTGAAAACACGGAAAAGTTTGACAGGTCACGGACAACTACGGAAGACTCTCCTTCAGATAGTGAATGGTTCTAGATTACCTAAAGACATAAATTCCCGTCGAATAGAGCGGCGAACATTTTAAATGTAAAAAAACTTTTTTTCTATTTTGTCTGAGGTTCCGTTTCTTTCAGGATTTTGGAAAATAACGCTGCGAAAACCACAAAAATATTTATTGCTTTGCAAACACAAATAGGAACAGACTAATTACTCATAAGTGGGAAAATCACAAAACACATGACAACAGCGACAATGAAAGGATCTGGGCAAACCGTAGACACCCGGGAACAATACAGGCCATGCCATCAGTAAAGCTGAAACTCCGCCACCAGTGGAATGTGGTCACTCGGCATGTGCTTGGTCGGCCAGGGTCCAGTGGTCTTTTTGAGGAGCTTGAGAGATGGAAGAGAAGTTCTTCGCTTGAGCTCCAGCGTGGACGAGAACGATTTCCCTCCAAACTGGAAAAAATCTTTTTTTTTCATTAAAGAAAACGCGACAAAAGTGCTTGATTAAACCATACCTTGAGAGTAAATCCGTTGCTGTAGAAAATGTTGTCCGGCTTCCAGGATGTGCTGTGATGCGACGAAATCTGACGCGTGGAGGATACACTGCTTTCTTGCGGGGTGAATGCACTCTTCACGAAGAAGGGGTGTTCCAAGGTGTTTGCATCCACGACGACAGGCGATTCTGAAAGAGTGAGCGAGTTAGTAAGTGAGTGAGTGAGTGAGTGAGCGAGTTAGTGAGTGAGTGAGTGAGTGAGTGAGTGAGTGAGTGAGTGAGTGAGTGAGTGAGTGAGTGAGTGGGTGCGTGAGTGAGTGAGTGAGTGGGTGAGTGAGTGAGTGAGTGAGTGAGTGAGCGAGTGAGTGAGTGAGTGAGTGAGTGAGTGAGTGAGTGAGTTAGTGAGTGGGTGAGTGAGTGAGTGAGTGAGTGAGTGAGTGGGTGAGTGAGTGAGTGAGTGAGTGAGTGAGTGAGTGAGTGAGTGAGTGAGTGAGTGAGTGAGTGAGTGAGTGAGTGAGTGAGTGAGTGAGTGAGTGAGTGAGTGAGTGAGTGAGTGAGTGAGTGAGTGAGTGAGTGAGTGAGTGAGTGAGTGAGTGAGTGAGTGAGTGAGTGAGTGAGTGAGTGAGTGAGTGAGTTAGTGAGTGAGTGAGTGAGTTAGTGAGTGAGTGAGTGAGTGAGTGAGTGAGTGAGTGAGTGAGTGAGTGAGTGAGTGAGTGAGTGAGTGAGTGAGTGAGTGAGTGAGTGAGTGAGTGAGTGAGTGAGTGGGTGAGTGAGTGAGTGAGTGAGTTAGTGAGTGTAAACGTTCAGTTTCATAAAATTACCGTTGAGAATGTCCCAGATGCTGTTGCGGCCGATCCCAGATGCAATTGGGAGGGCGGTCTCATCGGTAGCCATCTTAGCCTCCTTCTTCAAAGTCTTCTGTACTTTCTGTCCGGAAAGTTCACACTGTTTGTAGCCTTCGAATTGAATCCTGAAACGTTAAATTATAAGGAACCTCTAAAAACGTTACCTGGACTCAGTGATGAAATCGGTCACCGCCGAGTTGCAGGCGGCATTGAAATCTCCACAGAGAATGAAGGGGACGCGTCCATTATCGAGTCCTTCCTACAACAATATTAAGATATTTACGTAACAACCCAGTTTTATACTCACACTCACACACAACTAACCTGAAACAGCTGGCTCATAATCAAGGAGATCTGGCCAATCTTCGAGTCACCGCGGGAAGGGCTAAAGAGGAGATGGGTGTTGGCCACCACGATCTGTCTTCCCGATTCCGTAGATTCCAGGCGGATGAATTGACCTAGAAATACGTTTTTTTTTCAAGGCAAAGTAACTAGTCATACCGACGTGAGGGGTGTGGAGACCGGAGCCAACACCAGCCGAAAGGACCATGGTGCGGTAGTCGACGACGGTGAACTTAGTACGTCTGGCTGCAATGAGGCATCCGTCTTTGAAATGTTCTCTTTTTTTCGTGAAGAAGTAGTAGTAACCACCTAAAAGCATAAGTCACTAACTCAAGTTGTTTCACACTTGTATGTGTCCAAGTACACAACCAAATACCAAAATTTGTATCGATTTTTGCGACTCACTTCCTTCCAGTAGCGGACGGTAGAAGCTGTCGATGTGGGATTCCTGCACCTCTTGGAGGCACAGGATGTCTGCGTTCAAGCGAATAATCTCCTCTGCCAGGAGGACTTTCCGATGGTCCCAGGTCAGGAATTCAGGGGATTTCCTTCAACAAAATGTTACCCTGCTTTAAGGGTTTGCAAACCTCAGGTGATCATACAAGTGGGAGTGGATTTCGACCAAGTTCTGAGCCAGGACGTTGTAGGAAACAATGCGAATCGTCTCTCCTCGGATCTCCACTTCCTAATCGAATGATTTTTAAATTACAATTACTATTACTGTTGTAATAAGGCAATCATGCACAGTGTAAATTGTTAGATTTGCATCATACATTGTGAAAACACCCCGGAAAAGGTTGAAAACTGCCAGAATTTTGTTTAATTTTTAAAGGGTGAATTAAAAAAAGGTTTGTATTTATTTTGGCGGCCAAGTTGGGTGGTCAGTGCCGTTCTGGTTGACAAAAAAGTGCAACGACTTGAGCAACGGGTGAACGCAGGGCAGGCAAACAAGCGATCGTGTTCTACCAGTGCGCGCGCTTCGAAACCCAAAAAAGCACTGGCTGCAAAGCACTGGATTTTTAAATATTCATATTGAAAAGCAAAAACCACTCTTTGAAACACAACCACATTCTGGGATTTACATTTAGAGTCTCAATCACTATGCGAAAATGCGCAGTAAATGTCCTCGCTAAGTCTTCTTTGTGCAGGTCATCCAACTTTATTGATACAAGTGATCATTGTTTATTTATATATCCATTTGTCATTTATTTCGTTCAGCACGCGTAAAGCGTAATAAATTATTATTATTATTATTATTTCCATGATTACCTTTATGTTGCAATTAGTAAACAAGTTCAAAAAGTCAAATAAAATCCAAAACACAGCTGCTCCCTTGGAAATCGCTTACTGAGTGTCACGTATCGGGCGCTCTGAGCCACAATTGTTTACGTTGACGCAACTTGTGAATAGATGTGAACGCTTAGTCATCAAACCAAGTCATCTACTTGGTTTTCAACCACCATAACAATTCGACCAACCAGCACTCGCCTTGTCCAAAACAGCCTATCGCAACTAGATAGTGAAATGTGTTTTGGTTGCTAACCATTATCATTTCATAGACAAAACCTTCCAAAAGTAATTGTTGTAAATGAGTTCCCCATGCACATGCATTTCTAAAACACCACCACCACAAAACCAACATGCAACTAAAACATTCTTAGCCCTCACCTTTGTCGATAATCATCAGAAACTTGAAAATTACTCAATGGTTAGAGAGAACTCTATTCTATTCGACTGATTACCTCATGCTCCCAGACCTGTCCCTTCTTTCCAAACTTGTTCCATAACAAACGAGAAATATTCGTCTCGGAGACGACTTCTGGATGGCTGGGGTCCTGAAAACCAGTCATTCCTTTCTTTTTCAAAAGAGTTGCTCACCTTCTCGAGGTGGTTCTTGCTGTTGTCGAACAGTTTACGGATGTTGGGAACAAGGGAGTTGAAAAACGAAGGCATGCTGATCGACGAAGACTAAATGAATCTCTTGAAACGGCATTGAGAAAACCACAGTAATACACAGAAATACTGAGAAAACAGCAAAAAAGATGCTTTGAAACTGATAATTTTTCAAATTACACAAAAACCTAGGTCTACAAATGTTCCCGGATGAGCGCAGGCTTCTTAAAGGGCAAAAAAAGACCTCGTAAATTTGATTTTTCAAAGTACCCATTTTATATTTGTATTGAATAGACGTTTCCACGATTCCGAAACATACCCCTTTTATATGATTTGGGCTGCAAAAGGGGCGCATTGACATGGCCATTATGCGCGTTTACCGCACGTAAACACGGCTAGAGGGGCGAGACAGTGTGGGAAATGGGGAGACGCAGAGTTGGCGGCAATTCGAAAGTAATTTCCCCAAACTTGAAGCGCTCCTAAATCGGTTCATTTTTATGCAAAATAAGTAATAGAGGTATTTTTCGGAATCCTGGGAATAAGATCGAGACTTTTATCACAAAAACCGAAAAAGTATTCGCGCTATCCTTCTCATTTAATCGAATTTATGATGTAATTAACCAAACAATTGCGGATGTTTAAAATAAGAAAAATTAACGCGCCCTTTTTAAAATTCATGAAAAATGTAATGTTTTCGAGTGACACGGTGTTTTGAAATGACGGAAACTATGCCTCTCCTCATAAGACGCGCCAATCTTTTTTGTCCAAGCGGACAATGTGTCAGAAAGAGAAGGCCACAGAGTGCAAATGAGTAGACGCTAAGGTTTAGGCGGTTATTCAAAAATATAGACATACAATTGCCTTAAAATTGGTTTTCTACAGTTTTAGTTCCATCAAATGCAGATTTACATTATATACTGCACCAATTTAGTCGGTAGTTGTTTAAAATTAGTATTTACTACTTTTTGAAATCAAATATAGAGAAGAGATCAATGAAAAAAGAGAAAGAGATAGTGAGAAAGTGAAAGAAGAGAGAGAGAGAGAGAGAGAGAGAGAAGAAGTAAGAGAAAAGGAGAAATACAAAGAGAGAGATGATGATAAGAGAGAATGGCAGAGAGAAAGAGAGAGAGAGAGAGAGAGAGAGAGAGAGAGAGAGAGATCACGGAAAGAGAAAGAGAAACAGAGAATCTCAGAAAAACGCATACGAGAAAGAAAGATCGCAGGAGGAGAGAGGCCGCCTCTCCCGGAAGGCGCACCGACGCTAAATGACTGTCTCCTGCAGCTACCAGCCGGCTCTAACTCCCTTGTCTGTGGATAGAGACGCAGACAGCGGGGCGTCGTTTCAAACGGACGGATGAATCACTCGTTCGGATAAAACATAGTCTGGCTCATCGCTAAACAGTAGCTGTATAAACAGTGAACACAGCCAAGTGACCGATAAACTGGAACAGCAAAGCTAAGGATTGAGGTGTCTTTGAACCGGACAGGTTTCTTCCGGTTTTCAGTATTTAATCACATTTATCCACTTAAAAAGCGAATAAAAAGACAGTCATTTGCATTTGGGAACATTTGGAACGTGAACCGGGGGCATTATCGGATTGGTCTTTATTCATGTTTCTAAAAACTGCTATTTTACACGCAAGCTTTCTAGCATTGACAACTGTTTGGGGTCCCCCAACTCTGGCGCCTCATTGCCATTGCCCTTCGCCATAGCATTCAAACGCCCGTCCCCGCCAATTCGTGATCGAGGGGATCTCTCTCTCACGAGGCGTCAATGAAGACCTCAAAAAACGGGGAAAATGCGACGCGTCGCCGTCGCGGGATGGCAAATGAACACGAGGAAGAAATACGTGGACACCCAATTCATTCGGAAATATAAGCCGATACGCTCCGTTCAATGTCCTTTGTTCTTCTCATAAAAGAAAGTAAGAGCAAGAGAAGTGGTTTGCGAGCGTAGTGAGCAGGTGCAAGACGGCATGCGTCGTTTTTAAGGGTTTCGTTATTGTTTTGCAAAAGGCTAGCTGCGATTCTGTGAGCGAAACCTACTCGAAGGAACCGAACCAATTTATACTCGGCCATCTTAGAAAAACCCCAGTCGAATTAATTGAATCCCGCTTTTGAAGATTGTTTGTAAGCAAAATGATGGGTTTAAAACCTGAACCTGATACTTTTGATTCCACGTTGTTTTATTTCCTAGCAACATTTTCACGCGTAGCGGCGCGATTCGGAAAAGAATGGTCGGCGGGTCTCGAACCAGCATCATCGGATTCAGAGTTCGAAGCCTTAATCTTTAGACCATGGGTGGATGATTTACGAAACAACAACATCGCGGAATGGAAAGGACTGACTCCGTGGTTGCCCTATGTACGCACGTGGCATTGTGCACCCTGCTCAGTGTTTTGCCCGCCGAGGGGTTGGTGGCGAACGCCAAATGGAGAGAAAAAAAACAGAAAAATAAGGTTTTAGAATTGGCAAAAATAGAGAAAAATAAGGTTATAGAATTGGCTTATCACATGAACACCGTTTATCCTCGTTTTTCTTTGGTTTTATGCCTTAGAATACTGAATTTCAAGCAGTCACACAGTTTTTGCCCCTACACAAATCAATTTTTCAGTTAAGTTTCGCAAATGTTCGACAATAGGTTTCATATTTTCAGATAGACCAGCCAACCCTCATGTTTTCAGAAGAACAGTCACCTGCACTGTGAAGAGGAAAGATGGCATGCGGCGGGTGATTTTTGGAGATTTCTTCTTCGCGATTATTGTTTTTGACCCAACACAGCTGTCCTTCTGGAGCGATCATTTTGTCTATCAGCGAATATTGGAAAGAGAGAAAAGGGGAGTTTAATTACAACTAACAAACCTTTCTCCTTTTCTTCATAAACATGATAAACAAAATAGTTTCCCCTTCTTTTTCTCATTAATTTAGGCCTAGTCAAGGTAAAATGTTAAGGGAGCCTTCTTAAGTTCCAAGCTGCCTGTACCCTATATGTCTTCAAAGACCCATTCGCCTGTCTTTTCCCGCCACAATCGGCGCTTCGAGGCTCCGCCCCAATGCATAATTTCCGACAGTCCCCTTCGCCTTCATCCCCTCCGCCAGTTCTTCCCTACGCGTCCGATTGCTCCGAGTTTTAGTGGCTGAAGAAGCATAACTTGATAGTGAATGTTATGCTCTGCAGCTGCTAAGATTTAGAGTGACCAAAAGTCTTGCTGTCCTCATATTTAACTGTTCATTTACGAAATCTTTGTGAAAAGGCGTTTATCAAGTTTCAAGAGATCAAATATGTTCCTGCTCTGATTGTTATTTCCACCAGATCGTTTATCCCTCCGTCTGGCATTTATCATCTAAACTTAGATGGATCGCGCCGAATTCGATACACGCCGGTCAGCGGCTCATCGGCAGAAAAACTATCGATCCGTCTGAGCGACGATCGCCGGCTGGGTGGTAGATGTCGGAGGACCGTGGGATTCTTGGTATGATAATGATGGGTATGTAAATTGGTGGGCAGAACACACATCCTACATATTGGAAAACTCGGATAGGCAAGTACATGTCGATACACAGATACAACAGGCGCGCACGCGCGTCCGCGCTGACACACACATACACACATTCGCACGTACACACACACACATGCCCACACACCCCATTTAAAAATGCTTGAATATTTCGCGTATTTGTTAGAGAAAGAGAGAGAGAGAAAGAAAAAAAAGAGAGAGATAAAGAAAGAGAAAAGGAAAGAGAAAAAGAGAAAAAGACAGATAGAGAGTAAGAGAAAGAGACACAGAGAGAGTAAGAGAAAGAGACAGAGAGACAGAGAGGCAGAGAGACAGAGAGAGAAAAAGAGGCAGAGAAAAAACAGAAAGAGACAGAGAGAGAGAGAGGGAGAGAGAGAGAGAGAGAAGGGTGAAGGATTGAGACAATATTGGCTACTGGGAAAACAAAACTCTTGTCAACATTTTAGCTTTGGAAAAAAAATAATTTCCATTCAAATTACCTCTTACATAATCACACGCCCATTTCATTGCAGGTAGTGGACCGGCGTTGCGCCGTCGTTCTGCGGTGAATCACGCGCAATGCGCCCGCGAGAACCGAAAGGGCAAATGGTGATGGGGGAGAGGGGAGAGGGGATGAAAAGGCATGATGTCGCACAAGGGAAATTGACCTCCTAAAATGGGGAAGGTGTATTTCTGTTTTCTGAAAACCATCGAAGGAGAAGAATGTACAAACCAAGATAAGTATCTCTCTCTCGCTCTCTCTCTGTTTCTCTCTCTGTTTCTTTCTCTCTGTTTCTCTCTCTCTGTTTCTCTTTCTTTCTCTCTCTCTCTGTCTCTGTCTGTCTCTGCCTCTTTCTTTCTCTCTTTCTCTCTCTCTCTCTTTCTCTCTCTCTCTCTCTCTCTCTCTCTCTGTATCTTTCTCTCTTTTTCTGTTTCGCTCTCTCTTTCTCTCTCTCTCTCTCTCTCTCTCTCTCTCTCTCTCTCTCTTTGTCCCTGCCTTTCTGTTACTCTCTCCTGTTTCTCTCTTTCTCTTTCTCCTCTCAGTTTGTCTCCCTCATCGTCTCTTCCTCCCTCTTTCTTGTTTCTGTCTTTTAGGTTTTGCCACTCTATCTCCCCAACCGATCAAGTTAAGGTGACCCTGAGGATGCCAACTGCTCGTTGGGGGGTCACCTGTCTAGACGTTTTATCGGATGACATACTACAATCTCCGCACACCGCAAACAACGCGCCTGTGCTCCCGTCTGGTTTAGCATCCGGAACCTCTTCTTGCCTAAGCAGGTTCTAAGAAACCTTTCGTTAAAGGAAATCTCAACAAGGCTGGCCACCCGGCGTTAATCCTTTAATAAACCACAATTACAACTAATCTGGTCAGAGTAAACCTAAGCCCGTATCGCGTTCGTATCGGCAGTCATTACGACATCGTCAGCTGTCAGGAGCTTTGTTGCGTTGTTTTGGCACCTGTTCTTCAAATGTTAACACGCGAAACAATTGCCAGCCGATTTTGCTGTGAACGAAACAAGAGTTTCCATTTTTCACATTGTAGCGAGTTTTAGCTTACCTTATTGAATTCAATTGAATAAGATAACCTAAACTTTGTAAACGAACTAATCTTCAGAAATAGGCATTAGTTTGAAATAGTGCAGTTCTGGCTCAATTGGTCAAATTTTAGCTGGGAAAATGCAAGTTTTACATTCGTAACATAAAAATGAGAGAATTTATTTCTTTGTACGGTAATTTGCCAGCCAATCACCTTAAGTTGTTGTTTATGGCATAAACCACCTAGGCAAACAATCTGATAACAACGCGACTATGTCGACGTCTCGTCACTCGCGGAACAAAGGTCATCGCCGCTAAAAGAGTTTCCGCCACTTATCGTTCCGGTGAACTCTGCCCGAAAGGTCCCAGAAAGATGCTTCCTTAGCTCCCGTAAGCATTCGCAGTCATACTGCACCCGTAATTATAAATTCAGCATTGTTTTGCCCATTGTGTCTATTCCATGATTTCCAGTTTCTGAATTGTTTTCTACATTTGGGATGTGCCCAAAACGTCATAATTCATTTATTAACAAAGCGACATTTTTACGTTTCCTTGGTTAGATGTAGTTTGACAATCAAAAAGAGCAAGGGTAGTTATAATTGTGACTCGTAATTGTATTTTTGTTATTTCTTCTTGAGCTCCTAACAAATGGCCATTTAGTTTCTTGTTTGGAAATTATTTTTTTGAAGCGGAAGGGTTTTCAAAAAAATAAAATTTTCAAAAGATAAATTGTAATGTGCATAATTTTCGATGTCACCTGATAATGGACCACGCCTTTGAGCCACCCGTAATTGTATTTTTGTTATTTCTTCTTTTTTATAACTTGTATGTGCTATTAGCGAACGTTTTTGTCAAAATTTATTCTAGTCAAAGTTTTTTAAATAATCCCTAACCTTGAATTTAAGTTTCAAATGCCTCCAGAAAACAAAAAGCTTCACCAGAAGTTTTCGCCTATACCTGTCTCACAGCTCGGGTTTACGGAACTGCCCATGGAGAGAACACATAAGTTCTTGTTGCTTATTTTTTGATGTTCTAATGTTTTGCTTAAGAGCCTTCTCAATCGCAACGCTTCTCAAATCCGTCGCATTCAAATGAGCCCATATTTTTCCAAGACGCTTGCTCTTTGCATTTCCAATTAATGGCAAGAAGACTTTCATTCGCAATGACAACCCTTGAAGCCTCCTTCATTCAGTAAACAAGACTTCGTTGCCCCAATTCCTATGTTATCTTTACGCCTTCATTATTACATGCTGTACAATTAATTTACAATTTTTCGCGATAACGTTTTTATGACTACCTTGCGATTGCGCAGTTTACACGACTAGAGCGTTCTTGTGTTGTTGAATCGCGGAAGCAGATTGTATATTTTGAGCTCCCAATGTTTTGCGTTAGCGTGTTTTGTACATCAAACCCATTTTTCTTATTAGTTTATGTATCCTTTTTATATATTGTTGTCGCTGCAAAAATAGAACGAGAGAGAGAGAAATAGAGAAAGAGGAAGAGAGAGAGCACATTATTGTCGGAGATTAAGCATTAAACATGTCGGCTATGTATGAGAAGCCCTGGTTCACTTGTTTTTTGATTTTTGATTTGTTGTTTATATAAGCCTCCATGCCGCCGTTTTCCCACTAAATGCTCACAGATGTGCCACTTTGGCAACCTCTCCCTGCGCCACATTTCTTAATATTGCAAAGTTCCCCAAACGCGTCACCATTCGCAATCATTTTTATTACAAGGATGCTTTTGTACAAAACCCTTTTGAAATAAAATTTGTAACTTGAATTTTGTTCAAACTAATGAAAAAACCTTGTTTTTACAGGTCTCAATCTAATTCGATCGGAACTATTCACTTCAAAATGACCACTATGCTGCATGCTCCCGTCCTTCTCCTTCTCGCCATTTTCCAAAAGGTTCAATTAGTTTTATATAGTTAGTTTATAAGCCTGATTTTCAGATGGACACAAAGTCGTTATGCCGATTCAGGCAAACATGCAAAACGATGGACAAAGTCGCTGAAGGCTTCCGGAAAAGAATCCGTTCAAGACCGAAGAGCGGAATAACAAGGACTTTGTTTCTTGGTCCTCAAGTTTACCAAGAAGAAGGAAAAGAAGCAAAAGAGGTGGGTTTCATAAATACGCTTTACAAACCACTGTTTTTTTATTAAGTTACAAGCTTTCAAACAACGATCAATTTTTTTGGAAACTGATTGAAAAAAAGAGAAAACGGACCCTTCATTAATTTAACAAAAACGGTTGAAAATTTACCATAAGGTTAAATTTTTCTTGCCATTTTTCTAGGGATTCTAGTTAATGTCTAGGTTTTATATTTAAACATTCACGCACAAACACATTCATATTTAAAATACACACACATACAGGCTTAAAGGTGTTTTTATTATCATACAAATTATTGCATGTGTTTAGGGGGGTTGATCCGAAATTGCTCCATTAACAAACACTAGGAATTTCTCCATTAACAAACACTTTTTCATATTAAAGGTTTGCATCAAATTGTAAGATTTCTCAAAAAATTAGGATAAATATTTAAAATGTTACAAATGAAAAAACTTTCTTGGCATTTGGCCAGTTTATTTACTTTTCAGGCAACTCAATGACCTACCTTAAACTATAACACATAACATAAAAATATTTTTAGGTTCTGGGGGTCTTTGTGCTCTACGACAGTTACTCCAAAATCTATCCGAAGTATGTTGACGAGCATGTGTCATACCACCATTACAACAACTCCGTTTGTGTTAACAAGAACAACTTCTGTGACCTCAAAAAGATTTGGAGACAACTTTCCGGAGTCTATTTCGACGCTGTCTTTTGTGTTAGCTATGAGCAATTGAACTAAACTCAAGAATTTTTTTAAGGAAGGAGACTTTGGTCAACTTGAGGAATATTTTCATGGAGAAGACGCTGATGAGCACGAGGGGGGCGACGAATTAGAAATTGAGTGGATAACTAAATCTACCGATCTTCTCGAACTACTTCAACTACAAGTGGAATTCCTAACGGTCAAATATGTGTGTGAGCAACAACTGCTGGATCTTCTGGATGTTGTTGAGTTTACAAATGTTGGAATCAGCGGTTTCCGTTACTATTCTTATGAGAACTTCCGCATACAGGTAGGGAATGTTTCTTTTTGATGTCTTTAAAAAAAGCGAAAAGATACCCGAAGGTTTGTGTTATCCGATTATCTTCAAATATTTTGTGCTAAAAAACAAACCAATGAAAGTCTCTGTTTAAAGGGACTTTCAGGGATCTCAAATTTCTACTTTGTCTGAAATAACAATGTAAAAACCATTGTATACAACTAACAAAATCCACCTAGGGGGACGTAAAGACCCACAAGGGGGACGTAAAGTCCACTTGGTCGACTTTGCGTCTAATTCTATTCCTATTCATTGTTGGCTCACAGATATTCATGTTCTCTCATACCTAAGCCTACTTCAATAATTTTTCTTCGAAAGATAAATTTTTTTTACAGTTATTATAATTTTAATTGTTTGAAAAAAAAGAATAAAAAACCATATCAAGAACTAAATCTTATTAGAAATTAATGAAACTATTTTTAAACCATATGAAAAAAATGTAGTCTTTATCAGGTGTATTTTAATTGTTTGATTAATCAAAACAATTATTGATTTGAATCTAGATAGTCTTCACTGAAATTAAACATTTTCGTTTGAAGTTTATAAATGCTAAACAATTGCTTTAATATGAAAAAAATCAAAAATTTGCAAATATCCTTTATTTCATTTAAATAAGCTCTTTCACGGTTACAAGTTTTCTTAGTCAATTTTTTATTGGTTTTTCTGTCTTTGCAAGAGAGGAAGCGGTTTTGGCTTGGGTGGTCCAGGATTTAAAAAAAAACATTATTTACCAGCTTTCAATTTCATTTTTTTTACAATCATGAATAGATGCACTGTACCTACAAACAGCTGCTAAGTTAAAAAAAAGAATATCTGTGAGCCAACAATGAATAGGAATAGAATTGGACGCAAAGTCGACCAAGTGGACTTTACGTCCCCCTTGTGGGTCTTTACGTCCCCCTAGGTGGACTTTACGTCCCCCACCTGGGTCTTTACGTCCCCCTCCCCTGGGGGGACGTAAAGGGTACGAACCAACAAAATCTATTGAAAAAATTCTTTTTTAATAGGCTTTTTTAAACTGAGAAATTTTTTAGAAAAAAAGAAAAGAAAAAAAACTTGTCCATTAATCTAAACTGCTACCGAATTTTCAATTTTTATAAACATTTAAAAAACCTTTTGACTTAAAACTTTCAACTAAACAGAAGTAACGCAAAAATTCTTTGAATTCAATAGACCAAAATTAGACAGACAATAGTTTAATTTCTGATCGACGAAATCAAGAGAGAAATTGCTAGCTGAACGTATTCATTAAGCCAAACATGCATATTTAAAGGAAAAATGAAATTTTTACAATGGTTGAAAAATGCAATTTCAGGGTTGTAAACATATTTCCGTCCACTGGGTCGGTGAGAGAAACTGGCGGAAACTTTTTCCCGCTGTTCTTGGAAGCGAATCTGCCGTCATCTATTTTGACATTTACAAAACAGCACAGGCGTGTTTGTTTCTTGACGTAAGTTTTCTACAATACTTTATTTCACAAGTGACTCAGGAAATCATGAAATTGCCGGACCATGGAAGTTTGAAAAAACTACTAATTGGAGGACCCTATTACTCTGACCACATTGAAGATGAAGACATTACCCTGAATTTTTACGGGACTGAAATCCTGTCAAAACGGATGTTGTTTGGCTGTGATGTTTATGAATCCCCCGAAGAACGTACAATCCGAGTTTGTCTAGTTTGTCACTTTTCTAATTCACCGATTTAGATGACTGAACTAGGCAGTTTGCGCAGTGTTGTGTTCAAAAATGGAAAAAGGGCACTTATGTTCTACACTGATGTGAGATTTTAACTTTGTTTACATTAAATGTTTTTTAGAAATTCTCGCAAAATGGAACAAGGGGTTCCCAAAACCGCCTGGAGGTTATCATCCACTTCGATGTGCGTACTCGCCTGGAGTTCCTTGATGCCATTTTCCCCACAATATTCGGAAATGTTCCCTATGATTTGTCTCTGAAGTTTGAGGAGTTTATGACGGCTGTGGAGGAAACTGATGCCATGGAGCTCATATATGGATCGTATGCCGCTCACTATGAGCAAGAAGAATTGCTTCCCGCTGCCTTCGGTGTCTTTCATGATGGTAACGGAAACCCGGCTGCACAAGGTGTCTTGGCAGACGAGGAAGAAGATGATGAGGAAGACATAGATGAAGGAGAAGAGGAGGACGAAATGGATGTTGAAGCCCACGATCTCTGAGTGAGTTTAAACATCTTTTTCCATATTAAAATTGTTACTAAAACTAAATTGGACTACGGATTTAGTGTTTACGGGTCACGTGAGCGTTTTTAAAGTTAAAACTATTGGTGGTTTCCACCTTTATAAAGAAATTGATGATTTGAGGCTGCGTTCACTATGCCCATATTCCAGTTCTCAAATTTTGATTTTTGAAGTATTTTCATTTTACGTTGAAGAAAAAAAAGCCTACTTTTCCTTGATCAATCGAAAATGGAGTGTGGGGTTTGCAAATGACAGAAACGTTTGTAAATAGCTTAAGACATCTTTTAAGGAATTTTTTGCGGCTTCTTACGAAGCAAACACAACTAAAAATTTCAGTTAAATAATTTAGCAGTTTTCAGGAACGTTCGCCAATTTTCTAGCTGAAATGTTACTTAACTTCTCCGTTTCTGGTGTCATTGCGCTTGTGTCATCTTCCCTAGTTTCCTATTAGTTGTATAAGCACTGTCCGTGTGAAGATATTATAGAATGAATAATTTACGATGTTTATATTTTTCTGGTCGTTGTCTGTGTCACATCGACTAAATGAAAATATACTGGGTAAGGAATAGTACGAAACGAGGACACAGGTTGTCAAACTGTTCCCATTTTTCGCAAAATATTA
The DNA here is from genome assembly GCA_022343465.1 of Oscheius sp. G VE-2021. Lineage (NCBI taxonomy): Eukaryota > Metazoa > Nematoda > Chromadorea > Rhabditida > Rhabditidae > Oscheius > Oscheius sp. G VE-2021. The sequence continues at coordinate 1,106,552 of JAJQXH010000036.1, forward strand.
TATTTTCTATGCAAGAAGTGTAAACTCAACCTCTTTGGGCAGTACAATCCTGGTTTCTAAATCCTGGCAAAGCCCCATTTACAGGTTGACCAGATGAGTTCAGTTAAAGTTGATTCGCATTTGCAAAAAACAAAGGTTCCAGTTCTCTAACAAAAAAAGCTCGTTGTCGTTATCTGTAAGTAATTGCACTGATCGTGATAAGAATTGGTGTCTTTCATTTCAATTGTAATAGAAATACATCATTGAAGTGGGCGATATTGCATATACTAGAACTTTCTAAATTTCCTACACATTTGAGGAAAAACTAAGCATTTGCGCAAATTCAGAGGTTCCTAGAACATTCCTACGGTAGCTTATCTACTGTGTGGCCTTGACTCGCATTGGCTGACGCATACGCCCACCCATGCAGTGTAAACAAACATTGCATGTGAACCTTCTGAAGCAAAAAACCGAAGTCAAAAATCAGGTTTTGAATGAAAAATATCACTTTCTTGCAACTTATGTAATAATTACGGTCTACCGATTGATATATTGAATGAGCTATATTGAATGAATGATAAATATTTATTATGTTTTTACATTTCCCAAGACTTCCATTTTCCATATTTTTCCCTTTAAAGCATTTTTATATGGTTTTTCATTCTTCAGGTTTTGGAAATAAGGTCTTTCTCCGCATTTTCGCTTCATTTTCAAAAAAATATTTGTTGTTGAAATGAGTTTACGGAGTGGAATCATGATTTTACCTTTTGTTTACTTATCCCATCCCTACACAGGTTTAAAGGACTAACTCAATTAACCTAATGCAATTAATGCGCAACTGGTTTCCCTGTTCGCTGCGAGACCAGCCCATTTGGGGTTTGAAAAACACATCCTAAAAGTGAAAGTAGTTGAATTTATTAGTGTTTCGGTTCATTTTCAAAATTGTTTATTATTCATTCAGATGGTATTTACATCCTCCGCTTTCTTTTAAAAAAGCTAATTAAGCTACTGCAATTAGCGGCAAATTCTCGCTTGTTCACTGTCTGGGTCCCGCGCGGAAAATTCAAATGGCGTTATGCATACAATGCAAATGTAACTAGATGCGTTGTTTCTGTTATGTGATTTTTCTAAAATTAATATTTTTGGTTTCTTACTATTGTAAGTTTTCAGATTTTCGAAAAAGAGACTGGTGAGAAAGGATGTTTCACAACAAGAATGCTATTCTACACACGGAAGAAATCCAACGGGAAATTTAAATGGGTTTGGTTTTAAGTCTTAAATTCACTTTTTCCTTTTTTTTCAGGTTCCTTTTTGAAATCAACGTAGACTTCAGTTACCGTATCGATGGATTAAATGAAGAATGCCAGGCAATAAAGGTCAAATAGCCCGTGAAACTTCATGAAGTAAAGGAAAGCCACGATTCCCTGTATATGACATCACTCCACTACTTAGCGAACGCCATTTCTTTGGATAAAGTGGCATCGGTCTCGGCCCATCCTGGTGGAACACGACGCGCTAGGACCATCGTAAGTGATTTCTTTTTCACTTGTTAATTTTTGATTTTTGTTTCAGCCAACACTTCATGATGTACGGGGCGAGAGTGCCGCAGAACGCTACAGAGGCTGGTCACGTCTTTCTTCCAACTGCGGAACTGAAGGTGGGTGCTTTATCAATGTTTTATCCTTAGCTTGTTGAGTTTCAAGGTAAACCGTTCAAAGTCCCATTATTCAAAAGCATGTTGAAAGTGGCCGCAGCAAGTACGTCTTTTGACAAAGGTATCCAGCAAATGCTGGGTCTTTAGAGTAAACTTTCGTTACCAAGATCGGACTAAACCTAGATAATCTACTTTTTTTTCTTTTTAAGTTGTCTGACCGCCAATGTAAGCATGACTATCCATTTGTCAATTATTATTTCATACGTATAGTACTCCTAATTTCCACAGAAGTACATTTCTACTCTATCTACAGAGTTTTGAAAGCAATTGGTAATGGCGCTGACGGCCATTGCTTCGTCCGTTCCGTTTAATCGAATTTTAATATTACGATTTACTGTTTTTTAAGAAGATAATACAGAGAGCGCTATTCAAAATTTGAATTAGCAACGCAATAGGCGTTTTCCAGGAAAATGAAAAGACTAGACCTGTGACGTACTTAAAAAGACGAAAACGTTACTAAGACCGAGTAGGATGTCCTATTACCACATTGTCTTTAATGCCAATAAAATTGCAGCTAGTCTTTTTGTTTGATTTACTACAAAAGCGCGGAACTAATGACTAGTCCGGAAGAGCTTAGTTTACACCATTTTCAACTTTTAATTGATTTAGAGAAATTAAAAGTAAGGGTAACCAATCGGCGTTTTGATGAGTGACATAAGTCTGCAAACATACTATTCCGACTTCCAACCAGTAGCCATTATGTCTTTTGCAAAACTTTAAAAAACTCCCAATTGCTCAATGGATTTTTCTTTTTCGGCTAACGAGTATGAGATCCAACGAATGAGCTTGTATCTATCTCAATGGCAGGAAGAGAACCCCATCTCATGCAATTCCGTATAGTGTTGATCCACCGATGCAAATTACTTTTGAAATTTGTTTGGGCAACTCTAGTATTTTGCAATCTCTCAATCTCTATCTCTCTCACACAGCCCCACGCTCTCTCCCCCTCTCTACACACCCCCTCTGTTTCCCTTTCTCTCCCTCTCTCACTCCCTCCCTCTCTCTCTTTCTCTTTTTCCCTTTCTCCCTCTCTCTATCTCTCTCTCTCTTTTTGTTCTCTATGTCTCTTTCTCTCGCTTCTAAACCAGGTTTTGTATTACAAGTGAAAACCAGTTTAGTTGATTTTTATTAACTGAAACCAACAATAAAGCAATGCAGGCAGTTTATTTTTTAAATAAACAAAAAGTGGTCTCCTGGGATGCGGGGCATTTTAGATGGAGAAGCACAGGAAGATGTAGACGATCGCCAGGACAATGGTGAGGACGATGTAGTCCTTTACAGGATCGTAGTCGGCGGCCTGGAAAATAAGTTACTTGGTTGATTTCTAGTTTGCAGCAGTTCTATTATATTTTCTATGCAAGAAGTGTAAACTCAACCTCTTTGGGCAGTACAGGAGGCAGAAAAAACGGAGCAGCTGAACTCGCCGATTCCAAAACTGCACGTACTCGTAAACATCTCGAGTTTGGTCTTGACGCCATTTTCCTTGTTTTGTGAAATCTTTCGAAAAACAAAAATTTAAAGCCGGAAATGGCAAAAACGAAACACTGTGAAAGTGGGCCTGTCTGGGTCTTGAGACAGCATGTACAAAAAATTCAGCTAGCCGCTGCCAAAATAAACAAAGTTTTTACTCAGACTCATTGAAAGTAGGACACGATTAAACCATGTTTAATGAAACAGTGATGTTATGTAAACATGGCGAATCACAACATTTCTCCATAGTAAGGACCATCGTAGTCTTCTTCAGATCCTCTTTGAATCTTTGTAGATGGACTGAAATACTCCGTTCTTTTCGAATGATGTTTTTCTAACCTGTATCTAAAGAGACGTTTTTGAATTCCAGCTCGGTAGTAACCAGAAGTAGCTGATGGGTATAAGTTTGTCTGTTTCGGCACTGAAAAATATTTTTGAAACGAACATCGAGAATCGAAACTTACGGTAGTATGGGGACACGGAAGGCATCAAAAAGAAGAGAAAAGCGGCATCAAAAAGAAGAGAAAATTTCGATCGCTTTTCTCTTCTTTTTGATGCCTTCCGTGTCCCCATACTACCGTAAGTTTCGATTCTCGATGTTCGTTTCAAAAATATTTTTCAGTGCCGAAACAGACAAACTTATACCCATCAGCTACTTCTGGTTACTACCGAGCTGGAATTCAAAAACGTCTCTTTAGATACAGGTTAGAAAAACATCATTCGAAAAGAACGGAGTATTTCAGTCCATCTACAAAGATTCAAAGAGGATCTGAAGAAGACTACGATGGTCCTTACTATGGAGAAATGTTGTGATTCGCCATGTTTACATAACATCACTGTTTCATTAAACATGGTTTAATCGTGTCCTACTTTCAATGAGTCTGAGTAAAAACTTTGTTTATTTTGGCAGCGGCTAGCTGAATTTTTTGTACATGCTGTCTCAAGACCCAGACAGGCCCACTTTCACAGTGTTTCGTTTTTGCCATTTCCGGCTTTAAATTTTTGTTTTTCGAAAGATTTCACAAAACAAGGAAAATGGCGTCAAGACCAAACTCGAGATGTTTACGAGTACGTGCAGTTTTGGAATCGGCGAGTTCAGCTGCTCCGTTTTTTCTGCCTCCTGTACTGCCCAAAGAGGTTGAGTTTACACTTCTTGCATAGAAAATATAATAGAACTGCTGCAAACTAGAAATCAACCAAGTAACTTATTTTCCAGGCCGCCGACTACGATCCTGTAAAGGACTACATCGTCCTCACCATTGTCCTGGCGATCGTCTACATCTTCCTGTGCTTCTCCATCTAAAATGCCCCGCATCCCAGGAGACCACTTTTTGTTTATTTAAAAAAAATAAACTGCCTGCATTGCTTTATTGTTGGTTTCAGTTAATAAAAATCAACTAAACTGGTTTTCACTTGTAATACAAAACCTGGTTTAGAAGCGAGAGAAAGAGACATAGAGAACAAAAAGAGAGAGAGAGATAGAGAGAGGGAGAAAGGGAAAAAGAGAAAGAGAGAGAGGGAGGGAGTGAGAGAGGGAGAGAAAGGGAAACAGAGGGGGGGGGAGAGAGGGGGAGAGAGCGTGGGGCTGTGTGAGAGAGATAGAGATTGAGAGATTGCAAAATACTAGAGTTGCCCAAACAAATTTCAAAAGTAATTTGCATCGGTGGATCAACACTATACGGAATTGCATGAGATGGGGTTCTCTTCCTGCCATTGAGATAGATACAAGCTCATTCGTTGGATCTCATACTCGTTAGCCGAAAAAGAAAAATCCATTGAGCAATTGGGAGTTTTTTAAAGTTTTGCAAAAGACATAATGGCTACTGGTTGGAAGTCGGAATAGTATGTTTGCAGACTTATGTCACTCATCAAAACGCCGATTGGTTACCCTTACTTTTAATTTCTCTAAATCAATTAAAAGTTGAAAATGGTGTAAACTAAGCTCTTCCGGACTAGTCATTAGTTCCGCGCTTTTGTAGTAAATCAAACAAAAAGACTAGCTGCAATTTTATTGGCATTAAAGACAATGTGGTAATAGGACATCCTACTCGGTCTTAGTAACGTTTTCGTCTTTTTAAGTACGTCACAGGTCTAGTCTTTTCATTTTCCTGGAAAACGCCTATTGCGTTGCTAATTCAAATTTTGAATAGCGCTCTCTGTATTATCTTCTTAAAAAACAGTAAATCGTAATATTAAAATTCGATTAAACGGAACGGACGAAGCAATGGCCGTCAGCGCCATTACCAATTGCTTTCAAAACTCTGTAGATAGAGTAGAAATGTACTTCTGTGGAAATTAGGAGTACTATACGTATGAAATAATAATTGACAAATGGATAGTCATGCTTACATTGGCGGTCAGACAACTTAAAAAGAAAAAAGTAGATTATCTAGGTTTAGTCCGATCTTGGTAACGAAAGTTTACTCTAAAGACCCAGCATTTGCTGGATACCTTTGTCAAAAGACGTACTTGCTGCGGCCACTTTCAACATGCTTTTGAATAATGGGACTTTGAACGGTTTACCTTGAAACTCAACAAGCTAAGGATAAAACATTGATAAAGCACCCACCTTCAGTTCCGCAGTTGGAAGAAAGACGTGACCAGCCTCTGTAGCGTTCTGCGGCACTCTCGCCCCGTACATCATGAAGTGTTGGCTGAAACAAAAATCAAAAATTAACAAGTGAAAAAGAAATCACTTACGATGGTCCTAGCGCGTCGTGTTCCACCAGGATGGGCCGAGACCGATGCCACTTTATCCAAAGAAATGGCGTTCGCTAAGTAGTGGAGTGATGTCATATACAGGGAATCGTGGCTTTCCTTTACTTCATGAAGTTTCACGGGCTATTTGACCTTTATTGCCTGGCATTCTTCATTTAATCCATCGATACGGTAACTGAAGTCTACGTTGATTTCAAAAAGGAACCTGAAAAAAGGAAAAAGTGAATTTAAGACTTAAAACCAAACCCATTTAAATTTCCCGTTGGATTTCTTCCGTGTGTAGAATAGCATTCTTGTTGTGAAACATCCTTTCTCACCAGTCTCTTTTTCGAAAATCTGAAAACTTACAATAGTAAGAAACCAAAAATATTAATTTTAGAAAAATCACATAACAGAAACAACGCATCTAGTTACATTTGCATTGTATGCATAACGCCATTTGAATTTTCCGCGCGGGACCCAGACAGTGAACAAGCGAGAATTTGCCGCTAATTGCAGTAGCTTAATTAGCTTTTTTAAAAGAAAGCGGAGGATGTAAATACCATCTGAATGAATAATAAACAATTTTGAAAATGAACCGAAACACTAATAAATTCAACTACTTTCACTTTTAGGATGTGTTTTTCAAACCCCAAATGGGCTGGTCTCGCAGCGAACAGGGAAACCAGTTGCGCATTAATTGCATTAGGTTAATTGAGTTAGTCCTTTAAACCTGTGTAGGGATGGGATAAGTAAACAAAAGGTAAAATCATGATTCCACTCCGTAAACTCATTTCAACAACAAATATTTTTTGAAAATGAAGCGAAAATGCGGAGAAAGACCTTATTTCCAAAACCTGAAGAATGAAAAACCATATAAAAATGCTTTAAAGGGAAAAATATGGAAAATGGAAGTCTTGGGAAATGTAAAAACATAATAAATATTTATCATTCATTCAATATAGCTCATTCAATATATCAATCGGTAGACCGTAATTATTACATAAGTTGCAAGAAAGTGATATTTTTCATTCAAAACCTGATTTTTGACTTCGGTTTTTTGCTTCAGAAGGTTCACATGCAATGTTTGTTTACACTGCATGGGTGGGCGTATGCGTCAGCCAATGCGAGTCAAGGCCACACAGTAGATAAGCTACCGTAGGAATGTTCTAGGAACCTCTGAATTTGCGCAAATGCTTAGTTTTTCCTCAAATGTGTAGGAAATTTAGAAAGTTCTAGTATATGCAATATCGCCCACTTCAATGATGTATTTCTATTACAATTGAAATGAAAGACACCAATTCTTATCACGATCAGTGCAATTACTTACAGATAACGACAACGAGCTTTTTTTGTTAGAGAACTGGAACCTTTGTTTTTTGCAAATGCGAATCAACTTTAACTGAACTCATCTGGTCAACCTGTAAATGGGGCTTTGCCAGGATTTAGAAACCAGGATTCGACACAGAACGTTGGATCGTGGATACGATCTTTCCATCCATGTCCACTGTTGTGTTTTTTTTTAATTTGTAAAAGAACTACTGATAAAAGAATCTCAACACCTAAAGGAACACTTTCAAATCATCTTTACTTATGCTTCTACAATTTTACTAGTCTTTCTTTTTAGGGAGCTCCTTCCAATTACTTCTTCATGATTCCATTAGACCCATGTTCAGAAGGTTTCTTTTTTTCGCATGTTTCGGAAAGTCCGAGCCGGCCGGCGAGCTGCCAGTCAGATTGATAGGTCACAAAGATGGCCAGATCGGGCCATCTTTGGCCCGATTACTTAACTTGTCTAATGAAAAATAGATTTTTCAAAGCAACTAAACTTTTTGAAGCTTAGCAAAATGCGTCAACTGTCTTTCTAATAAAATATGAACCCTTGTCGCGTATTTGACAGTTTTGAATGAAATGTCTGGGTAATAGAAGGAAACCAAACCAAAATGCCCGTTTCTACTAGGCTTCTAGGTACGTGAGAAGTGTCTCCCATTAGGTGTGATTTCCAACTTCTTCCGATTCCGTGCAATCTCGAGATTTTTCGTATTGCGCGAAGCTGGTCTCTGTCTCTTGCCTGCTGACGAAACAGCGGGGTGGATGACGGGGCGGAGCAATCCCGCAAAACTCGACAACAGTCCCAACTAATCAATTACGCCTAAAACCTGGCGGCGTTGCCCAATTATTACAAGTTTGCAAATTTCCTTGTACTATTTAAATTTTTTATGCAGTTAGGGTTGATATTGCGTTCAATCACATTTATTGCGCAGTTTCGCGCGCGAATTTGCCAATATCTCGGGGACATTGTGTTCTACCTTGTAGTTGCAGTTACTCAGTTGGAGCAAATACCCAAAGAAACACTTTTTTCTTCAAACGTTACCCCTTAACCCCAAGTGTTTGTTGAATTTGCTCAATCCCCGCTTTAATTTTAAACTCATGCACGTTCAGAACTGTTGTAAACGACGGAAATGCCCGCAGTAGCCAACGCGGTCATCATTCTGGCCTCCTCTCCTTTCCCCTTGCGCAAGGTTAATACTTCAACGCCTTAGTCAGTTTATAGAGAAACTAACTCAAATCAACTCTCACCAATGATGTGCTTTCAGGAATATTGGAAGGTGCTTCTCGTTCTCCTTCTGATTGGAGTTCTCGCCCTTCTCCTTCACTATATGAAGTGGTTCTGAAGAAGTAGATTTGGATGCTAAAGCGGCTGTATAAACTTGCCTTCTGTATTTGGTTCTTCTTGGTGATGCATCAATAAAACATGATTTAAACAGTTGCTTGGATGTCTATATCACCGAGATAATGAGTCTTCGAGTCAATATTTGGGTGACTAGCACTTCTAATATGTTAAACACGTAGAAATGGTAGCTTGTTCAAAAATCATGGTAAAAATCGTCAATGTCAGCAAAGATCTTCGTTTCTTATAACGACATAGCCGGGGCCAAGTCAATACAATTTGGAAATGAATAGATCCGGACGAGACATAAAAGAATTTCTCTATACAAAATGCCATATATGAGTTCAAGATCAAATGAATGGGCTGGGCCGTAGATGAAACAATGTCCACAGGATTCTTTGAAATTCCTTCTCAAGTTTTCGTTCTTTCATGAAACAAAAACTTATTTTTACCGCCCTATTATCATTGTCCTGTAATATAATACATGTCCGCTTTGCCAAATAAACCATTTTTTCAACCTTTTTAAAGCTAAACGGCGTAAACTGAACCCTGGCGTGTTTCGCCCCTCCCGCGTCTCTGCTATCTCGCGTGTTTACGAGAGACCAGCCAAGAAGGAGGAGCCTGGTACGCCCTGAATCATTTGAACCCAACGATATCAACAGCAGGCCGTTCTTTGTTCGTTCAGTGTTTCCCTGTATTTCATTCAATATCGATGTTTGTATTCTACGTTTTCACTGCTTCTTTCAAACACTTTTAAACGCGCCATCCTCAAATACGCGTAATCCTACCGGAGGCCCGCAATGCAGTATTAAATTTTTTTTCTCTGCGTCTAAAAGTCAGTCGGATAGGAAACCCCTCGCACTTTTCTTCTATATTCCATTTCTACCAATTTATTGTCTTTTTAGACGGTTATTCTTTTTCTTAAATAATGGACACGTCTTTTTAGACCATGACTAACTGCACCAGCATTGAGATCCCCGAACACGGAGTCACCAAGCCCCATGCCAACACCGTTAGTTGTTTATTGTAATTTAACCAGAAAAACACGCTAAGCCGGTTGTTACTTTCTGAGTTAGGTGGCCTTCGGCTGCCTATGAGTCAATTTGGTGCTTGGATGGGCGGCCTTCGATCGTTAAAATGGGCGGCATTCGGCCGCTTGGATGGGCAGCTTTGGGCCGCTTAGATTGGCGGCGTTTGGCCGCTTAAATGCGTAGTCTTTGCTGCTTAAATGGAATGTATTTGGCCGCTTGATTGGATGGCATTCCGTCCCAGAAGATTCAAATGTACCTCATAGAAATTTTTAGGCTCATGCAACTTTAAGGCATTCTCACAGCTTTACTGATCATTTTCCTTGGAAATTTAGTTGGGCCACTTTTTGACTAAAACATGCGACACAAGCAAATCGATACAAACTGCCCAATGTTTAAAATCATAACTTAAATCAACAATCGTTCAACAAAGTATTCCGAATTTTCAGCATTGGTCGCTCATCCTCGGAGTGGCCGTGATGATCGCGACCTTTGTCATCATCTTGGCGATCATCACCAACGGCGAGAAGATCTACTGTCACTTTTAGTATCTCGTCTTCCCGTGGTGAGGAAGACACCAACCTACCTTGTTAAACCCTCCCAATAAAAGTTTTTAAAAGCGACCGTTTTCCTTTTCCAATTAGAAGAGTAACGTAGCATAACTGGACCCAAACAAAACGACTCAACTTCAAGCAAGAGTGTCAGCGAACATAAAGTAGGTCATAGCACTCAAGCGCTGATTTGACCCCGCTTTTGTCTGAATACGGCTAGCTTTGTTGTTTTGAATCGCAGGTGCTCTGCGGAGGACGGTGACTTAGCTTCAAGTTCTCAGTGACCGGTCAGTTCGCGCGGCCCGCGCAAAAATCGCCTTTTTCACTGACGTTTCTATTAGGATGAGATAAAAGTTTACGTTTTTAAGATTTCTAAGAGCAATTTAGAAGACAAAACAAGAAGAGGGGTGGATTTAAGCTTCTCTTTAGAATGACTTGAAATTTTCGGACGACCTCTTGGCCCATCGTTTGGTTCGCGACATCAGTAGTTTAGATCAAATTTCTTTTATAGTTTTCCCTAACTTTAAGTCAAATCAGTTCGTTAATATCACCTGGTTGGCGAGATCAGTTAGATAAAATGTTACCCTCATTTACCAATGTATCCCTCCTTTTCGCGCGCCTTTTCTCTCAAATTGGATCAACAATAAGGGAAAGGGCATAACATACACATATTGATCTGCTTCAACTGCCTCTTTACAAGATAGCAGAGAGTACTGAGGGGCGGAGAATGCCCTTATTCAATGAACCCCGCAGCTATCAACAACCAGCCGTTCCTGGCGCACAGACACATTCGTTTCTGTCCTCCATAAAATTATTTCATTTCTTTTTGGATCTGACTTGCTTTTGTTTATTCCCACTATTGTTTGGGTTAAATGGTTAGCTTCAAATTGGTTTCAAAAAATGCAGTTTATATGCGCTTTATGAAAATTAGTCATTGCCAGAAATTTTTGTATTCCTATGATTCCTTAGTTCTAAAGAGATTTTATTTTCAGAAACTGTACCTCAAAAACTTTATGACAGCAATTACACCCATTTGTGTACCAACTCCCATTCTCCCTCTTTTTTTTGATTTTCGTTATTTAATCCGCTATCCTTTTCAGAATGCTATCCCACGTCATAATCGAAATGAACAACGCCCCGCCTGCCCGCCGTCGCTGTGCCGAGGTAAATTTTTCGGCTGCTAAGGCAAAATTAGTTTCAACGACATTTGAAAAGACCAGATTGTATGAAATGTTACATTTCAGGAATTCGGCACCGTCGTCTTCGTGATGGTGGCCGTGTTGGTGATTTTCCTCACCGTCGCCATCCTCGTAAACATCGAGAAGATCAAGACCCTGATCTCTCGATGAGGACTCCAGATGACTCAATGCTGCTCCACAACCGGGCTCACTGTGTAAAAATATGTATAAATGATTTTTTAAATAAACAGTGCAGATATTCGTTTATTTGCGTAGAAAAGAGTTACTAAACCCAAAATGAAGAGCTTAGAATCCTTGAGAATAGTTAGATATTATCAGCCAATTGAACAAAAGGAAAAACACCCACCTTTCAATTTTGAATAAATTATAATATTGAAAAACAAACACAATTCAAAGCCCCATTAATATCTCAAAGTGATCTGACTAGCAAACAACTCTTTGCAAGATAGAATTTTATATGCCCAATGTTTTAAACGGCAAGAACAAAGTACTTCGCAAATGTTTTGAAACAATACAAAAAACAAAAGAAAAAAAACATAAAACGCGGAAGGGGACCGAACACCTGACCTCCACCTTATGAATCCGGCGCCTTAACCGCTGGACCACTTGGCCACGCCGTCTCAAATGGCGGCGCGGGTTGATTAGGCTGGGGGGGGGGGGGCGCGTAGTATGGAAGAATGCTCCGACTTTTAAACGAAAACGGGCGCTCCTTAGAAACTGAAACCCGCCCTGTGAATCGGTTCGCAATGCCCCTCGAATGAGGCAGATGCCACCTTAACCGGCCACCTCGATTTGAAATACTTTCCATGTTAGCACATTTACATTCATTTCTATCCTGCTTTTATTCAACGGCAGAAATAAAGTATTCTTACTTTGATCACACATTCAGTATTGTTTAAAATGGAGCACAACGCGCCCGTGCCAATTCGAACTTTTCGATCTAGGGACGGTTTTGCGTTCACCAGCACAGGGTGGTACGAATGGCCTCAGTTTTTGGAACTATGCGCCGGTCAACCAGTTGTTTAATGTTTTCACGAGATACAAAGACAAAAACAAGACGCAGACACTCAATTTGCCTTTCCTTGTCATCTTTGATTTTCACATATTTTTAAGAATGCTTAAGAATCGGTCCGAACAAAATCCCCGCTGTCATCGAAGTTACGCGAAACATTCGCCGCCTGGCCTCTAAGGTGTGTTTATCAAACTTATAGCACAGATATAGTGTCCACAGTCCACAAATCGCATTGACAGTCGATTTTCAGAACTGTTGGGCACTCTGCCTCCTTTCCTGCATTGCCATCATCATTGTCCTTATTTATTGTCTCTATTCTTACATCAGGAGTTTCATCTAGGGAAGAAGAATCTGCTAGATTTAGTCTTCACTTATCGTCTAAGTCTTATTTAAACTAAATGAAGATTTTACATATTTAAAGACCCTTAGATCTTCTTGAAAAGCCATTGTCGCTTAAGAGGTTTTTCAGTATTCAGATTATTTTGCACCTAGCCATGACGACGCGCGTTGCCTCGTTTCAAAATGCGCAGGCTGTCTGAATTTTGGCCGCACAACAACGCCAAGAACTTCTTGAAACATCCAAAACTTCTTGAAACGTTGTGTTACCATTACAATCACAATTACCGTGCGATCCAGAATATTGCTGGGTCAGGTTGATCTTACAACAGTCACCAAAACCGGGTTGCTGCGAGAAGAAAGACATGCTTTAGTCAAGTGTTTTTGAAGTTTTCAAGTCATTTTAATTGAATAGTAACGTAGACATATCTTTCGTATTTGAAGAAAAGGGCTCTTGTTAAGTAGCTGATTCCAATTGCAGACTGAAGGACCTGAAAAATGCAAACTTTAAAACGACGTTGGCATTGGAATATGAAAAAAGATCTTAAAATTCAAAAAAAAGTAAATAATAATTTTAAAAAAAAACATTATTAAACGCGATGATTGAACAAAAATTGAAAAATGCAAATCGTGCTCATTAAATGAACCCTTTCGCGGCGGGACCCGACCCTCACCCAAACAAGCCCTGCATGATAAAATGGCGGTTGTACGCAATTTAATATCCTGATTAAATTTATAATAAAAAGAGGTTTAGAAATGTTAAATGAGAATTTTAAACTAATTTAAAAATGTTTTCTCACTATAAGAAAATCCTAGTAAGCTAATATAATTAGGTGTTTTTTGGAACAAATGTTGGGTCCCGAACGGAAAACCAAAAAAGCCTGTGCACAAACTGAGTGTTTTTTTTTTTTGAAAAGACATTTAAACAAAGGGGTAATTCAATGGGTGCAAACGTTAAGCTAAATTTTAATTTTTTAAAATTAATTATTGAAGCCTTAAAAGGCATTATAATTCAAATTTTAAAAAAAAACATAGTAGAATTTGAACAAGATTTATTCGATTTCAAAATTAAAATGGTTAAAGGTTTCACATGCCTTCATGGAAAAACCCGTTGACGGACTCTGTTTACACACTATGGTGGGTGTGTGCGTCAGCCAATGCTAGCCAAGGCCATACAGTAGATCGCTGTGGTGATCCTCTGTTGTTTCGAAAACGTGGAAAAAATCTCGTTTAAACTGATTTTTTCGTTTGAAAAACGACTTTTTTGTGGAAATTATGGCCAGCAGACTAAAATATAATGTTCGCATATACGCAATTTAATTGAATAAGATTAAACAAAAGTAAAATTGTCAGATTGGAACAACGTAGTATTTCGTGGTTCTCATGGGCCATTTTAGAATTTTCGGCCCGGGTGATCCATTTCCGACCGTTCAATTAAGGTCTCAACACGCCGTAAAACTATCAATAAGAACGTCTGGAAAGCTTCTGGGCCTATGTCTTTTTTTCTTTTTCATAATGCTTCTTGGAATAAATTACCCTCCTTTTGGTCCCTGTTTTCCCTGCGTTATTGCCGCAGTGGCCGTGTGTAAATGCGTCATCCACAACAATCAAACACCACAGAAGCTTGCACCAAATGGTGGAACAGCATAATCACTCCTTTTCTATGTACATGGGCTTTTAAGCTCAAACTCAGCCGTCACCGTTCCGTTTCTTTTAACTAGAACTCTTTTTTTTCATTCAGTATCTTTGTTTACTATTGTTTTCAGCATGTTCGCAGACCTACTATCTTTGTTGAACAATACCACTGATAACGGAAACATCCAAGAGCTTTTCAGTTCCGTAAGTGGCCTTGCTTTAATGCCAACTAAGCTTGTTTCAGGATCAACAGGCAGACTGGGAAGACCTTCTGCTACGATTGGCAAGATACATCCTCATTTTCGTCTTGTTCGTGATGGATCACGTGGAGGAAGAGGAAGATGAGTAGATTCCGCATATTTTAAAGTTATTTCTCGATATGGGTTTCAAATAAAGTATGTTTTCCGATCTACTCGTAGTCATCCTTAAAAATCGACTGCACGATTGCCAAGTCAAACACCGGCAGTACCACCGGCAGCGGAATTTTCAGAACATCATGACCAAATTGACTCGACTTGGGAAGCGCAGAACTCGCATAGTTGAAACTGCAACTTTACTTCAACTTCTCGGCTTTCCCGGTCCTCATTCGAAGCAAAAGTACAGTCCGACCTGTTTATTAACAAAGGAAAATTAAAATTGACAAAAATATTTTTATAAACAATATTGGCGGAGGCATCTCCTTCGAACCTATCCGTGGTCTGCGTGTGTTTGCCAAGTAGATGTTGTTTGACCCGTGCTGATGTGACAGGGATGTTACCTTGCTTCTGCATGATTCGGGTGCCCCTCTGGTTCCTGGAACAAAATGAAATAACCAAACGCCTCAAAATTACCTACTCTGTGAATTATCGGATTCGGGGATCTTGAGTTCACGTAGAAGACGAACCGCAAGGTAGTTGTTGAGTTAATGATCGATTGACTGAAATAAAACGTATTCAATTAATTCAGCTTTGCATTTGGTCACCCAATAGCGTTGAATGAAACCAAGCACATTAAAAAACTCAGCCAAATTCACCCTGCCTCAATTTAAGTTGGAATTTTCTCAACCGTTTCAATTTAGGAAAGGTTTTATCGCGTATGTGTCGGTAGTGCATGAGCATAAGCTAAGTGGGTTTTTGGACAGCGCGGAATTATAATTGAAGTCCAACATCGGAAAGGAGCTTTGATAGCAGAAAGGTGCCCTACAAGCTAAATTCGCGTTTCGCAACATTTTGGGCCTTCGAAGCTCGAATCCAGGTTTATCCAGCAGTATTGGCCACCCTTTCAAAAGAAAAATTTAAAAAAGTAAAATTTGAAACACGAACCATTGTTCCACAATTAAGGAATCCAGTCAGAAGAAGAACCACGTCGCATCCTCCACAAGATTCCTGCTTTGAACATTGAAAACACGCCAATGTCACGATGAAGCAATGCCGAATTGGCAGTTTAAGTTGACGTCGATGTCCTGTTTCTGTAATTGATAAGAAATTAACAGTGCTCAAATAAATGTGCTCACTTTAGGTGCTTCATGGTGCCGGGAACTGCCATCATCACTTGGTTTACGTTTACTGTTGTTGAACAGCCTACATTACTGTTTTACGTTTACTGTTGTTAAACAGTCTATATTAATGTTGTGCAGGGGAAACTGGCACGTTGTAACTGAAAAAATTGTTTTCAAAAACAAAACCAACAAAAATATAACCTGTTCGTTGTAAATACCGCAATTCTCTCGGCTTCAGAGACGTTGGCGTGGCAGCTTTGAATGAATCGAGGCATCCGACACAAGATGGCTTCCCATTCCACGTTTTTATTGGCTGAAACAATTAAAAAACAATCTAGAGATTTAAAAAAAAAAACTTTAAAAAATAATAAATATTACATACCTCATTTGACGTATGACTTTGTCCCTGGTTTCTGGCCACTATCAGAGTTTATGCTTGTCAGCTGTCGGTGTTCACTCATCAGTGGCAAAGAAAGTCTGAAAAAGCATAAAAATTAAAAAGAAAGTTAAAGGTTGCATAAGAAATTTAAAGAGTACCTAGCCAATCGATAACCTCGACCTCAAAAGCGGAAGAAACAGCTATGGAAACATTTTGCTTTTCGAAGGGGGAATTGATAATTTTGACAACCGGTTAAGGGGTTTATTTAAATATTGTGTGTGTTTTGGAGCTTCCGAATTCGCAAAATAGCTAATTTTAACGTACCTTTCTCATTTTGTTGTTGGTAACTAAAAAACGCGGGTTTTATCGTGGATCTGTTGCAAAAGCGGTTTTTCGCTGTGGGACCCTCGCAGTGGATGGCGGATGGCTTTTTCGCATCGGCGCACGAATTGAAATGAAAAACGCAGATGCTTTTAGTTATAAAATAGTCAATTTGAAGGATTCAGTAAATTGCGCGCTATTGAAAACAAATGTAACAGTATTTCTCTTTGTTTGCACAACGTGGGTGGGCTAAGCGGGCTGCAGCCAATGCTTGCTGGACCTACAGTAGGAAAACAAACGAGTTCCTCGCTTTGCACAGCCAAGCTCATTCACAGGGAATTCATTGCGGTATTTTGAAGTTGATTAAAGTGAAAAACTCACCATTTGTGGGGCTGATTCCTCGTAGATAAGCCCTTTGTGTCAAGTACATGTCATTTTGTGAGACAAGGAAGTGTAATATTGTCCATTGAAATATTACTCTTGATTATCTCACAATGTGCCATGCCTGAAGGGGTAGTCGGGGGAGGAGTTGCAGAGGATTTTGGGCATTGGGCACGGTGTGGTGGGATGGGTGTGGCTAGCCGTCTCAATCGAACGATCGGGATTCCGCGGGCAGAAAGTGCAACTTTTCAAATTCCCGCCAACCGCGCTCGCATGAAAGGCGCGTGCGGCTCTGCGTGTAAAAAACGGGGTATGGGGTGGGGGGTGCCAAAGTGCAAATTATAAATCGGAGAGAGAGAAAGAGAAAGAGAAAGAGAGAGAGAGAGAGAGAGAGAGAGAGAGAGAGAGAGAGGTCACTCATATTTTGTGCACAACGTCGTCTTTCCATCCCACGCAATTCCGTTTCGAAAAATCTGGAATTTGATTTCCTGCTCTTTCACCCTGTTCATATAAACAGAGCCCACGCAAATATAAAGCAAGGATATAAAGCACCAATCGATCAGCCATCGCACAATTTCCCAGTTTCCCATCGGCTTCGGGTGTTCTTTCCTTTCCTTGCCCCCGTAACACCACTTTATCACATCTTTTTCGATAAAACATGAAAATGAATTCCTTTGAGTTACACTACTTATTTTCCATCTCTCAGTTGCACGTTATCACTTCCAACTATGTAGATCACTCAGCTCCGCCAACAATGCCTTTTGTCCACAACTTCGTGAAAGTTAACCAGACCACTGGACACCTCGACAGTTTGGAGATCGAAAAGGTTACGGTACGATTTGCCTAATTTTGACTAGATTTTCACAAGAAAGGCACATTTAATTATACATTTCCAGATTGACAGAACCTTCTGCGTGAAGTTCACCTGCGCCATGCTACTCTTTGTTGTGGGAATTTTGCTGATTAACATCAGATTCATTCTATAAGCAATCAGAAGACCATATTCCTGATCGATTCGTTGGTTATACGGCCCGGCGGTGAATAAATTTTGTCCGATGCTTTGATTTGGTTAGAAGGTTGAAGAAAGAAAAGGCTTGTACAAACACACGCACTTACTTACTCACATATACACTACTGATCTTTCCATCGCTGTTGTTAAAGATGGGCCCTTGGAAGTGTGTACCATTTTGCGAATCGCCAAAATGACATGTTAATCATTCTAACATGTCGCTTAGACGATTCAGAAAAGGATACAGATCGGGGCAGACGAGGAGGAGTGCTGCGGGTAGCAATGTGGAGAGAGGAGGCGGGGGCCAACCGAGGGGATGATGAAAAAGGCGCGGGAGAAGGCGGCTGCCTGTCTTTCGAAACCGAGATATGACGTGATTTGAATGGGAATATAGGATGGGTTGAGGAAAATAAGCTAACGGAACACACAGTCACACAGTCACAAAGTCACACACACACTCACTCACTCACACACTCACGCACTCCTACTCCCCTACTCACAAAGTCACATACTCACACAGACTCACTTGTAATCCATTATGCCACAGACTGTAGATTAATAAGCAGGGGACCCATTTATTTGTGAATTTTTCGGAATGTGTGCGCAATGTATTGCTATTTAGAATACATTACCACAGACATTCCAAAAAGGTCACAACTGGGCAGACGAGCGGCCGACGGACGAGGGAGAGCGGTTCAGCCTGGGGAGGGCGGCGACCAGCTATGGCTGGGTTGAGGGTACATCCCACGGCCTGTTGTCTCGAGCGTAAGTTCAGATATCGATCGACGCGTTGAGAGAAGAGGGGATGTGTCCAGCCGCAGATGGGGAGGGCTGAGGGGCCGAAAGTAATAGAAGAGAGACTATGCTGATAAGTAAACGCAATTGAAAGACAATGAAAGTTGTGAATAGTACTGTTTTTCAATTTGAAGGGTCTATTTGATAAAAAGGTAAAACAGTTTAAGGAGAAAAAGGAGCAGGTGAACCTGGAGTAATATTTTAGAGTATAACGTAGTATGGGCTCTCTATCTCCTTCTCTCTCCCTCTGTCTCTGTCTCTCTCTTTCCGTCTCTCTCTCCCTCTCTCTTTCTCTGCCTTTCTCTCTTTGTCTATTGGTATCTGTGACTCTCTGATCATATGTTTCACAGTCACTCTCAGGCTTTCTCGCTCTCTCTCTCTCCCTCTCTCTCCCTCCTTCCCTCTTCTTCTTTCTTATAGGTTCTTTTCTTTATATACAAACGAGGAATGTGATGTAAACAAAACGAACCAACGAAAAGGAAGGGACCATTCTACACGAAAAAGGTAAAATTGATCACTTTGTGGTCAATGATCATACCGGACAAGTGGAATCCTCTGAGTCATAAAAACATTTCCTGTTTAAAAAGTCACATCCCTCTCTTTTCCGAGCCTCCCATTAATTGCTAGGCGGTTATGGTTCTTTTTTTCTATTAACGAGCAAAAACCCTTGCGCTTCGACTGGCAGCGTAGCGCCTTTTTGGTCTAATGGCGTACATGCTCGACTGCCAATCTCGCGACCCGGGTTCGAACCCCGCCTCGAGCAATCTTTTTTGCCTGTAGCCATTTAGTATTCCCACTTGAATTATTTCTTAAAAGCTCTTTTGTGGAACAAAAACAAACGTAATCCATTAAGAATCAGTACGATTGATACGATTTCTTTATTTAAATTTTAGCTGATCCAGTTTCACCGGAAACACTCGTAATTCACTAGAAATGTGGGGTGGCGGGAGATGCTATCGTTCAAATTATTGTTCAAGTTCAAGTTATATAAATAAAATGAGTTTTTATAATTTGATCTTTTTATTCGAAGAATAATTATAAATAAAGGTACAATGCTCAGGGTAGTTTAAACGGAAACAACGCTACAAAAATGGAACACAAGAAATTTAACCTTAATAACTTCAAAACCCTAAAACCACCATTGACAGAACGAACCTTAAATTGGTTGCCTTACTTATACCACAATTTAGGTAATGTATCCAGTAAAAGTTTAACCAATTAAGTTCTTTTCAGTATTTCTCCAGAGGCGGTTTTGGGGTTTTGAAACGCTTGCCCGCTTAAAATGCTTTTGTTCTCTGTTTGTAGCGTTCGAACATTTCTATTGTTCTCTTTTCATTCGGTCTCTTTTCACCAAACCAGCCACTTTTTTGCGGATCGCTTTTGACACATAGAATCGCTACTTGCATTTCTGCAACCCAATTTTCCCTCCATCTCATGATTTTTAGTATGTGCTCTTTGTATTCAGTTTACAATTTGACCATTTATCTTTGATCTTAAACTGGTTGGCTTACAGTTTCAGTCATATTTTTAAAAGTAAGGTTTTTTACAGAAGATGTCGGTCGCTCCCCAAGCCGTTATCCTTGATCCCTCTTCGCTTTCTGGCGTCGTAGCTAAAGCTCTTCCTGCGGAACCACTACCCGGAAAACGGTTTACTCTACTGGTGATAGTATTTATTTGAACTTTCGAATCCTCAAAGATTTCTTGACATTATCAATACATTTTTTTCAGATATCCGTTCTTCTTGTGATTGTCTGCATGCTCCTTCTTCTAAAGTTCCTGCCTCATCTCTACAAGAAATGATAACTTTGTGATGTTTCAGCCGTCTTACTGTGATAAGAAAATATCAATCCCCTTTTTCGTTTACATGTATTTTGCTAGAAGAAAAAAACGTTTTCAGTAAACATTTTCAGATGATCTTTTTCAAACTATAGAATCGTTATGAATAATACACTTTATTGCTTTATGTCCTTCAATGTGGGGTGGGATGAGGGCTGAGGAACGTGACATACTCATTATCTCTCTCTCTCTTTTTCTCTCTCTCTCTCTCTCTCTCTCTCTCTCTCTCTCTGTATCTTTCTCTCTGTCTCTCTCACTGTCTGTCTTTCTCTCTTTCTTCCCTCTCTGCCTCTCTGTGTCTGCGTATCTCTGTCTTTCGGGCTCTGGGCATTTTTTGCATATTAATTAGAATGCTTAAATCTCCGCATTCAAAATTGTCTCTCGCACTGAGTATCTCATTTTCGCTGCACAAGGGGCGTTAAGTTTGGCGAAAGCTATAGAATAGTTTTTACTCCCAAATGCTTCTTCATCATATGATTTGTCAACAAGCGCTCTTTGTATTCTGGCTACAATTTGAGAATTTATCTTTGCAATGTGTTAATTGAGAGAAAACATGATCTACAACTTAAGAAAGCCATCTGCAAAATCATAAAAATTTTAGTGTGTGCCGTTTTGTTACAATTCTATGTAAATTAAAAATGTATTTCGTTTTGAGAACCCCTGCTTTTTATTATAAAATTTTCAAACAATTTCGCCCACAATTTCAGTCATATTTTAAAAAAGTAAGGTTTCCTTTACAGAAAATGTCTGACCTTGAAGTGATCGTTGATCCCTCAACGCTTTCTGATGTCATCAGAGGTGATATTTCTCTAGACCGGGGATTACCTGAGATAATTTCAGATGACGCAAGCCTGAACCTGTCGTTCATGGAGAAGCGTTTACTCCAATGGTAAGAGTCTTTATTTCGAGAACCAACTCCTCCTAGAAAACTACTAAACAATATGAATAATGTTTCAGAAAGCCGTAATTGTGGTTGTGGTCTGCATTCTCATTCTGATGTTGTTCCTGCCTCATCTCTACAAGAAATGAAAACTTTGCCATGATTCTTTTTATAACTAAATTGTGATAAATATGATATATGATAAGTTTTAAAAGTTGTTTTTATAGACAATAAATACTTTAAAATTAACATTTCTTAAATAATAGTTTTCAAAACCATTTCTGATGTCTTTTAAACAAACTGGAGAATCGTTGTTAGTCATAAAACATTGTTATTTTATGTCCTTCGATGGAATTGTTTGAAGAGCCTGAGTTTTTGTGCCCCTTGGAATTTCCCCCTTTTATTTGACCAGTAGGATTGACATCTGTTGGGTGGGGTGGGGCTGAAGAATGTGACATACTCATTATCACTCGGCATATGTTCACTTAACAGTCTACTCAGTTGAGTGCCCAATGCCAAGCGATACCAAGCACGTCAGGGGAGGACGACTGTCGTTTTGAGGGGGATGGTGTCGATTTGAGGCAGATGGTCAGTTATCCTGTGGGAGGAGCGATGTTACTATGACTACGCAAATCACGCCCGCTCACGTAGGGGTCAAAATTCAAACGCTCCGAGAACGAGTGATTTAGAGCGATTTAGAGCAGAATTCAGAAGACACAAAACTGCAACAAACTGCTCGAGTTTTTAGTAAAGAACAACATGCTCATTGATTTATGCAAACACACAAGTTTAAAAAGTTGAAAAGATACGTGTTTGAGAATAAGTTATGGCGAAATAATCGATGTCACACGAGAGCTTTTTAGACAGTAGAAAGCGGTAAAATTATATAAGTCGATGTTTTCACGGTTTTTCTGTGTACTGCTTATTCCGAAGATTGGCACCATTTTTGATCTATCGCTTTTCCGTGCGGGACCATTTTCTGTGCTGGACTATAGCGCATGGTCATTAAGGGTATGTTAAGCTAACGTGGCTTTAAACCTTTTGACGCTCCTTTTCGTCATTTTGGGATGGCAACATCTTTTAATTAATCACATTTTCGAGATGTGTTGAGCAGTTTTCCAAGGCCGATTTGGACAGAGCGGGTTGAGCAACCATCCAATGACATTCTGTGTTCCACACTAATGCTTGTTAGTAATCTCCAGTGTTCCTCTAGGGCAGGTGCCTGATTAGAGGCGGCGCGTGTCTGTGCTACCTATCATTAGTGGGACCGTGCGCTGATTTGCATTTGGTTGGAGGATTAGTGAGCTGCAAGCAATCTGCGCCAATTATAGGCCACCTCGTTTGAACCACATTTGGATATGGGCATATCAACACGGTCGGATTCGAATTAATAAAGCATTATCACAGGTTTCTCACGGTTAGGGCCCACACGACTGTCTGGGAAACTACAAATTTCTTGTTAAATATAGTTTATCCGTAACTGATAGTCCTTTGTGAATCCGTATTTTCAAAAAGGGTGGATAAATGCAGGAATGACCGCTGTTTTGGTAATTTTATACATGGAAAATCGGGCCGCTCGGATCAACCATTTTCATAAGTTTCTCATTCATTAGGTTTTTTGAGATTCAACATTAAGTAAAAACACTGTGAACAATAACAAGTTTTATCAAAATCTACACCCTAAAAGCGTAGAATCCATCGCCAGCTTGCATTCCGAGGACTGGACTACTGAAAATCTTTGATTAACAATCAGAAAGTAAAATGACTCACCTTGGCTCAAAAAGCCCATTTCTCTTGGTTCCTTTGTAGTAGCCGGCTGAGGCGGAAGGGTAGAGATTGGCAAACGGAACTGAACAAAACATTTTGAAGCAGTGTTTTACTGTAAACTTACGCATGTGAGAAAATGCCACCTGGATGATGGTAAGGATTAGGAGGGTAAAGAGAATATTCATGATGATTTGGATACCCCCTCTCCAGGGCACTGCTTTTAAACGGCTGGGCAAAAACACTTAAAGTGTTCAAAATATGCCCGAATTAGAGGGGGTGTGACACGAATCCGGTCTTTCTTTAAGTGTAAGTAGGTGTAAAAGGGCACTCGAAGGAGCAATGAACAGTTCCTTAACTGAGAATAAAAGAAACTGAGGTTAATTTCTTAATTAAGGGCAAAGTTCTTTTAGGTTTATAGCAAGTAGATTGCCATATTTTTGTTTATTTCTATTTTAGTTGAATATTTTCGTTAGTTTGCAGTTGAAATAAACAATAAAAAGCTTCGTAGAACTTACCCAAGTTTGAAGACTTGATAAGATTACGTTTCTTCCAGAATTTTCTCAGAAGTTGGAAACAGATTTGCATCTCCTTACGAGTATTGTGCAGATCAGTACACGTTAGGGGCTGTGACTCTGTCAAACAGCTTTTTTTCCAATTATGATGAAAAAACAAATAATTGAAGCACGTGGAGAATGAATATAGCTGAGAAAAACAAGTGCTATCTTGAAAATGTAACATTTTTCTACAATACTTTTGATTTGGTTTTTAAAGAGAACTGCCCGATAACTCTACTCAAAAACTCGTATATATCGAAAACGTAGGTATCTTTCTGAAATAGATATTATGTCTCAATTTGAACTTTTTAAAAACTTCACAGCTTGGTAAAAATCTAATTATACATGTTCCTTGTTAGCTAACGCATCAACGATCACATCGCTGCAAGTTCCACAAAGACCGTTCGCAGCTGTCCCTACGCAAAAACTGACACTTAGTTGCGTAGAACCAGCTGCGCAATTTTCACTTCTTTGTGCGCACGTGACGTTTCTTTTGCTTTTCTTCTGTGGGAATCTTTCATCCGCCGCTGCGCAACATGCGTCAGCGCACGTGGGAAGCGCAGATGGGGACAAAGGTTTTGGGAGTGTTTGGTTCGGGGATCGAACAATCTAGATTTAGAAATTAAAGGGACCATCAGCCTCCTTTTCAAAATGAGAATGACTCCTATGCTAATTCACTCATTTCAGTTAAGATAATTTTTCCAACTCCGCTCAAAGCAACGTTTTTTCACAAAGGGGCTGATTAGCATAGGATTAGCCACGATGTTAAAAAAGAGGCTGGTGGTCCCTTTAAGGAAATTCCTAACTTACCGTAACAAAGTAAATATATAATTAAAAGAATACCGCATAAATAAGTATGAATTTATTAATAGTGTTAAAATACGCTTTTGATGGTATTGAAAATTACGGAAGTTCAATTTCTATGAAACAAACAGTGCCAAACACCCATGTTTGCTTGAGAGATAATGTTCTTAAAAAACTTATCCTTTTAATTGTAGGCTTGACATTCTTGTGGTTTTTAAACTTTATTGACCGATAAAAAACAAACAGATAAAATGAGTGAACTAGTGATAATTAAGACAGATTATCTATTTTTTAAACATAATTTTACATCACAAATATAAAAGCATACAGCAAAAAGATTGTAATAAACGATCTAAGAATTTGATAAACCAAAATTGGATGGTTAGACAAATGTAGTCGTTATAAACATGAGATACACCATAAATGACGGATGGCTCAATCTGGGGGCTCAATTGACTTCAAAATGGGGTGCACAAGGTAAAAATGAAAGTTTCACAGTGATGTACGTTCTGAGCCTATTTCTGAGCAAGTTGAATTCTGTTCAATCTGAGTTCCTCAACCAGCTGTTTGAGGAACAGCTCCGCTGGGGCCAACGATTCGCCACCCTGCAAAATAGTTCAATTGGCTGTATTTTTTTCTCATTACCTCAGCCACTTGGTCTTCAGAGGACTCAGCCACGTCTTGTTCTGAAACTGACGGCTTGGAAGAACTTTTAGAACCGGGACAAGAAGCTGCTTGCTTAGTTTTCTCCGAAGACGAATTCTAAACAAGAAATTTTGAAACAAATAACTTTTTCCTTACCTCATGGAAAACAGCGGTTTCATCCGGAACCTAGGCCGCATCTCTTTTCTCTTGTAGCTGAAGTTGAGTCAGAAACTTCTTGATACGTACACGGCTCAATCTTGGGATTTGTTGAAGCTTTGAGTTCCATTCGCTTAGAAAATCCTGATAAATCCCCTGACATAGTTGAACTTTAATTGGGCGATGTTTTATGCCAGCTCTTCCTAATCTGCACAAAATTCGATAATCGTTTTGATTGATGCATCCAACGGCAAAGATAGATCCGATGAAATCTGCAGCTGTGAATTCAGGCACTCCATGAAGCACAATGCAGTGTTGGGCTTCTTTTCTTAGAATTCCTTCGGCGATTGCATCCGGGAGGTTTTCCTTAAGCTTGTTCACAGATACCAGTAGATCCAGAAGATTTTCACTTATTTGGTCGACTTGGGATTCGAAGTCAAACATTGGAAGAAAGGTAGGGCCGGAAGGCTTCGATCGGTGAAATGAAGTAGATTGGTTTCCTTGACTACTTATATTCTCTCACGTAATTGTGAGTATTTGGAAATGTAGCCTGGATCGATGTTTCATTTCGGGAAAGCCGGAAAGTAATCAATTGCGTACGCACAACACGTTAATGACGCATTGCCAGGATGCGGATTAGGGATTGTAGTTTAAAGCCTTTAATCGACGTTGTAATTGAATATCAGCCACATCCAGTTTCTAATAGAATCTCGGGATTGCCCTATTGGGCGAAAAATTGTCTTTTTATAACCATCAAAAACAATTCTAATGCTCTATGAACATTATTTGGTTATCACTGTACAAATTGGACCACGTCGAATGCAAATATATTTTTTTTTTGTAATTGCAGACATCCGAACACTTCGCATTGTTAGCTTGTTTGTTTGACTAAGTCTTTACCCAACTCTCTTTTGAAAACATTCTGCGCTTTTTATCTAGCAAAAACAGGGTGCAAATACTTTTAAACCGCCATTTTATACAATAAAACCGTCGTGAATCCGATGTGATGTAACGATATATTAAAAGCTATTAACACGATTCATGTGAGTGTGTGTTTGTTTGTGTATGTGTGTATGTGTCTGTGTTTCTCTGTGCCTGAAAGAAAAGAGGGAGATACAGAAAGAGGTACATACATGGAAAGAGAAGGGGAAACATTGAGAAAGAGAAACAGATAGAGATACACTCTGTGTGTATGTGTGCGAATGTGTGTGCGTTTACGTCTGTTTCTTTGTGAATATGTGTACGTATGTGTGTATGGCTGTGCCAGAGGCAAAAGTGGGAGAGACAGAAAGTGTGCGTGTGTGCATGCGTGTATGGGACGCTAAACCCAAAAAAATAGAAACAAATTGCACTACTCATAATTTATTCCAGCACAAAGTATGCAATTCTATAAATTATGACTGGAACGTGTATATACAATCAAATA
The DNA here is from genome assembly GCA_022343465.1 of Oscheius sp. G VE-2021. Lineage (NCBI taxonomy): Eukaryota > Metazoa > Nematoda > Chromadorea > Rhabditida > Rhabditidae > Oscheius > Oscheius sp. G VE-2021. Next base: position 1,133,274 of record JAJQXH010000036.1, read on the forward strand.
AGGAAAACAACACATTAGGTCTAGTTTGAACCGGGTGGTTTAAACATAGGCATAGTAGGCATCATTGGGTAATGTGGTGTAGGAGCAGTGGGTGGCATCTGCTGGCTCATAGCGTTAAACTGAGGATACATGGACATCATTGCCATCATTGGATTCATGGGATAGTGTGGTTGAGGAGTAGATTGAGGGGTGTTTTCGATCACCTGAAACAAAAAATTTTAATGATTTAAAAGAAAAAAAATCTAATTTACATAAATTTACAAGACAATGTAACTTACGCTGTTGGGTGATGCCCTTTTCCCGACTGTCTCCATTACCCTCATCGCAAACTCGAGCACAGCAGGAATAGCAATGTGACTGAACCCATGTGTTATCTGAAAACGTAAAATAAACTTAAATTTGGCTGTTTACTTACCAAGCTCAGATGGTGCATAGCTCTCTCAGCGTCATTTTTAGGATTGATCTCGTCTGGGTAGGCTTCCCTTGGGTGAATGTCAATCATCTTTTGTAGCCAGGTTCTGAATAGAATTTTAAATTAAATTTTAAGTTTTCGGTCTCTTACCTAACAATCTCAGCCTCACGAATTATTTGTTCCTTTTTCGTTGCCACGTCATTATCTGCCAAGAAGTTGCCAATTTCTTCGTGGCCAGAGTGATAATCGGTGAGGAGTAATTGGCGAAAATCCATTGCAAGTTTACGGGCCTCAGCTGAAACAAATGTTGTATTTTTTTTGTTTTGAAACAAGCTTACCTTCACAAAGGGCGGTGAATATAGTTGGACAAACTTCCTTCTTGCGCCCTTTTGGCAATTCGACGTTGTAGTTTAGCAGTTTGCTTTGAAGTCGGTTATTATTGTCTTTTGCTTTAGCGCTGAAAACAACTTTGTCGAAAAATAACAGTTGATCCAGAAGGCACAAACAACAGAAAAAACAGAACAATCTTAAAGAAAAAAAGGTAACCCACTTTCGAAGGAGTGCATTAATCAAGCTATTATGGAGCGATTCCGGAGCAGAAATACGACGACACACTTCTCCGAGATTAACTGGGTATTTGGTGCATTCTCCCAACAGAAGAAGCCTTCCCGATGATTTGTCAATTATTTGTAGACGTTCTTCAGCATTGCTTAGAATCGGGCGGTAATCCTTGGAACGCTCAGGTGCCTGAGGGGTGATTACAGGACGTTGCAAATAAGGTGCTTGTTCCTGAAAAGAATGTTCAACAGCTTAAATTTCCAGAACTTACGGAAGTGTTGCGGTGAAAGCCAACAGTGGACTGTTGATAATTTGCGATCATGTTTTGCTGCCATTGATGAACCGTCTCCGGGGACCATTGGTGCATGTTAGAGAACTCTCCAGGTAACTTTGCATTTTGAGAAGAAGGTGAAAGGTCCGGAAGTGCAGGGGTCTGAAATGAGTATTTTCTGTTAGTTAATATTCTTGTTCTTTTGTGATGGTAACTAAAGGGCTAATTCTAGATTTTAAAGACAAAACAATTGCTGTTTTGAGTGCTTTTTGACAAACATGATATTTTTATTCAACATTTAACAAAAGAAATGAAACCTACCGGATTGCTTGTTGCCTGTACATTAGACATGTAGGGGTTGTGCACAGCAGTCTAAACGATTATATGTGATACAAAAATAAACCAAATAAGCAAATTCTATGTTGTGTTCTAAACTAACCTTTTTGTTTGTCGATGAAATTTCAGGAGATTCGGGAGGAGTTCCAAAAGTGGCTTGATCCGACAATTTCTGAAAAAAAAAACAAGTATTTAGTCGGTTGTGTAAACAAAAACCCACCCCAGTAGATTGATTGTGCAGCAGCGAAATTGTGTCCAAAATGCTGATTGCGAACCTGAGAACAATAGGAATAGCTTTGTGGCTGAACCCATGAGTAACCTAAAGTTAAAGCTACAATTAACGAAATGTGTAAAAAACATACAAGGCTCAGATGGTTAATTGCTCTATCACATTCATTTTGAGAAACAATCTCATCAGGGTCAGCGTATTCGGGATGAATTGATATAATCCTCGTTATCCATTTTCTGAAAAAGATAAAGTTCACTTTGAATAAAAGCAAGGATCTACTTGAGAATAGCCACATTTGCTAACAAATCAGCTCCGAGATCAAGATCTGTTTTGTGAAAAAAATCACTAATTTCAGAAACACCGCCGTGTCCAAGCAGAAGATCACGGACATCGGAGGCCATTTGACCAGCCTCACCTGTAGAAATAAAAATTATCGATTGGTCAAAAAGAAAAAAAAGTCTGTATGCTAACAACACAAACCTTCACATAGTGCAGTGAAAGCACTTGTTTTTGTTTGGCCATTTTTCCGTTTTCCTGAAGCCACTAAAATGTTGAATTCTGTGAGTCTGGCTCTCAGTTTGTCTCCATTGGACTTTGCCTTTCCACTGAAATTTCAGTTTTAGAATGCCCTTTAAAAGAGAAAAAGCAAAACAATAAGACAAACTTACTTTCTGAGAATCGCATTTAGAAGGCTGGTGTTCATATCTTCCGGAAGTCGTGCCCGACGACTCATTTCACCAACTGTGATATCGTACTTCTTGCTTCCGCTCAAGAGACACATTCGACCATTTACCGACGCAAACTTCAAAGCACGCTCGGACTTGGATAGAACTGGTTTGTAATCCTTCGAGCGTTCTTCTTGATTAACCTAAAATTGAGTAAATTAGAAGACGTCTTCAAATTATTTTCAAAACGCGGTTTTTGCGAAAAAGAAGAAACTTACATTTGGGGTTGTCTGAAGCACGGGCATACAGGGATGACTCTCCTGGGAAAACATTCCCCACTGGGGCATATATCCCGAAGGATTGTAACTGAAGGCCATATCTTGTTGGAAGGGCATGGGTGGGCCAGAGTAATCCATTGTAAGGACACCGCCGGGAACAAACGCAGAAGGAACAATGAACGGCTTTCTGCGGACCACCCAGAACGCGGGACCGCGGGAACTGTAAAATTAAAGCGGAAGCAGAAACACGCGCGATCTGGGAGTTGACACGGCTTTTTACACGGGAGGCGGCAAAAACCCCCGAATCGCTTTCGGGGGTTTTTTCCACCCCTGCCGCGGCGACCGGGGGTTTTTTCCACCCCGCGCGCGCATTGACCTAATTGCTGACCCCGACAATTACACGACTAATTATTGATGATGTTAGCAATGAAAGTTTACCTCTACGCTATATTCAGGTTCACAGAATGCATTGAAAATCATATTTTATATATATATTTTTAAAAATGCTAAAAATAGTAATACCGGTTTTATTATAAAATTAAATCCTGATTAAGTGACTTACTAACAACAAGCTGATTGGTTTTTTGCATTTTGTTCAAGAAGTTAAAATGTACAAATCCTTTTCAAAAACGTCTTTTAAAAATTAATTTTAATTTTCTAAGGGATTGAATAAGTTAATTTGATTTCTTTTTTAAAAATACAAACAATATTAAACAGTGTACGTTTCAAAAAATAATTCAAATAATAAAAATATATTTTGAAAAAGACATGTAAATTTTAACTTCTTGAACAAAATGCAAAAAGAAAATCTCTCACAGTAGAAAAACCCTCCAGTTATCAAAAAAACTGGCATTTGAGCGAGTATGGTGACGATATTGTGTAGAACCAAGTTTGGGTTATACAAGCGGATGTTCAAGTAGCCTTTAGAAATGAGATTTAGAAATTATTTTATTTTTTTAAATCGTTTTGAAAAGATTGAATAAAGGCAAAATAAAGCTTATTTGAAATTATAAATTACGATTAAATTATAAATTTTTTGGTACGTTAAAAAATATATTAAAAAACTGATTTTCAATTTATTCTGTGAACCTGAATATAGCGTAGAGGTAAACTTTCACTGCAAACATCATCATTAATTAGTCGTGTAATTGTCGGGGTCAGCAATTAGGTCAATGCGCGCGCTGGGTGGAAAAAACCCCCGGTCGCCGCGGCAGGGGTGGAAAAAACCCCCGAAAGCGATTCGGGGGTTTTTGCTCGGCACCCTTTTTACACGTGTGGCGTGGGAGCCGAGATGGCTTTTTTCTGGAATGACCGAGATGGCTTTTTTGTGAAAGGTCATAATTATTTCAAGATATACGATTTCGCTCATTTAAATGTGAAAAGTCAGTACGTGTGGCCAAGTCTGACAGTCAAACGAGATCAACTTCTTGTAAAACCAAGGATATGCAAACGTTCGAAAGAAAGAAGGTTTCTGAAAAGTGACGTTAAACAATTAAGTGAATTCAGTCTAAAACGAGGGCCAAAACGCAGACCGGGCTGCCCAACTTAAGGATTCTTAGTTACCCGACTCGCCAGTTTAAACCTCGAGGGTTGGGATTTATCCCGGGGCAAAATGGTTAAATTCTTTAAAATTTCTTTGATTACTATTATAATGCTTTATTACCAGTTAAAATGTTAGAAGTTTTAATGTTCGCGCTAAACTTTTTGAACCTTTAATGTTCGACTGGTATGACAATTTTGGTTCAGGGGGTCCAGGTCGGAGCCACCCTGGAAAGCAAACCGGGGTTAAAAACTCATAGTTTAATTTCATACTTTTTGTTTGCTATTTTTCATAAAAGCTTTTCCTTAACATTTTCGAAACTCCTCTTTTTCACACATCAATCAGGATAATTAAAGTGTACAACTTAAAAAACACAAATATTTTCTTTTTTGTGACTGTGTAAAATCTCTGGGAATCTTTTGTTACCCCGAGAACAATACACATTTCACAGAACAATAGTTTTTATTCGTCCAAAAATCGCTTTTTCTCTGTTTCCCAGGTTTGTGTTTTTTTCATGTATTACAAAAAGCTAAGTTTTTAATGCAGTTTCACTTGTTTGCATTAACAAAATATTACCAACTAAACATTTTATTGCGGTTTTTAAACAATTACAAATGATTCCGGTAGAAAAAGTAAACTTTGATTCACATTAATATTTCGCTTGTGTTGAGCTTGAATTATTATCTTCAGCTGGTTGTTTGTCAGAGTCGGCGCTCTTCTGTAGATAGGTAGTTTGTCGAATATTCATTCCTATGCTGACCATGGCGACAAGTATTTTGTTCTAAAAAGAATGGGATTAAAAAAAGAAAAGTATTTTTACCTGCGGATTTTCTTCCCCATTTTCCACACGATTCGAAGGACAACAGCACATATTTCCCATTCTAAACATTTTATTAAAGTGAAAAGTATTAATGAAAGAGATACAGGTTAAATACTCGATTAAACAATAAGAAAAAGAATTTAGGGCTTTTATAGAGAATAATCCGGAATGTCAGTTAGCTTTTGAGTCATTTTTGATGGACTTTTGAGTCATTTTTGATGCAAAAAAAAACAAAGAACTTGGCACTCTGATCAATAAAAATTAAAAAGATTAAATCGATACATCGCTAACATCTTACTTTTTTTAAATTATAACTAATGCTTAACTGCAATCACAATTTAAACAAAACCACAAACAAACGAATGTGAATTATATAAATTGGCATTTAGTTGGAAAATCCCATCAGATGCGAAAGTGCCTACTGGAAAAAAAACCTAAAATTTTATGAATTACTCAAAAAATGTAATCGGAAAAAGAATCCAGTTTATATTTTTCCTTTTATTACGATTTTGTTCAAATGTTTTCGAATTCCAATTATACTTTTTTTTTCGAAAATAAAAGCAAGTCGCTTTTTTTCAAAACCGGATTTGGTCACAGAGGTTTGAATTCCGGCATCTGCATTTCCGCTTTTTACTTTATCGGAAAAAATCAATAACGTAATTGATCATTGTTTGTTTATTTTTTAAATGTCAAAATATTGGTGTTTAATTATTGTCATATTTCTAAAAATTTTATTTTTAAGTTATTATTTTTATTTCGAATTTGTAACCCATTACATATTAACATATATTAAGTTATAAAGTATTTAAACAATATTTACATAATGTTTTAATACGAAAAAGAACAGAAAATTCAAACAGTTGAAGTCGGCCAATTGAAGTGGCGAAGTGACTGTTTGGACTGGGTAAAAGAACATCACATTTTGATAAATACGTCAAACACAAGATTTGTACGTCACAGAAACTATATTTCTAGTAGAACCTTCCAAATTTGTATCATGCGTAATTACTTTTGCACACCAACGCAATCCGTTAGTTTGTACTCGAATACGAAATTGACAGAGACTACAAAGTTGTTCGATGTTTAATCGAGGAATATGGAAAATGTACTTTGAAATAATTAAAAGTTTTAAGAATTTCGGTTTTATAAAAATAGAATCATAAAAAAACCAAGAAAACTTATTTATTATTTACTTTTTGATTTTTTGAATGGGCTTTGGAATTTTTTTTTATTTTTCTTTGTGTTTTCTTGTGAAACTTTTTTAATTTCAGATATGAATCTTTCTTGTTCAATCTGTGAATCAAACATCACTGTTGGTCAACATACACTGATGAGATGTACTGCCTCCAACACTAATTGTTGTGTCTTCCGCTATGGGAACTTTGTCAGATCAAACTACAACCTTTATCTTGGAAGCAATTCTCGGACAATCTGAGAAGATCTCATGTGACAAGTGCTCCTGCTGCAAGATCGTTGCTACAGATCATTTACTGCCATTTCCTCTGCCAAATGAAGGCTCTTCTGAAAAGCGAGAGATCCTTCTGAAGCATTGCTTAAATATGAAATATAAAATATCAACGCTTGAAACAAACGTGAGCTTCTTACAGGCCAAGGCAAAAAGACTCGACGGGGAACTCAACAATTTTTTGTAAGTTTTTGTTTTCTTTGTGTAATTTCATCATTTTCAAATCATCGAATTTTGAATTTTCCTTCAGAAAAGACAACTCTCTGCTACAAAAACGCATTAAACTTCTGGAAACAAGTCTTGCGGATGTGATGACAAACGAGGGACTCAATGGTTAGAATTTTGGTTTTTATATTTTTTATTGGATAGTTTCTAAAGGAGATAATAAACGGATATTTAGGTGGGGAACAAATTGTCCGTTTGCACGAAAAGCTGGACAACTTTATGATGGAAAATGTATCTTTAAAATTCGATTGTAATTTTCTTTTCATTATAAAGTTATATTGCTGTTTAGTGGATACCATCCAGGACTATTGCGATATGCTGCTTCGGAGGCAAGAAGAAATGGAAGCCATGATGACCATTACGTGTAAGTAAAAACATTTTTTTTAAATTTCAATTTAATCTTTCAGTGGCTGAAATGAATAGTGGAAAGTTCTCGTCAAACGGAAATGTTCACATAGGTAAAAAATTCCACAAAAATTTAATCTTTTGCTAAATTTTAGTTGAACTCAATTGTGCTGAAGTCAAACTGGCAGGTCTTGTTCTTTGTAACTCTGTTGATTCTTCCAGTAGCTCAGAAATTGAGGAAATGGAACTGTGCAAAGAAAATTGTATGTTTATTTTTAACTTTATTTATCCATAATTAACGTGCTTTGTTTTACGCTTGTTTTAGATCTGCCTTCAATTGGAAAAACTTCTGACCAGCTGCTGACGGAACTAAAACAAGAAAAGTTCTTGCGAAAGATGCTCAAAAAGAAATGTTCGTTTTTCCATCTTTCCATTTTTTTGAAATTCTCATATTTTTACCATTTCTTCATTTTAGATAGCGAAGCCCAAGAACAGCTCGAAAATTTAAAGGAATCTATTGAGGAATTGAAGATACAACTGAAAACTGCCCAGAGCCACTTAGAGGATGCTCTTCAACAACAGGTAAGATTTATGTTTCACCTCTTTCAAGTTTTAACTGTTTCTTTTTAATTCCGCGTTTTAGGCTGTGATCGGATCATCTCCCGAAGCAGATTACAACGAATGGAAAAACTATGACCAATACGAAAATTGGGAAACAAATACTGAAGGAAGATATCCACCAATCTAAAGTTTCAAGAACCAGAATTGCATTGTATTGTATTCTTAATGCATATGTTGAAAGACATCAAACGAAACGGGTTTTCATATTGTAACTGTTTTCATTTCACGGACTTATGGAATAAATGAGGTTCATTAACTAGTTGTAATTCAAGAGAGAAAGAGAGAGAGAGAAAGAGAGAGAGAGAGAGAGAGAGAGAGAGAGAGAGAGAGTGAGAGTAAGAATGAAAGAGAAAGAGAGCGAGAAAGATTTTTTTAACAACTAGACTGCCATTTAGAAAAAACATATCTTGTGGTGAACAATCCAAATTGCATTACAAGGTGTTTTTTTAAACTTTGACCCTTGTCGGAACCGATCACTCGATGTTTATTTGGTAAGCTCACCAGACAAATGGTTGCTGCAAATCCTTGGCAAAGCATGGATTGGCACCCTGCCGAAATTGTCAATTATTGAACTACACACAACTTTTCTATTAATTTGCGGCTAATTGAGGAAGTACATAAGCTTACTTGAATGCTATGATTTTCCAAAAGCATTTCAAATGACGCGTTGTTCAGCAACAACAAACTACAACGTTCAATACGAATTGCGGACTTTAATTTACAATTAGACTCATTATGAAGGACAAAAGTTCCTTATAATGTGGCAATTTCCTATTCATGCAACATCCTTTATGCTTCATTGTAATGTTTTGCGATAATAAAATGTCACAATTGTCGTTTTGAAGTGTTATCGGCGTCGCACATCTCCCCGAGACACTGTCGATCGTTGATCTGGTGTTTTTCGTGCGATGAATCCATTAGCACCACAGGCCGCCTGGTACCCTCGCCCGATTCTTCTGAAATTATGCAGCGTTTCCTTCATAGTTTTCATAGCGAACCCAGTTCTTTATAGAGAAACTTTATAGAGAAATCATTCCAAAAGCGGAAATATTGGTTCTTATCTATGCTGCCGAGTGTTATCAGTGTTTTTGCCGCCCCGTCTGCAATTCAAAACCTCTCCCGCAAATATTTCCCTGACCACCACACTTGGAGATCCAAATCTCCCCCGTTTTGTTGAACCGTTTTGCACGTAGCGGGCGCAACCTCTCGCGTAAACAACTCCTTCGCTGTTTGTACCGCCAGTCCTCTGCCAACCAGCGACCAATTGACCCGCAATTTGAATTTACGATTTCGCGCTGATTGCATTTCGAAAAACTAAAAACTTCTTTTTTTTAAAATACAGAAATGAATAAAGAAATTAATAGGGTTTAAACCGCAAAATTGATAGTTTTTTGTTTTATTGACATTAAACGATAGTTTTGATTTCAAAAAAGATTCAGCTATGCCATTTGAAAACATTTATTTTCAACAGTAAATTTGAAAAAATTGTTGAAAAGATTCTGCAATCATTTTGCATAGGGCCTTAAATTAGCATATTTTCCAATTTGTTAAAAAATTTGTTAGGTTTTTTCCCGACAAATTGAAAGCATGCTCTATCTGGTAATTGAACCTTTTGACGATTGCTCCCGGAGAAAAAATTGATGAAACAGTTACTTAAGCGGGTACCCTGTTTTTCTGTAAGGTTTAGAGACCGTAACTCCCTCAAATCAAACCAAAATCAAATTTTAGCTATGGTTTTATCACATTTTAGTCGTTTTCCGGTGTCAAAATCTTTAACCCACAACCAGTTCCGCTCGTAAGCATCCTCAAGTTTATCGTTTTCCCGCACGTGCGAGGTGTTGACATTTGAACGTCCTTGTGGGCGCAAATGTTGCCTACAAACACGTGTTCCTAATGTTGTGTTCAAAAGGATACAGACCATTGAGCGCATGCTTCTATTTATTTCCTCGTTTATATCACTCACTTATAAGCCCCTGAATTTTTAAACCTTCTTATAATTCCACGTTTCAGTTCCACAGCTTCAATTCAAAATGAAGAACATCGATAAGCCTCAGGTCGTAATTAAGGACCCTTTCACGTTTAAGTAATTTAAATATTAAACAATAGAAGAAAGTTCATTTTCAGGGAGGATCCCACTTTGCTGGAGGCGATGATGTTTGTTCACCCTAGGCGCCAAATCTGCGAAGTGAGTTGTTTTTCTTTCAGTTTGCTCTTGTATTTTTGGAAAGAACTTTCAAAAAGTGATGTTTAAAACAACATTTACCTTTCAGGTACTTTCTTTAATTAATCACCTACTTTCAGAAAAGGCCTCTCATCTACGGGGTGTTCGCCGTCCTCTCTGTGATTCTCGTCGTGTCCTACCTTCTTGGCTACTGCGGAGCTGAGAACCTGGCCTTTGTCGCCCTTCTCATGGTGGTTCTCAGTTTGGACTTCTACGAGGTAAGTCTATTATGAGTATTATGGAACACCAGCATGACAATTGATTTTCATTTGGTTTTAAACTCATGAATTGGTTCAGGGGGCTTTTAGAACTCAAAAAACAAGGATCTTTCTATTTTTAAGTGACAAGTGAGTGTGTTTCCAACAAAGATCATCATTACCCCAAAAATGTAAATATGGTTTCATGAATGATCAATTTGAAAAATATAAACTGAGATAGTCATTCAGGTTCAGAAGAACAGCCGCAAGACAAACGAAGATGACTCGGAGGAGTATGTCTAAGAGGGCTCCGTTCAATGCTTGTTCAAAGCAAATTGTAAATAATTTCTCCCCCCAATGACAATATTAGACATAATCAATTCAACGTCGGCCTTCGGTTCTTATGCAAATTGTATGATGTTTTTATTCTGTAGACAGTTGCATTGCAATAAAATTTGTTGATGATTTTCTATTTGGTTGAACAATGGTTGGCACTTTGCATTTTGATGTGCATTATCTCTCTCTTTCTCTCTCTCTCTCTCTGTCACTTTCTCTCACTCTCTCTTTCTGTATCATTCTGTATACATTGTATGTTACCCAATCAGGTGTATGGTTTCAAGATCAGTCAGGCCGGAACCTCTCCGCAACTGGGGTAGCCCTGCCTGTCGCGTTTACCAAACAAACATCGATGGTTCCAATCTTTGGGTTCAATGACAAAATAAAACTATAATATTGTATTTGTGTGTCGTTTGATTTATTTGGCAATTTTAGTACGCGAAAAAAACATTTGATTGGGGTGAATATGACCCTTGAGGTTTGATTTGCATCACCCACGGCCAAGCCAGACTTTGGTAAGCATCTTTTTCACCTTTGATCTGCCGTTTTGTTGTCATGGAAACAATCCGATAATTGGAACCTCGCACCCCTTAGCTCCACCCATCTTCCATATAAGCATGGCGTTGGGAGCAGCTGTCATTCGAACAGCGACAGACGATGCGCCACCCCCTGCGCCCACTTCCAAGTCCAGCTCAGTTTGGCAGCTTGTAACCCTCAATCATCTTGACTGATTGAGCGCACAAACTGCCGAACAGTGCTATGACTTTTGACCGTCAGACCCACATAACATTCCAGCTAAACGACAAGGTAAACAAAAGGTTGAAAACATGTTTCAGGTGGAAGACAAAAACTGTATTTTATAAAACAGAGAACTTTTGAACTGTGGGTTTACCGAATTAGTTCTAAGAAGTGTAAAACTCAAAATGATCTTGAGTTTTCTTCGTTTACCGAGAAAAAATGAGGAAGTTAGCTTCTGGATCACCGCTGGGGAGCAAACCTATCGTTCAGAGGTTCCCGACGTCTACAATTTGGATGACATCTAACTGGCACTTATCATGCGATTTGTAATGACAAAGCGCTCAGAGGAGGGTTATGATTATAGATAATTGCGCCTGGCTTGCGCGTGGAAGACATGATCATACATCAAAAGGCCTTTCAAACAAGCGTGGTAAGAACCGGTCCAAGTTTTGGCTTTACTTATAAACTCAGCAAATTCTATGGTAAGAATGAAACAACCGTAATATCTAAGCAATTTTATTTCAAACTACTTCTTTCTGAGTGGCTTCTTGCAAACAGAATAGGCATGGACCTGCTTGCAGGGAACATTAGCCATGTAGGACTCAAAGTAGAATCCATCACTCAGAATCTAAATTATTTTTAGAATGAGAAACGTTTTCTGTGATAAACAAACCGCTCCACAAGCATACTTTGAAACATTGTCTTGAAATTGGCCAGGCGCCCAATTGAGGAAATCGACGGGTGAGCCATCGGTCCAGACCCACTGACCACCAATGTTTTGAAGTCCAATGTTGATGTAAGCCTTGAAGGTTTCGGTCATACCTGAAAGTGTAAACATTATTTATATACAGGCAACAAATAGAGCATACGAAATACTGAAGCAAGAAAACGTACCCTTGATGAAAACTGCTTCATCTTGACTGTGAACTGAAGCGAGGGTAGATTTCAGATCTACGCATGTCTGCTCTGAATCAAACCAAGCTCCATTTTCGGCAATAAGCTAAACAGAAACTTAATTAAGTTTTATGTAGTTACAAACTCCGTAGCAAGAGCAAGTAGGAAGGTAAAAATTCCAGTCTTTTGGACACGGAGGTGCTGGATCCGATGCTGAAAACAAATATCATTTTATTATAGAAACATGCAAGTTGAAAACAATAAGAACATGTTAAAAATCTTACCATTAGCTCCAGGGCAGTCTGCGGGCCAACCCTGAACTGTAACAGAAGAAGCGGTAGTTGTGATTACTGGCGGATTTGTTGGTGGGGGAATTGTGGGGCCGGCAACAGGAGGCATACGGCAGATGAAGCGATCTTTACGATCACAGTAATCGGCATACCAGAACCCATCGGACATCATTAATGCACAGGATGAAGTTAGGGAAGGCTCTCCTAAATGATCTCATTATGACAAGTCACAATTAAGAGGATTAATTAACCTTTTTAGTTTTTTTCTTGCATGTGTTATGATTGAAACAATATTTACAGACAATACTTTTCGATAACTTGTTCGAGGCAGTAGTTTCAGTTTTAAAAGTTTTAAGTGTTATTTATAAAATTTAAGGAAATTAAAACCACTAATGATTTACTAACGTTTTCAAAAGCCAATTACAGCTTTAAAACATAAAATTAGGTTAGTTTTCGGAAAGTGCAAGAGATTTTATTAATTTGGTTAATTCAAATTTTAAACAATAAACCGAAGCTAAACAGAAAAATCCGTTTTTAATACCACAATGAATTCTAAAAAATTATATAAACTATAATCAATTAAATATCGTAAACCGTGCTTATTTTTGCTAAGCAAGCCAAAGGAAGTTAAAGGAAAAGTATTTAAAACCGTCTTTAAGTTTTTTTAAAAGTAATTTATTGAAAATAAAATAAAAGAAAGTTTAACATGTACAATCGGGAAACATTTCTTTCATTTTTTAATTTAACTTTTTAAAGTAAATTAAAGAAAGTAAATTTTAAAACCGTGAAACATTTCTTTAACTTTTTATATTAATGTATTCTCAAAGAAACTTATTTTTGTAAAACCGTGGAAGATTCCTCTAATTTATAAAAATTAAATTTTGAAGAAAATTAAACAATTTTAAACTTTTAAAAATCATTAAAATCGTGACACATTCCTGTAATAATCAGAGAAAATTAAACCAATCTCCGTTATCGTTTCTTTATTTCTCTAATTTGTAAATCACCCACAATTTGAATTATATTTCCTCAATTTGATTTTGAATTGGTTTGCATTTACCAAAAACCAACCGGCAGCCCAATGTGTGTAGCTAATCGCCTTGCCCGTATTGTCATACCAAACGCCCTTATCATTGCTGAACAAACCAAGCCATGTGCCAAGTGGATCAATCTCTAAATACAATAACGTCATTTTAATAGAAAATTTATACTTACGCTGCATGACAGAAGTAACAATGTTGTTGTCAAAAGCGTTAGCAGGTACAATCAACTGACCGCCCATGGAAGAACAGTAACTTCCCGCGGAGCCCCAGGCCATACTTGCGTTGCCGCTTACATAGCACCTGAAGGGGATATCTTTTTTTCTGAAATTATGAAAACCAACATTCCATCAAAGGAACTTGCGTAGGTGTTCGGTGGACATTGATCAGCTGAGGCTAAAACGGCCAAACAAAGAAGGGCGGCAAGTTCGAGAGAAGGCATCTGAAGAGAAAGTTGAAAAAACGTTTTAATTTGCAAAACAAAAATAATGTTTTTGTATAAGCAAACAATGAAGACATTCAGTTTTTCCTGGTTCAACATGGGTTTGCTTTTACGAAACAATTCGGGTGGCAGTGATCAAATGATAAGGATCACCACCTTTTTGTACCTGCAGTAGCCGCTATCTTCTTCCGGTGATGTGGTTTCTGTGAAAATTTAGATAAGGCTTATAGATGCAAGTAGATACAAATGAGTCAACAGGGATTGCTATGCGTCAGAGCCGTGCAAATCGATTTTTTGCAGACTATTCAAGAGAACTTAGGATTTATTACGTTGATTTTCATAACTGGTTTAAGCTTTTGAAAAGCTTTTTATCCTTCTTATCATTTTGCTCCATGTCGCTCAATATTCAAATGTGTTTACCTGATGCGCACAAAGGTCGTTTAGCCTAACCTGTTGACCAATTAACTGCGGCCATAGCTTAATCCAAAGAGGCTCAGCACTAATGATCACCTGATCGGCATGCATTTCCTCCACAGCTCTATCTGCTTACCATATGGTACACGAGCTATTGGGAGCCAAGGTAAAAAACTGTCGTTAGGTGTTGATTGCAGAATTGAAAAAAGAGTATTGTTTACAAAGCTTGAGATTCCTTAATTAACATACGGTTAACTTCAACAGAATACGAAAAAACGGAAATGTTTGTTCGAGCGGGGTTTCGTCCAGTTAACACTTAAGAATAAAAATGAGTCCTTTTCCATCTAAAGCCTCATGTTTCTTAACTAATTTACGATTTGGGAAACATACCAACTTTCTTTTTCATTTGAAATAGTAAAGTTAGACGATTTCGGAAAACACAACTTTTGTAGACACCACAGTTTTGAACCATGTACACTACAAATCCGTTGAAGATTGGTAAGCAGAGCGAACCCTTGAGGGGATGCCTAACGTTATGGTGATCATTAGCACCTAGACCCTTATTATTATTATGCTATCGCCGCAGTTGGTTGGTCTACAGTTAATTGGTCTAAACGACTTTTGTGACTAGCAGGTGAACAATGTTTACTAATCATCATCAAATACAAAAGCATAGTTTTGCGAGAATAATATGTCAAATAATGACAATGATTGTTTAGATGAGAAAGATCTTCAAGCCTGAACATATCCAAAACGAGGGAATCATTTCATTGCAAACAACAATCGGCACATTTTTTGCTTTAAAAACGGTTTGCACAAACTCATCACAAAATATTGCATTGTTTGAAATCTAACAAAAAGGCATCACAACGGGGTACATGCGTAGCTGCCGTTTGTCAAATCCCGGTGAGTGTGAAATACACATTTCCTTTTCTGGTTGCAGCACTTTCCTACTTTGATAATAGTGCACTAAAAATGTTGATTTAAGTTATAGGTGACAACATTGTCAAAACCAATAAGGATTAACTAACATCCGACTGTCCGTCATCAGTACAAGTATGATCCACTCTTAGAAAAAGTTCCCAGTTTGATCGATCTTTGAAGGTTTGCTGTTGTTTCCGGCCGATGATGTCTCCAGCAATTGGAAAACTTGATGTATCTTGTTTGTAGCCAATTAGATCATAGCCATTCTGAAGATGAGCCTGAAAAGGGACCGTTGAAGCAACATGTCGAATACATACTTGTTGCACCTCATACAAGTGTAGAATTGTTAGTCCAGTATGATTCCGTAGTTGGCATTCAAAATGATATTTTACATCGAACACGGTACCTTGGACGATAACGCAGAAAAATAGTAATATCTGAAGATGCAGTCAAAAAAGGTGACTAACTTACAAAACAAAACTTCATAGGAAACAGACGTTATTGAAAAGCCAAGCCAATTCTTATATAAGGTTGATGAAAAGAAAGAAAGATCATATGATCCGGAAGGAGGTGTGAATCACATTTTCTTCTTAATAGATATCATTTGTTTAGCAAAGCATGTGACACGTCAACAGTGGAATGATGACTCTCAAAACACAAAAAGAGTTTCAGGATGCTCGTTTGGTTCGAAAATACCCAAAATCTTTGCAGCAAAAAAGTAAGCCCACGGCCGGGATCGAACCGACAATCTTCTGATTAGAAGTCAGACGCCTTATCCATTAGGCCACGCGGGCTACGTCAAGCAACATTGCGGGCGCCATCACATTCGGGACCCGCAGCCAAAAATGCGGCTGTGTAAACTGGGCGGTCATGGGCTGGGGAGCGCTGAATTGGCGATTGAATCACCGATAAGGCAACGGAATATAGCAGCAAAAGGGGAAAGGAGAGTCCAGAAACCAAATAATGACACTTTAGTCATAACATATATTTTATATGGTTGCTCTTGGTTAATTTTCGATAACACTTCCACGAAATAAATGAGATCGAATAGGCATGTTTGGAAATATCCGGTTGAATGTTTCAATTACTTGAATTTTAAGCCAAAAAGCTATGAGTTAACTTTAATAAATCAATGGACGTTTCGGAGGGGATCACACATGTGAAATTACCATAGTAGAAAATATATTTTGGAAAAGCGGAGTTTTTATATTTGTTTTTATTAAGTTTATGTGGTTTTAGATTCCTTGTTTCTCAGCCGCAAAGAACGAGAAATTACTGCACGTTCCAAGACCGTTTTTCACTAATGCGGGTTCCAGTACGAGTAGAACCGCCGTCCGAAAAAGATCCCATTACGGCCGCTTAAAAGGCGCCTGTTTGAGACAACGGTACTTCGGTCGTCATGGAACTCGACTCCAAGATCAAGGTAATTTGCTCTCTCTTTCTCTCTCTCTCTCTCTCTCTCTCTCTCTCTCCCCTCTTTCCCTGTCTTTTTATCTCTCTTTGTCAAACTCTCTCTATCTACGCCATTTATTGTGGTAATTTAGGCTTACCGCTTTGTCGGCTATGCTGCCACAACCTTCTCTGCTGTTATCATTCTGTCGGTCTGCATCACCCTTCCGATGATCAACAACTACGTCCACCACGTCCGCTCTCAGACCGAGCGCGAGCTGAGGGAATGCCAGGTCAATGCCAAGAACACCTGGAGCAGCGTCTACGCCCTTCCTGAGGTTCAAGCCAACAGGACCGCTCGTCAGGCTGGAGAGGACACCTGCCAGGGATGCTGCCTTCCGGGACCCGCCGGACCTCAGGGAGCTTCTGGAAAGCCCGGACGCCCTGGAAAGCCTGGAGCCCCTGGACTTCCTGGAAACCCTGGCCGTCCTCCTCAGCAGCCTTGCGAGCCCATCACTCCTCCTCCCTGCAAGCCATGCCCCGCTGGACCTCAGGGACCTCCCGGACCTCCCGGACCCGCTGGAAACCCTGGATCCCCTGGAGGACCCGGAAAGAAGGGACCCGACGGAGAGGAGGGACCTGCTGGAAACAAGGGACCCAACGGACACCCTGGACCCGCTGGAAAGCCCGGAGCCCCTGGACCTGCTGGAGAGCCCGGAGCCAACGGAGAGCCCAAGCCTGGAGAGCCCGGACAGGCTGGAAAGCCCGGACAGGCTGGACCCAAGGGACCCAATGGAGAGGCTGGAAAGGACGGACAGCCCGGAGCTCAGGGAGAGAAGGGAGAGCCTGGACAGCCCGGAAACCCTGGACAGGACGGACAGCCTGGAAACCCCGGAGCTGCTGGACACGATGGACAGCCCGGAGAGAAGGGAATCTGCCCCAAGTACTGCGCCATCGACGGAGGAGTCTTCTTCGAGGACGGATCTCGCCGTTAATTTAAAATGAAAAATAAAGAATTTAGTACTATTTCCAGGTTTTTGTCACGTCGTTCTTTTTCATCAAGCCTGCGTAAATGAACAATTACTCAGAACTAAAACCTCATAAAAATATTAAAATCACGAGTATTTTTCTAATAAAAAAACGGTTCAGTATAACTTAACCTTTTTTGATTGAATCGCTGACACTTGTGTTTTAGAGTTTGAAAAAAAAAGAAAATTTGTAAAAAAAAAAACACATTTAAAAAATATTTTTTTGAGTATGGGTTTTTTAAATGTTTATTCTGAATAAAACCATTTGGTCACAATCAAATAAAAAAAGCCAATTTATTGATTCCTGCTGTTCCAAAGGAGAACTCTTCCTTCAATCGCGCTGAAAAAAAACTATTCGACGAAATTAATGCAATGAAAACTTCGGTCACTTCAAAAGTAAAAAAGTGAAATAGACGCCAAAAACTAATAAATTTGAATTTGTTTTTAGATCTTCAAAAGAGAGAAAACATTGAATTTGTTTGAAACTCACCTGAATTGGCACATGGAAACCAAGTCTTCGTGGAGCGCCTTTCTCAAGTTCCTGCCATCCAACTGTTCCTCCCTCACGATGTTTGCGGCTTTTTCACCGAGGAGGAGAGAGACGGAATCGGCCAGCTCAGTGGTCTGAAAAATGATTGCTTGTTTCAGGTTGTTGGCATATTTGTTTTAAAAAAAGTGCAATTTAAAAAAAAAATTGTACAGAAACTAATTCGAACTTTTAGGCAAGACTTCCGCAATAATTTTCAATTAGAAAGAAATAATTAGGACAAAAGTGTACGCAGGAAAACTAATTTTTCTTTCTGACGTTTTGTGTCAACTTACAAACTTGTAAACATTTCTCAAAAACTGCTTTACACGTGTATTATCTGAAATTCTAAACATTTTATTGAACATACGTCCAACTGTTTTTCGAAATCCCGCTTGCTGTTGCGATAAATTTTAACGTTCTATATTAAAATAGTTGCAGTATATTTTTGGAATATCTAAAAGTGCACAATCAAAACACGCTAATTGTCATTCATGAATATTTCCTTTATTTGAAAGTTGGTTTTTCACTGTCTAGGGAGAGCTGTCAAGGGTCCCATGGAGATTCTGGGGGAGCCCCATATCAGTCAATCAAGCATTCGTTAGGTATTCGATTTCTTAAATTTTGTGCCGAATAGTTTTCACTTTCGAGTACGACGCGTTTTTCTGCACGATTTCTGACCTTTTCGACGCGTCCAGAGTGGTAAGCCGGCAAGGAGCACAAAAAGAGCGTGGGCAGCTGGCTCAGCCGGTTAGCTCCTAGATTGATAAGCGCAAGGTCAGTAGTTCGTATCCCATACCGTATTTTCTTTTTGCATTTTGCATTGTGAAAATTTACAAGTCATTTTCGAAAAGATTATTTTTTTCCAAATTAATTTTAATTTTAAAAAGATTGAAAAAGTTAATATTTCTTTAAATCCAAACAATAGAACAATGGACGTTTCAAGCACAATAAAAATTATTCTAATGATAAAAAAAAATAACTAAAACAATTCTTAATGACTTAATTTTCACTTCTTGAACAAAATGCAAAATGAAAATAGGGCATGGGATACGAACCTCTTACCTCGCGCTTATCAATCTAGGAGCTAACCGGCTGAGCTAGCTGCCCACGCTCATTTTGTGCTCGCAGCCGGCTTATCACTCGGGGCGCGTCGAAAAGTTCAGAAATCGTGCAGAAAAACACGTCGTTCTCGAAATTGAAAGCTATTTGGCACTTTTAAGTTTCGCAGATGGAATACCTATCGGATGCTTGATTGACTGGTATGGATCTCCCCCGGAATCCTTGGCAGCTATCCCTAGTTAAAAAAAACAAAACAACTCACGCTCCAGTTTTTGATGATCCCAGATGTCTCGTTGTTGACCTTGGGAAGAATCGGTGCCCATTCCAGCAGACGAATTGCCTCTTTCATCAGAAGAAATTGATGTGGTGCACTGAATACATTAATAATAATTATTGGCTGTTTTATTTTAAACATACCTGATACTAATATCAGTGTACCTGGCAGTGTAAAGAAATGAGGGCTTGATGTTGCCTGCCCTCATTTCTTTTACTGCAACAGGACACACCACGTTCTCCAGGATTGCGAACATTTCTTCCTCCTAGAATCGAGAAATGTTTTTTTGTTTTCAATAAATATACTTACGGTAGGAACACCAATCGGCAAAACTACGTTCTTCTTGATCAAAACGCTGTAATCCGAGTCAATTCCTTTCAGCTGAAGACAAATTTTCTTGGCCACATTGAAGCTGAAAAACTCAGATTAAAGCTAATACAAAATATCACTGCCCCGAGGATTTCTAAACTACCGTTGTCTCTCTCTCGCTCGTTTAACAAAACGTGATTTTCAATGGACAATACCATCTGCCAGGCAAAGTCGGAGTAAACAACCTTTTCCTTAGCACTATAAATCATTTATAACACACCAACATGTTTGCTTTAGGTTAGCCAAGTAAAGAAGTTATAACCTTTCTCATAAATTCAGTTATTTTATTTGTTTGTGGGGAGAAAAGCTTGAAATACAAAATATGTTTTTTAATAGCCATTATTAAAACATGTAATGTCCCATTAATGTACCATTATTACCGCGCATACCAAACTAGCTTACAGAACGGTTAGGATATTTTCACAACTCAGTAAGCCAAGAATTGTAAGCTCATTTCACTTTCTTCAGACATGTTAATCCAAACTACAAAACTCACGGAAGGCCGAGGTCCGTCAAAATTGGCACCGAAAGGCAATGAAGAGATGAGCCGGCGATTCCGGCCTTCTTGATATTGATGGCATCATCTTCTGGGATCAGGTTTTTGAGCCAGGCGTGCACTTCGTCGACCTGAAAGGAGACCTTAGTTTCTGTTCCTTCAGTGATACTCACGCTGAGCTCGGAGGCGGGTTTCTCGAACAGTTCCTTGTTTTGGACAGGAGAAAATCTGAAGATAGAATAGAAAATAATTTGAAAACTCTGATATACCTTCTAGAATTGGCCTGGAGTTTGATGAGCAATTTCTTAGCCTGCACAAAAGAAATATCCAGAAGTTCTTGAAGTTCTTCAGTCGTGACGAATGGCAGGAGATCAGAACTGATTCCATCCAACAAAAGGAGCCTTTCCTTTGGAAGGGTTGCCTTGAAATCCTCAACAAAATCGATTTCAGGATCGATGTCGATCTTCTTCTCCGGATGCCTGAATGATGATAATATATTATTTGGAAATTAAAAAATGGCTAGGAATTAACATGTTTTTACTTAGAATCGAATGAGAAAACTTTGAAAAAACAGTTTTTTTCCTTTTTTGTTTTTATTCCAAAAATTTTAATACATAGGCTAAACAAAACAGTTAAAGTAACATAATATTTTCCGATTACCGACTTTTTCCTAAATGGGTTTCAAACGCAATTTAAGGAAAGCACTTTCCATTAAATTTCATAAATATGTTTTGTAAAATTCTTTTTAATCAATAAAAACTCACTGCTCAGTTTTTTGTAGAAGAAGAAGAAGGCGGAGTGCCGGTCCCAGTCTAAAAATTCCACCCTTAGTCAATAAGTTTCAAGTTTATTGTTAACCGAGTATGTTCAAAAACCTACCTTAAGCGCAATCCATTGACACATTCCTCTAAGGTGACGGACCTCAGGAATAGCCAGTCAACGTCCATGACAAGAATGTACTTGACGTCTTGTTCGCAAAGAACGGCCTTCAGGCCTGCCTGGAAATCCACTGTCCCTTCCTTGATTATCCTTTGATCGATGTTCATGGGAAAAGCAAGGTCCTGCTTTTTAGCTTCCTCGAGGAATGAAATAAGTTTGAACGCTGGACCAAACCTGTAAAACTTGTAATATTACACTTATCAAAACATAGAAACACTAGTTTCTTTGTGAAAATGAGACATTATATAGTTTAGTATCTGAATAATGAAGCCCTGGACTCTTCAGGTTTTTTTCGAACACTAAGAACAAAAAAATTTCAGTGTGTTTTTTTTAAACATGAACATTTTCAAACCGTTCTAGAACCAGAAAAACATAGTAGAAAAACTCAGGTTTAGAGAAAAGTTTTGTTTTTATGACTGAATCTTTAAATTTTAAATTAACGTACTTCATTCCAGTCAAATTCATGAGGCTTTCTAGGCACAGGTTGAGAAGAACAGGAGCATTGATGTCCTCCTTTCTGAAAACTTTAGCGGCTCCTGCGCCAAGCCACTTCTCCGCGAATAAGGCGACCGACTCCGTCTGAAAAGAAAATTTTGTCATTATAGTTAGTCTAAATGTGGGTTAATCGTTAAACATAATTAAAAACTTACAGTGTTCAACCTTCTGATTTCATGAATTGGCACTAGGTTTTCCAATTCCTCAGAGTGGAGAGTGGCTTGGCCGTCGTCATGGTAGCAGTTTAGCATTACTGCTGGTCCCGCCCTAATTTTAAGTATACATCAGAAAAGAAAAATGTAACTTACAGGTAACCCAGGGTCTTCCTCATATCTTTTCGGTTTGCGAAACGAAGGACGAACTCGTCGCATTCATTTACGTAGAATTTGTACGCGAGGAAGGAGTTCTTGCTCCATTCCAAGACCTAAAATGGCTTATGTTATTTTCATTAACAAATAAAAGTTTCTATTCAGTTTCCTTTTTGTTGGAAATGTTGTTTAAAAAAATTTAAAATGCTAAGGGAAAATCAGAATCACTTAAAAACTTTGTTTATGATTCTAAGTTTAGT
Organism: Oscheius sp. G VE-2021; assembly: GCA_022343465.1. Taxonomy (NCBI): domain Eukaryota; kingdom Metazoa; phylum Nematoda; class Chromadorea; order Rhabditida; family Rhabditidae; genus Oscheius; species Oscheius sp. G VE-2021. The sequence goes on from JAJQXH010000036.1 coordinate 1,155,681, forward strand.
GGGGAATAGCGATTTCACGCCCGTTTGGATGTTTTTTGTTTGTTTGTGTAAATACACTGAGGAAAAAATAATTGAAAATAAATCCTTTGCTAAAAAAGAAAAAAGAAAAGAAGGTTAATTTTGCAGACATCAATACAGCTTCGAAAGATTTGATTAGATTCAAAAACATTTCGGTCGGATCAGCAAAAAAATCGTTTCTCAACAATTACACGTTTCAGAATTAGGACAAAAAGAAGAATTCTGTTTCCTCACCTTTTTTGCCGTTTTCTGAGCATTCCACATGCCGTCAGGAAAACCTCGTGCCTGTATCTGTGGTGCCTGTATCTGTGGTGCCTGTATCCGTGGTGCCTGTATCTGTGGCTGAGCAGCGGCCTGAAATTAAGAGAAATTTAGCAAAGCTAGAATATTTCGAGAAAACCGAAAAAAAACAGTAGAATCAAAAAACAAACCACAGCTCCACTGTTTTCGTTAGATCCGCCTTCTTCGGGAACCTGGTTCTAAAAATTTAAAATTGGTTGAGGTAGATCAATTTAATAAAAATTATAGTTTTTGTTTTAAAGGTAGTAGATTTTACCTGTACTTCTTGCGGAGGAGACTGACGGCCAAGGTTTTCGGTTTCTTCATTTACATCCCTGTCTTGATTATCTGAAACTGAAGGCTCAATTTTGAACGTTTCAATGTCTTACCGGAAGGAATGTTCTGCTGAGGATTTGCCTTTGGCTCAGGAATAGGAATGAAGTCATGTGCCTCTTCTTTACCTCTGTTTTCTTCTTCAATTTCATCTTCCAAGTGCGGTAGTTCAACGACCTCATGTGCTTGGGCCTGAAAATGGAATGTAAGTGTGATAATATTTTTTAATTTTAAAACGATCATTGTTCAATCAAATTTTAACGTCGTTTTACCTGATTTTCCTGCAGAAGTTGGGGCAACTGAGGACGCAAAAGATGATCTTCATCAACGGGCAATGCCTCGTTGTCTAAACCTATAGGGTAAATTAAAATGGGCACAATTTGGTACCGGGGGGAATTTCCTGTTCAGCTCTTTCCATTTGTTCGGGTGGGGGAATTGGGTCATGGGCCTCTTTTACATCTGGGTTTTGTTCGTTAGGCTCGTCTCCCAAGTGAAGAAGTTGAACGTCGTCTTGGGCTTGAGGCTGAAAAGAAAACATTATTTTCAGGGTAATGAAATATTTTAGAGAAGATAAAAAGTTTTTTTAAAGTTTTTTTACCTGCATTTCTTGTAGGAGATTAGGAGACTGAGGGCGCAAAAGATGATCTTCATTGACGTTCACTGCTTCATTATCTGAAAATACAAGCTTAATTAAGGAGGCCACAATTTGGTACCTGGAGTTTCAGCACGTTGAGATGCACCATCTGCAGAGACCTTTTTAGGCCTTCCTCTTCCTCCTGAAAATTAATGTTTCAGAGTGGAAACAGTGGTTTCTGATAGCAAGGTTAAACATTTAGCTCCAATTTCAGTAAGTTCACATTGCAAACATGGTTGTTATCAAAACGTACTTTTCGTTGCCACTGCCGGTGCATCGGTAGCCACAGCGTTGACAGCTGGATCGGCAGACTGAAATATTTTATTTTTAATTGTTTGGAACAGGTTTAAAAATGAGTTTCCAAAATGGCAAAATGCAAATGTAAGTTTCAATAACAGCAAAACACACCTTGTCAGAATCTTCAGAATTGGCAGGAACTGGTTTCTTAGGGCGCCCTCTTCCTCCTGAAAATTAAAGTTTCAAAGTGTAAATAGTAGTTTCTGTAATCTCGTTTCTTTTTTAGTAAGCCCACATTCCAAACATTGTTGCTATCAAAACTTACTTTTCGAGGGCTCTGCCGGTGCATCGTTAGGGTTCTCCACAGCGTTGACAGCTAGATCGGCAGACTGCTCTTCTGCAGATGAGGCAGGAACTGGTTTCCTAGGGCGCCCTCTTCCTCCTGAAATTAATAAAATCGTTTTTGTATTCATTCGTTACGAAAGATGCGGTTAAAAACCACAAATACTTTGTTTGTAGAGAAAACTAATATTGAAACTAATGTTTTTTTGGGAAAACCACGCAGACAATAAACTAGTCAAAACGCATTGTTTTAACTTACTCTTCTCGGTGACGGGTTTATCCAGCGGAGTAGCTTGATCGGACGGGTGAGCTGGAGTAGCTGTAGGAATGGGAGGGCGACCACGATTCTCTAAAAAAACGGGATTAGAAATGGTTATTATAAAGTATTTTAATTTTTTTATATTTGCTTAAAAAAGATCAGCAGTAACTCAGATGGCTGCTAGATCATCTGAATATAGAAAAATTTCTATATTACAAACTGTGTCCGAACAGTTGACTAAACCCAGTTTTATAAAGAAAACAGGGATCACTTAATAACCAAATAGAATAGTTTCGACCAACAAGCCCTAGAAATCTCAAAAACCTCAAATGATAACTAAAAAAACAAGTTCAAAATCATCGTTTGGAACTTACCTTGCCCATGCTCTTCATTTGCATCTTCATTTGCAAGAGCAATTTGGTGGTCAGCGCGAGCATGAGTAGCTTCTCCCGTCTTCTTGGGAGGGCGACTACGTTTCTCTGAAACACGAGACGTCAGATTTATGTTTGTTATCACAATGTGTTTATTTTTCAACAAAAAAACTTTTAGTTTTCCACACAAGGTTTTCCAAAAAAAGAATAAAAATGTTGAATGTTTGTTCATACGCCTTTACACATCGAAACATAACATTTTGCAACAAACATTTAAACATAAACTCACTTGGCAACAAATGCTAAAAACAGAATTGCCAAAACGTTTGAATATGAAACTGCATCTTTTAATTTTAAGTCAATTGTTTTTTTTTTCAAGGCAACATTTTTAAAGTAACTTTTTTGTGAAACATTGTCTCGTTTTGGACATCAAAGAATATTATGGGGGACAAAAGTAAAAGAAATTGAACGACAAAAGCCAGTTTGCCACAATTTCCTGACTGCCAAATAAAAAATTATTGCGAGACTCACACCCGTACGTAATCGGTGGATGTGGTCTTTTTTCTCAAGTTTCCTTATTTTGGCAAGCTAAAATGAAACTGTGTCGGCTACGGAACTGTATATTAACCATGGAATTATCCGTTTCTCAATGAGAAAACTTCTTTTGAGAAAGTTTTTGAGAAATTTCTTCTTTTGACAAAGATGCTTTGTGATATTTTATACTCAATCCAAACTTACTTTTTTCAGATTCTCCTTGCACTGCAGCTGGGTTCCTCGCTGCGATGTCTTCCACTCGAGGAGCTTTAGCTGGAGGCTCGCCAGTAGGATCCATGGTGTTTATGATGTTGGCGTTGGTGGGAGAACGATCTCTTTTTCCTTAAAAAAAGTTTTGTTTCCAACATAACTCTAATGTTTTGAAGAAAACATTTGTCATTTCACCTATCTCTCCATCTCTCTCCGCCTCTCCCCCTTTCTCTCCTCCTCTATTTTTCTTTCTTTCTTTCTCTCTCTCTATCTATCTCTATCTCTCTTTCTCTTTGACTCTCTCTTCGTCTGCCTATCTCTCCATCTCTCCCCCTTTCTCTCTCTCTCTCTCTCTCTCTCTCTCTCTCTCTCTCTCTCACTCTTTCCGGAAGCTGTTTTAACTACATTCATTTTCAAAGTAAGGTTAGCAGCCAAACCCTGCCTAATAAAACGGCCGCAGGCCGACGGCATAAGATTTGCAGTACTGCTATGTAAGTTCTTATATAACCAAAACACTTACTGTTGGGAGTGCTAGCTGGCACGTTGTTGGCGGCGTTTTCAGATCCAGGGTTCATCGTATTGTTTCCAATGGAGGGAACAGAAAGCTGAAAAATAGTGTTTAGTCCACAATCTTTCATACATCTACTTTTTCATTTTGTTCTCAAAATGTTCCACTTTTCGATAATTTATTGAAAAAGTAAATTTAAAACAAGGGAAGTGTTTGTCTCAAAAAACTTTTTTTTAAATTAATCAATGCAACTTATTTGAGACTAGTTAGGATGAAGACGTTTTTAACGTTATAAGAAAAATGTAAAAATCAAATATGGCAGTGTAGTTAGAAGTTATAATTTTTCAATTTATGAAAACATTCAAATTCTTACTTCAAATTCTTTTTTAAAACTATTTAGTAAATACGAAAGTTTCAGAAAATCGTTTCCTAGGGATGGTAGTTGCAAGTCGGGTTCAAAAATTTTTAATAAAGAACTTACTTGGTTTTTAGTAGAATTTTATTTGTAGCTGGAGTTGGATCTGTAGCAGGAGCACGTAGAAAGACTGGAGTTGGCAAATAAGCAACTAAAAAAATAATAATAAACTTTTCACGTTTTTAAGAAATTAAAAGAGCTGTGAAAATAAGAAAAAAGGAAATTTGATGACGGTAGGCTTCTACAAGTCCACAAACCACAAAATGAATGAAAGCCATAAAAACATTCGTTCAGGGAAAAAGCTCAAAGGTCAAACAAAATAAAGCTTAAATAATAAAAGCACATGGCACACGCGCGGCTGGAAATTATCAGGAGACGAATAGAGTGATTTTTCAGCCATAAAGTAATGATAAAAACAGGTTATGAGAAATCAACAAAATTGGGCAAAAAGCATTATTTTTCAAACATGTAAAATTTAACATTGATTATACTTTTATAGCAAAACTATCTTACAAAATTTGCGCCGGCATGTGTTTATATTGCCCGCGAAAAAAGTAGGTTATCCACAATTAATATATATTACGTCATCGCTGATCAATCGATGTTAGCAAATCAATTATAACCATTTAAGATGGTAGGGTATTTATATGCTGGATCTTATGTTTCTAATCTTAAGATGCCATTTTAAAACGTTTTCCTAGTTTTGTATTTCCTAAAAAATGGGTTTAAAAGGTTTGTTTAAATTTTGTGCGAACAAGAATACAAAAAATGATAAAAAAGGATATCGATTTCGGGTTTGCGTTCATCCTACGCAGCTTTGAGGGGTAGAACCACCATAACACAGGTTAATTTCGGTATCAGAATTCTTCTAATTCTGTACTCCCGAAAAAAAAACTAAAAATGATAAAACACTTGGAACAGTAGTGATACGGAGAGTTAAAGAGGCATGTGCGACGGTGCATTAATGTGAAGCGGTAATCTGCCAGCCGGCTGTGTCAGGTCAATCGATATGCTTATTTCCCGCGCGTTTATTCTCTTGCCTGGCTGCCTGTCGCCACTTTTAAGTGACGCACCGTCTTATTCAGGGACCAAAACACGAATCACGGGATCACGGATCGCAGGGGAAACCAGGGAAAGCAATTAAACTTAGGAATCGATGATACGTTCAACGCCAGACTATGAAACAGATGAGGTCAACTATAGTTCCTGCGGTTAAACCATTTAACCTTGCTGAATTGATTGATACCAATCAACAATAAAAAGCGATTTTGTGTTACTCGGGGGATTCTCTGCGGACATTCGTCCGCTTTCAGTTTTCAATTAACCTACTTTTAACTGGAATTCAGGTCAGTAAACAATTGATCGCATTCAGGCCTGGCAAAATTAACAAACAACAACCGACAAAAACTGCCTTGAATTCTATTGTTCCTGAATTGTGATGTTTTTTAAACAAACCATACAATTTTGCAGTCTTGGGTTTAGCAATTATGGCAAATATACGGGCCGGCCTTATTCCCAGAAATTATGGAATTGTTCCTGAATTGGTTGGTTAGGATCCTTGCTTCGTGAAGAACATAAAAAACTAAACAAAATGAAAAATAGAAAAAAACTGTTTTAACCTGAAGGTACAACAAATTCGTTCAAGTTTATATTTAATTCAACTTATAAAACTTTTCTTTCTGGGTGAGTTTACTTTCTAGAAAGCATCTCAATTGTTTTAGTTTTATTAAGTTATATGGGCAACAAATAATATTTTAATAGTAATTCAGTGGAACAAATGTCAACGGTTCGACTCCACAACGAGGCAAAATCTGTGTTTATTACATCTAACATTACATCTTTTCTAGTTTTATCAGTTTGTTTATTCTCAAAACTGAAACATAGGTCTCATCATCTAGGTGTTTCTGAAAAACTTAATTTTAAAAATAGCAAAAATTCAAGTTATACCACTCAAAGGACTTTTCAAAAATTTCAAGTTCTACCATTTTCATCTCACTTGTGTAAACGACAGGAAAAAATATTACGTGGAAGACCGAACTGTCGAATATTTAATCAACTTTCTAAAAAGTTATGTTTAAAGGTAACGCCCTGTTATGATGCCAAATCACTCTTTTCTGATTCACCACAATGTGTGGTTAACGACTAGTTGTAGCCAGCTATCGATTCCTTATCTGGCTCCTCTGTGATTGTTATGTTTGTCAGTTTGTCATTTTCTTGCTATAAAGCAAACAACACCCGGTTTTACACCATTCAGTATGAAGAACCTTATGTTTTTCACTGTTGTCGCCACCGGCTGTTCTGTTTGTTATGCTGTGAGTTACCTAAAACAATTTGGGATTTAAAAACATTTTTCAGTTTCCCTTCTTTGACAAAATCATAAGTGCAGGTGAGAATGCAGTTTCCACTTTGGACAAAACCGGGTCGGGAATAGTTAACAGTGGAGCCAATTTTGGAAAAGGCATTAGTGATAATGTCGTGAATGTTGTTGATACAGTGAATGGTTCTTTTCCATTGCCTTCACCCTGATTCCAATGTCGGAAATGTCCTAGGAGTGTTCAGAAACTTTGGAGCCATAGTCACGGCAGGTTTTGTCTAATTCATAGGCAAGTGCTCTACTTAAGGATTTCTTCGGTTTCATTTGGGAAATGATCAAAGAATGGTTCTTTTCCATTGCCTTCACCCTGATTGCCGTGGCCTGCATTGGAGTGCTCATCTACTGTTTTTGCTGCTGCTGTCCTCGTGTTTTGTGTCAATGTTGCTGCTGTTGTGGAAAATCACCGAAAAGAAAATATACTACTATCCCTCGGAGCCAAAAGAAGAGAACCTTCTTATGTTGTTGATATAAACCTTAACATGTATTTTTTTATTAGATGCTCAATACGTCAGTTGGCTCTTAACTCTATTTGACCAATTACAAGTTTGTTTCTTAGACTAAAAAATTGCCTTTCCTGACTCTGTTGTTTAGTTTTTTTTGTTTGCTTTATTAAAGTCTTTTAACTCGTTAGTATCGATTTGAACTTGTAAGCAAACTTTGTTTGAACCTGTCCTCAATTGAAACATAGTCTTTGGGACAACTATTAGCGTGTTTAACATTTTGTTGCGTATTTTGTAACCACCATTTTGTCCTATGCCTGTTGTGGGACCGACACTTAATAAGAGGGATTTAACGACAAGGTCCTCCTGGTGCGTCAATTCAAGGGTGCTTCAGGGACCTTTTTTGACTTTAATTTATAATACACAGCTTCAAAAGTAATTCAAGAAAATATATAACAGTTTAGGATTAACATGCGTCGTTTTAAAGAAATCTGCATATTAAATGCCTTTTTCAGACCATTCCAGGCGACAGGCCCTTCTAGAAAACTACGTGTACGGTGTTTACGCGTCCGTCAAATCCGTCAGTTTATTGAGTTTTAGTCGTCTTTTTCACAATTTAAATGTTCCCGCTGGAAAATACGCAAAAAAAAACTCTAGTTGTCTCTCATGGTAGAGCAGCGCGCTTCACACCCGTACGAGTTCGGCGGCTCCCTGACGGGCCCTTTAAGCAAGTTAGATTTAGACAACATACTCAAGGCGAGTTGTAACCCGGTTCAACTAGTGAATTGAATATGTAGTTGCATCACACGTATTTGTAAAATCTAACGCTGAAAATCTTGATTTGTGTTTATTTAAAGAAGTTATGCAATTCTTTCTTAAAATAGTGCCAAAATTTTGTTTTCAAGTGATAGAGAAAATTTTTGATTCATGTGTGCACACATCAAATACATCTTTGCAGCCGTGTGCAACCACTTGCTATCGAATGTTGTGACGCAGTGGCGCAAATCAGCAGCCGCATGCTGTCACCGGAATCCATATAAGCGGTGGCTGTTATAATGACCAACGCAGCACGATGGCCGAGTGGTTAAGGCGTTGGACTTAAGTTCCAATGGAAGCAATTCCTCGTGGGTTCGAACCCCACTCGTGCTAAATGTTTTGCAAACACCTTAGTTTCACTGAGTACCCGGAAATTGATAAAATCCCTCATAAGTTCTTTGAGAATGAGGACTTACAAAAAGTTTATTGTTTACGAAATGGATGATACATAAAATAAAGTATTCAGGTTGATTTTGAAATGGATTGGTTACTTTCCGCAGGGCATGCTGCATCCGACTTGTCCGCAGCAGCTTCCTCCCATTCCTCCAATCCCTCCGAATCCTCCAAGACAGGCCAAAGTGGGTGTGGCGAGAGCGAGGGCGTAGGCCACAATGAAGAGCTGAAAGTTACATTTTGTTTTTGCTAAATGTAACAGCATACGTTGCGGAGTTGAGCGGCAAACATTGTTGAAGACGACTGTGGATGTCCAGATAGCTTGAGGGTTCGCCTTTTATACGACGCTTATTCAATCAACACCACCTGTTCCGACCGGATCACAGATGTTTTTGAACAAATCTAATTTGCATACGCCGCAGATACTTGTGAAAACATTCGTTGCGCAAATAGGAACGAAACTGGTCTTGAAATCAGCAATGTGGGAAATTCCAACTTTTGTCGTGTCTATTCCTGACGTGAGAAAGTTTTACAATATCGACTATTATAGTATAGTATAGTTATATTATAAAAAAACAAAAAAGAAATTCCCATGCCGGGAATCGAACCCGGGCCGCTTGGGTGACAACCACGAACCACTAGACCACATGGGACTGGTAACATCGGACCGCCGCCGCAATGACATTCTAATAGCTATCGCGCAATACAGTGCATTTTTATCGGAAATTCGGTCTTAAGCGACCAGAAATTTTCTTTTTCGCAAAAACAAAGAAACACACGCGGTTCTAAGTTCAATCTATTCACAACAAGGTGTGGTGCAATTTTCTATAAGCGGCAATGAAAGTTCATTGTGTCTCCGTTGGAAAATCAAATTTCATTTTGCTAAAATAAGATTTCGTATTCTAATCGAATGAAGTTTTCTTATTTGTCGGTGGTCAAAAGTGTCATCCAAGTTTTAAAGAAAAGAATAACTAGAAAAGTTCTTTATGTAATTTTCGGGGAAAACATGGTGGCATTGTCTGAAACTTTCCTATGTTGAAAAAACATAAAAAATTACACACAGTTTATAAAAAGAAATTGGTCAAACAATACTGGTCAAACAATAAAAACCACGATAGAAAGGATTAGTGACAATTGTGACTGTTTCTCTTAAAACTAGCAATCGAAAAACACTTACTGAGCCAGTTTTCTTGTATATTCTTGTAACAAATGCAAGAAATAAATAAAACATTTGTTGAATATTTCAAACATATTGTTGAACTGCTATAGTTTGCGTCATGGTTTTCTAAGTTCTTCTAATTAATTTACCTTTTTGAACCAGAATCTTCCTTTTTCCAATAGAAATTGGATCAGTATCGCAATTATTCTGCTGGTCTGATATGTCTTTCATTTTTAGGACACAGTAGCAAACAGTTTTCACCTGGTACGTCTCCATACGAATATCCTCATTCCTCCCAATCCAGTTCTCAGATGACATATCATGTGGAGATGAGGTTTTCCAAAAAAGTGTTGCTATCCGTGTTGGAACATGCCGCGAAGATGACACAAGGCGCATATAAAAGAGGCAAGTCGAGAGACAAATCCAGGTCAATTCAACATATCCTATCATGTTTGCAGCCCAGCTTCGTACTGTAAGTTTTCCTTGTCTTCTCAAATTTTGTATTTTTAAGATCTGCACGATCGCCCACTTTCTGGCTCTCACCGCTCCATCGCTTGCTTGTCTCGGAGGATTTGGAGGCGGCGGCAACTGCTGTGGACAGCCTGGATGTGGCATGCCCTGCGGAAAGTGAAACCGTAACTCAACTTCTCTTGCATCGAAATGAATTAAACTTATTTAAATTTATCTCCGGAATAAAGTATTTACATGTGCAAATATTTTTCTCTTTGGTCTGTGGGTTCGTAATTTAGCTGTAAGGCTTGTTCGATCCTTAAGGTGTTCATCGGTTTTGGACATCATAAACCCAATCTCTTTTGGGTGTCCTGTTTGTGGTGTAGGGCAAACTGGTCATCAAACTTGACACATTTGTATTTGATCAATTTGGTAACGGTTATTGAAGGTTAAATGATAGGTTAAATGATAGATAATATTTAGAAGCGAATTATTTAAAGGGGAAGGACCGCGAAAAAAAAAATTTTTTTTAGATAAAAGCCTAGATATCTTTTCCAGGTATTCGAAAAAACCTCTATTACATATTTTGGATAAAAAGGAACCGATTTAGGTACGCTTGAATATTTGGGGAAATTATCGTTTAAATTGCCGCCAATTCTGTGTCTCCCCATGTTCCACACTCTCTCGCCCACTCTAGCCGTGTTCACGTGCGGCAAACGCGTAAAACGGTCGTGTAAACGCGCCCCTTTTGCAGTGCAACTCATATAAACGGGGTATGTTTCAGAATCGTGTCAACGATATCTATCTTTGAAAAAATCAGTTTTTAGAAAAATCAGTCTTTCTTATTTAAACAATTGCCGTGTTGCGTGATACTTTTACGGATGTGGTTTACGGAAATGACTACAAAATTAACATAAATCCTGAAACACAGACAATAAATACAAAGCAAGAATTATTTTATTAAAACTTATCGTCCAACAATGAAAATTCGCGATAAAAATTTTAAACAAAACAATCAGCTAGGACTGTTTTTAAATAAACACGTGTTTTCAACACTAAATGAGATAAAAGTGTCATTTGAACAAGAAAAACATTTCAAAAATTATTTTCAAAATACGTGGGCCGGTATCAAAACTTTGCGGACGGAGCCTTGTTTTGGTTAAGCCATTGGTTAACAAGTAGAAACTGTAATGAACTTCTGGGCGGGCTGACTATCATATTCCAGACGAATTTATCAAGAAGATTGGGAATCACTGCTGTTTTTGTTCAACTGTCAATTAACGTTGCGTTTTTGCGTGTTTCTCATTCCTCCTTGGAATCCTTGAACCAGTTGCAAGATCACTTATCCGAGAGAAATGAGATTCCTCCAAAAAGTGTTGCGATCCGGGCCAGAACATGTTGAGAAGTTGACACAAGGCGCGTATAAAAGAGACCGCCGGCAGGGATGATCCAACTTGATTTCACTCCTCCTACCATGTTTGCAGCCCAACTTCGTTCGGTAAGTTGTATTTTCCTTCAGTATGGAAACTGTTTTAGATCTTCGTCGCTGCTTACTTTCTCGCATTGTCGGCTCCTGTGCTCGCTTGTCTCGGTGGATTCGGAGGAGGCAGCTGCTGCGGACAGCCTGGTTGTGCCATGCCCTGTGGAAAGTGAAACCGTCGCCTACATTTGGTGCATCCCATTGTAAAACATTGGACAATACACAAATAATCACAAAACTATACTATATTCCCTGTTATATTAATGAAACTGTTCAGAAGTTAGCATATATACTGTTCTTTGTGGGAGTTCATTTTGGAACACAGAATCTGCGAAAGTATTTTCTTGCGGAATCGAACCCGCGTGAGTGGGCGCCGGTGGCGTATTATGAGTCCGCTGCTTTAGCCAGTAGGCTATGCGGGGCATCATTGCGGGTGGCGATAGTACGCCCATATAAATCCACCCAGACTGGGTAAGAGATAAATGCGTTCCCTGTTGACTTTCATGGCTACTTTTACTTTTCAAAATTTCAGGTTTCTATAAAACTGTTCCAGTAAACCATCAACTTTTAGTTGGTGTTGGCAGCACAAATTATAGAAAAATTGTTGTACGGCCCAAGGCGGCCTGTTTCATGTAGTTTCTATTCTTTCTGGTAAGAAGTTTTCCATTTAGACACCAAAACTACTTTCTACTCTCTCCAATCATTGATGAGATATCCCTTACACTTCTAATGTCCCTGGCGGCGTCATGTGGAAGCAATCGTATTAGTACACTTTTTCGCGTCGAGACTATTTTCAAAAGTGCATCTGGTTTTTCCATGTCTGGGAGTCTTCCTCCGCCCGCGGATGACGCAGCGGCCGCCGGCTCTTTGTCTCAGCTGGCCCCGCGCTCGCGCTGCGAGCCATTCCATGCAGGGCGCTTCGTCACTCATCGTTCGTAAACATAACGTGCATCTGTTGTTATCCAATTAGGGCGCACTTATTTATTTTCTTATTTTTACATATTTCGTTGTTAACTCCTCTAGCCTCCATTCGTGATGGCAATCGATTTTCCACGATAGACCAACGCTATTTCCCACATACTAATCAGAACCGTAGCTATTCACAGTCTCATTGTTTCTGTTTCCAAGTCCCGTGCCACTGAGACCACCTATGCTCAAGTCATTAATTTGGTTATTTCTCATTCCAAACTCTAGTTTGGCAGTTTTCTTGGATTATATAGCTATTTCTGCCACTGCAAGCACCCGCGCAATAGTTGGTCAAACAATGGTAATATGCAGATTTGCGACAATATAATGCGAAACTTCTACTAAATTCTTTATTTTGCATCTTAAATTCAACGGCGAGATCCGTCCTCGAAGAAGACTCCTCCGTCGATGGCGCAGTACTTGGGGCAGATTCCCTTCTCTCCGGGCTGTCCATCGTGTCCAGCAGCTCCGGGGTTTCCAGGCTGTCCGTCCTGTCCAGGGTTTCCGGGCTGTCCAGGCTCTCCCTTCTCTCCCTGAGCTCCGGGCTGTCCGTCCTTTCCAGCCTCTCCATTGGGTCCCTTGGGTCCAGCCTGTCCGGGCTTTCCAGCCTGTCCGGGCTCTCCAGGCTTGGGCTCTCCGTTGGCTCCGGGCTCTCCAGCGGGTCCAGGGGCTCCAGGCTTTCCAGCGGGTCCGGGGTGTCCGTTGGGTCCCTTGTTTCCAGCAGGTCCCTCCTCTCCGTCGGGTCCCTTCTTTCCGGGTCCTCCAGGGGATCCAGGGTTTCCAGCGGGTCCGGGAGGTCCGGGAGGTCCCTGAGGTCCAGCGGGGCATGGCTTGCAGGGAGGAGGAGTGATGGGCTCGCAAGGCTGCTGAGGAGGACGGCCAGGGTTTCCAGGAAGTCCAGGGGCTCCAGGCTTTCCGGGGCGTCCGGGCTTTCCAGAAGCTCCCTGAGGTCCAGCGGGTCCGGGAAGGCAGCATCCCTGGCAGGTGTCCTCACCAGCCTGACGGGCGGTCCTGTTGGCGGCGACCTCAGGAAGAGCGTAGACGCTTCCCCAGGTGTTCTTGGCATTGACCTGGCACTCCCTCAGCTGACGCTCAGTCTGAGAGCGCACGTGGTGGACGTAGTTGTTCACCATCGGGAGGGTGATGCAGACGGAGAGAACGGCAACAGCCGAAAAAGCGGTGGCTGCGTAGCCAACAAAGCGGTAAGCCTAAAACACCCTAACTGCAAAAGAGAGGAAGCGGGTTCTCACCTTGATCTTGGAGTCGATTTCCATGATGACCGAAGTGCAGTAGCGGTCACGTAACGCCTTTTATACACCCCCGTTGGGTGCTTTTTCACCGGCGGTTTCACCTCCACTGGAACCCGATGCGCGAAAAATGATTGGGAATGGCCAATAACACACTAAGTGATTGCTAAACAAAGTAAAGGATCACAAATCAGCTGGGTTTCTGGAACTATTAACGCTAAAATTACCTAAATGTAGTTCACAAATCAAAACCATTCCAGTATTTTTTTTAAAAATGGCAAGGGCTACAAAAATACCAAAAATCCAAAGTTGTAAAACTGCCTATCTGGTGAAAGTTTGTAATTATCTTTGGCTCCATATAATTTTCAGTTCTAAAATGTGCGTGACGACGGGGATCGAACCAGACACTACGGGGGCTAAGCCGAATAACCGATTCATCAATATGGCCCCTAACTTACCGCGTCTCCCTTTGTCACTTTTGGTCAATATGAGTCTTTTTGTCAACTTCAAAACATCTGTTCTCGTAAAGATGTGATTTTGTTTATCTGTGTTTGGATGCAACCGATGTTTTTTGCCGCACGAGCGCACGAGCGGCCTGAGGACACAATATCCGGTGGGCAGAGAAATCCATGGACACACGATCCCCATGTTCTCATTGCTTTTTGACCTGTAGGTTCCCTACGGGTGATTTGTGTATAGGCTGAGAAAAGAAAAGAAAAGGGGAGGCTAAGAGGTTTGCTTTGAACTAGCCCTTGAGATTAAAGGAAAACGCTTAAGAATTAGCGTACAAAGAAACAGCTAAAGCAGTGGTAAAGACATATATTATTTTCCAGCTTGTCGTGCTTTTTCAATGCTCCCTTAATACATCCTTTGCCTTTAAATGACAATATTCTTTATCTTTGTGTGTCCTCGTAATCTGCTTTTTTTTCGTTTCTTTCTTTTGCCGATACATCTGTGCGCGTAAACAGCCCTACTTGTTTTTCTATGTTTGGCAACAATAGTTTATTCTGCATTATGATTCCACCGTAACAAACGTTATCCTCAAGCTTTCAAGACAATGGATTCATTCACCGCACAGTCAGAGTTTACATTATGCAAAATCCAATTACATTTTCACGCATGTCAACTAATTGGTCATCCGTCTGGCGCCCCTTTTTCCCACGCTCCGATCAGCGTGATCTTCCTGCATTTTCACTTAATCCAAGTAGGCACCATGGGTGGCACCGTGGATTTTGGGGCCGAGGGCCGGCCTGAGGTTTTTCTGAAAAAGTTTTTTAAATTTAACTCACTTCAAACTTAAAATTTTTTCAGTTTTTTTTATTGTAAACAACAGTTCTCAACATGCAAAAGATAATGTGTGAAGGAGGATTCGAACTACCCTATATAATTTTTAATTGTTTTTAATGGCCGAGTGGCTAAGTGGTCGGACTGGTAATCCAAAACTACCCCAGTTCGATCCCCCTTCTGCGAAACTTTTTTGCTACATTTGTTTTGTACAAAATAAATACCAGAGATACATTTAAACTTTTGTGGGGGCCGCAGGTCGGGCCGTGGATTTTGGGGCCGAGGGCCGGCTTGGCCCTCAGCCACCCTTGGTAGGCACTACTTCATAAAGTTGTCTTTTAAAAATATGTTTAAATAAAAAGGACAAAAATGCAAAAAAAAGCGGACCGGATTTTCTCGATTTCACTTTTGATTTAAAATTGAAATTTGTATCTTTCATTATGTTCTTTTCAGGTAATTGTTTAAAATGAACAAATTCGTTTGGAACAAGAAGGGCCAAAAGTCCATCAAGTTGACCACATTGAGGAGAAACGCTATTGAAGCTCAGGAAAAGTTGGCCGCTCAGGAGGAAGAGAAGAAAAACAAGGAAAAGGAAAGGGAGGAAAAATCTAAGAAAGTTGAGTAAAACAACCTGAAATACTGAATTTTTCCGCAGGGCATTTTTATAATAATGGTAGTTACAGAGGTGAGCAAAGGAACGAAGGGCATGAACCGCCGTCAGCGAAGGCGAGCAAAGCGGCGCGAGTTGCGCGACGCGGCAATCGAGGCTGGAAAAGCGGAGTTCGAGGATCTCCTGAAGTTCGGTAAGAAATGGATGAAACTCTTTGTTTTAACATTATCCATAGAGCCGCCTGTCTGCAGCAAGGAGAACACAAATGAAGCTACTGAGGACACGAAGTCCCTTAGTCTGTCATCGGTGAACCAGGTCTCCTTCGAAGGTGTGTCTTCTTGAAACCAATCAAAATCTATTATTTAACGTTTTTTGCTCTCTTAAAATACGCTAAATAGCATTAAAGCAGCCATGAAAGTCATTGATCCGAGTAAACAAAATGTTTCAGGAACAGCTGGTGAAGCGGCTTTGGGAGTGGAGAACGGAGAATATACTTTTGTGTATAATCGTGAGTTTTTAATATAATTTTATGCATAAATGAGCGGGTAAAGAAAAAAGCGTTGTTTTATTCTAACATTTCAGCGGACGTGGACAACGGATTTGAACTCCCTTGCTGGAAAAGGGAAGAGGGCCTCTTTTCCATCTCGCACAGCAATGGTTTGTTTCGGTTTCCGCGCAGATTTTCCTTTTTCTCAGGCTTTCATGAAAACACAAACGCTGCCGAACTCTCTTTCGACAATCAGCTGCCTCCCGAGGTCGAGTCCCACTACGTGAACGATGGACCCGCCTTTGTGGTGAATGACGACATGGTGGACCTCGATGATGCAGGGTACAATGGTTAGTTTACTTATCGCTGTAGAACGGGAACGAGGGAGTGAACGGTATCATAGATAACAGAAGAATGAGAGAACAGCTATCATACGATTTGAATTTTCAGAGGACAATGGCCATTTCTTGGTGGATGCACCGCCCGGGTTTGAGATGGGAAACGGCATGTATCACAACAACGGTGGGTAGAATATCTACCTATTTATTAGGGCTTTTAGGATACCTGCAGCACAACTACGCCCATAACTACTTCCACAACAACAACTACGGCGAAAATGCCCCTCCTTTCCCCGACGAAGTGCACAACTACCGTTAGTTTTTAGAGAGAGAGAGAGAGAGAGAGAGAGAGAGAGAGAGAGAGAAAGAGAGAGAAAGAGAAAGAGAAAGAGAGAGAGAGGGAGAGAGAGAGAGAAACAGAAACAAATACAGAAACAGATATACAGATATTCATATAGATAGATAGAGAAAGACGATGAGACACATATACGGATAAGCAGAGAGACAGCGAGACAGAAAGACGGAGAAACGAAGAGACAAAGAGAAAGAGAGACATAGAGAGAGAGAGAGAGAGAGAGAGTAAGAAAGACAGAGAGATATAGACAGGTAACCAGATAAATAGAGTAACAGAGACAGCAGATGTATAGGTTCATGTGTCGAAGAGTTGACGTCACCTTTGTAAGTTTTGCATGTTGAATTTGCTTTGCCGGGTTTTAGTTGTTTTTTTCGAGTGGTTTTGCATGGACAATTTACTTTCTAACAACATAATGAAACGCTTAGAGGTCATCAATGATCCTGGTGAGGAAGAACTGAAAGCTTCCTCCAGAAGAATGGAGGATTATCTGTTGAGGATGATGGATAGTGCTGCGGAGGAGGAGACCGCGGAGAACGACGAGCACGGTGGGTTTTCTTAACTCGCATTTGAAGTTGGGTGACGTACCGTCGCACTTGGCTCATTTGACAGCATTAGTTAAATTGTCGTGTTAATCCCTGGGTGCGTTGGGAGCGCTTTCGTCGATTAGCTGAGCGCGGCAAACTCTTGCGCGATTCCGACGGCGGTCTATTGTTGATACCCAGTCATCCCACCTAATCATCTTCCTGCCAGCTGGAAAACACAGCTGTGATGCGCAACCGCAGAGAGATATACATTAAAAACAAAGAGACAAATAATTTTTAGACGTCTACGTCTTCCACATGTCCCACTTTGAGGATGGCCTTTGGCAGACCGAGGAGAATCTTTTGAAGCTCCTGGACGAATCAGACAGTAAGTTTTTATTCTTTCAGTTTCTGCAAAAATTCTCAGGTTTAAACCCATTTTTCAGAACCTCCTGGTTTCTGAAAGAGCGTCTTCGCCCAGAAAGAATGCCAAGCATAAGTCCTCCCTTCGGTTTGAAAGGTTTTCTAGATTTCCGTTAACACTGTTACACTATTTCCCCACCAGAATCTCACTTTTCGTCTCAAAATCCAAATGATTTCACAATGTTTCAAGTATATAAAGTTTATTGATAGCTTGAATTTACGGATACCAAAAGTCGACATAAGTTTACATGACAATATACACGGTTGTAATAAAACCTAAACTACACTTTAAACAACAGTCTCTGCGTTGTGGTATAAAACCTTATTCTGCCTGCCTCGACGATGATGGCGGAGGACTGTGTGGCGTCTTCCATTGTGACGCTGCGAATAATAACGAAGCGCCTTTTGGCGGCGTCGCAGTCTTCGGCGGTTGTAGTCGCTGATCTTGATAAACGCCTAAAAATTACAATGTTTGCATTATCTTTCTCTGTTTATGTCTCTCTCTCTCTCTCTCTCTCTCTCTCTCTCTCTCTCTCTCTCTCTCTCTCTCTCTCTCTCTCTCTCTCTCTCTCTCTCTCTCTCTACTTACCCAAGTGATGAGCATCAGCACGATCCAAGACATCAAGAAGGCCGTTACTCCTGCAGCTCTCGACTTTTTAACGACCTTAACAACGGCGCCGAAGAACATAGACACAAAGAGTGTCAGGAGCGACCAAATGAAAAACTAAAAATCCAGATTTAAAAATATCAAACCACCTTAATGGTTCGTCAACACACTCACCTTCTTAAGGAGACGATGGCGGTGGCTTCTGCGGGAGTTGTGGCGATGGCGTGGCGCGTCCTTCTTTCTCGGTGCAGCTCCTTCTTCTTCCGGTGGGGATTCAACAGCGACAAGTCCATTGTCCTAAGTAAGCTTGTGTGACCTTGGGCATAATGTTCTACCTGAGAAACGGTGTCTCCATTAAACTCGAGGACGCCATTACCTTCGTCATTGAAATGAGAAGGCTGAAAACTATATACAAGAGTAAAAGAGTGCATTTACCTCCTCATCGGATTCTCCAATCCGGAATACCACACGCGTCCTTTGTATGGCAAAATCCTGTGGAACGTCCTGGGTACTTTCCTCATTCTTCGTATCCATAGTCGAGGTGAAACGCGACATCTGAATTTCTTCACTAATAAAGGTCAGAGAACGCTAAGCAGGCCATTTGAATCAGATCAATTTGGCCGAAAAGCGCGCCAGCTGCCATGCGCACTCGAAAAAGTTGGCGCGAAGCATGCACAATACAGGCCGAGAAGAGCGGATGTATACGTGCAATTGAAGAGCAGATGGGACGAATTTGAAAACTATGCAAAGACCACATTACACTATCGTAGAGGGAGGAAAAAAACCAATTTATGAATGTTTTCTTTAAAGGGTTGAATGGTTTTACCCATCTTTTAGCTCAGAAACGGCAAAACACCAATGTTTCAGAGCGAAATGTCACATGTTGGACTTGAAAATATCAATACGCCATCAACATCAACAGAATCGTAAGATCAAGTGGGACACCCCTTCGGACGCCATTTCAAACAACAACCGCTTTTTTCCAAGGTCTGTTTTTGTCTATTTATTAGCATAATACGGAAAGTGACCATCATTTTCCTTTTGTATGTTTTTTAAACAATATTTCTTTTGTTTTACTCATTTAATAAACAAACTGAAATGTTAATATAGTTTGTTCTAAAACGGGTTAAATGAGGCTTCAAAATAATTGTTTTTTTCCGGACGTGTTCTAATTGATTTTTAACAATGCCCAATTCGATTGTGATCAGGGGCGCGTAGCATTGAAAATACCTTTTGGTCAAGCGGTTAGTGAGGTGGCTTCACAAATTGACAGTTTTTGGCTCGGTTCTTTTGGTAAACTAGTCAAATAAAGTCAAATAAAAACATATTTACGTAAGAAACTAAAACCCTGAAAGAAATATGTGTAATGCAAAGTAATGCAATAAAAATGCTATTCAAAAATACCGCTTGATTTGAAATCCTTGAAAACGAATCTCCGCAAACATAAAGTATTACAAAAAATTATACATATATATTGGAAGAGGGAATACAACAAGATATTTAGATTTAATTTTGAGGAGATTGGTTTTTAGGATTTCAAATCAAGCGGTTTATTCTTATTTGGGAATAGCATTTGTATTGTCTTACTTTTCTACATTTGGACAAATTTCTTACTTTTATACGTTAGTCTTTTCACCTATATTGTATAAACCTTCTATCTTTTAATTAATAGACAACTATTTTACAACTACCAAACATTGAAGTGTTCTCATGTTTTAACAAAAAAGCAAAAGAATAGCGCTACAGCGGATTCAAACCAACGACCATTCGGGCGCCGGTCTATCATCAGCACCACTACACTACCATTGGGCGTTGAGTACCATGGCGCCCGCTCTTAATTAGCATGCGCCTCTCCTCTTTCAGGACTTGTATTTTTTACGGGCGCGCGTAACACGTTGAGGGTTCAAAGCAACCGAATTTATAATGTGACGCTTCTAATAGATGGTGAACTATATGATGAGCTAGTATATAACCTTACGTTATGATTTTGCATGTTCAGAACAAATTGTGGTCTCAAAATTGTTTATCTATTGCTATTTGAAGCATTTGGCATTTGAAAGTATCTAATATTATTGGATTTCCGGAATCTACGCCAAAATTTACATTGCGGGCGACGTTTTTAAAGCGAAAAATTCAAATTGAAGGGGTGACAGTCGTCCTAGAAAACATATTTACATCGGCGGACACGGCGGACAGGAATGGCGCCCATTTTTTTTAAAATGCGCTAGAACGCAGTGAGGGTTCAATGGTGTCCAAATAACCTTTTTCAAAAAGCGACGCGTCTTGAAGCGCTATTGCCATAAAAAATACAAAAAAGGGAATATGAAAACGCTGCGTCGGAATACCCTTGGAAAAAACAAATCGGCCGGCGCCGGTTCGTTGAAAACAAATCGGCCCAACGCTCCGCGCTGGGTACAATGTAGGAAATTTGGAAATTTCCTCTACTCCTACTTTCCCGCTTTTCCAGCCGTTACTCATTCGGTCGTCTGTAACTCGTCTTCAAACCGGAATGGAGATCTGTGAGGACGTAGCCTCAGAAAAACAAACAACCGAAATTGTGTGCAGTGGGGGGTTACTTTCCGGAAACAGCCGTCCATTACGAAGAAACCTTCTATTTGAATGTGAACCTTTTAAGAATACGGCGATACCATCAAACAAACGAATAGTAAGAAGAAGGTTTCAAAGTTTGGGCAACTTAAAGGGACCGTCAGCCTCTTTTTTCCATAGGTTTTTTATATGCTAATTTGTCCTTCTCAATAAGCATATTACTTTCCAACACGCTCCAAGAAACGGGTATTCACAAAGGGGCTGATTTGCATATCAAAATGACCCCCTTGAAAAAAGTGGCTAACGGTTCTTTTAAACAATTTTTAAATTTTTTAAACAATTTAGGGGAGTGAAACATGTTACTTTCATAATGTAAAAATGTTTCACCCGATTACCATCTGTTGATAAAATTCATATACCGTGTTAGTTAACAATTAAAAAACAATTTTGTTTAAAAAAACTGCAACTTCGCTTTCCCTACGTTTCCTTAACCGGTTCCAATCTGTACAATATTCCCATAGAGGTCATTTTTGCATTTACGAGCAATTTGCCTCCCATCGGGTTGCCATGGAGCACGTTTTTCTGCAGTTGAAAGACCCACTTTGCACCTTTGATTGCCAGTGTCTTACTATTGTCACCAGTTGATCTGCCAATGAAGTCCTTCCTTTCTCTTTTCCTTCTTGCGGTCGCCTTTTCAGGATGTGGGGAAGCAATGATCGACTTCCCTCCACGGTAAGTTCTATAAAACACATTTAAATTTACTAAATTCTAATTGTTTAGTTTCGGGTTTGCAAGAATCAAGCGCTTCAGCAATACTTCGGATCATAATCCATGGACCGTTGAGACAATAATGTAGCCTAATTTTTCAAAGAATTTAGTGATATATGTATTTTAGAGCCGTTTCCGGCCTGGTTATCATCATTGGGACAGTTCTCATTGCAGGCGCGTGCTACAAATGCGTATGTTCATCCAGAAAAAGGTTATTTCAAGAATTTTCAGAACCAGTTTTGGGATGAAATCAGAGAAGAGCAACAGAGGAGGGCTGGAGTAACGGATGACAAGTATGACTCACCACCTCCCAGCTACTCGTGATCTTTTTTTCTCCTAGAAGTGTAGTTTCTCGAAGAGAAGTAAAATGCATTTGCAATTTTTTGTGCTTACAAATAACGTTTTAAAGCTAGAAGATGTCACAATAATGAATGCCATGCAATCTAGGTGTAGTTTCCCCTGTCTCCATTTTTGAAAAGAAGCTAAAAGAAGCAGTAAAACTGGGAAAACATCACTCATTTTTTTAATTGTAGCAAAATCAATGTATGCTAAGTAAATGCTGATTTAGTAGATAAACTCGATTGATTTTTTCCACACCTTGGAATGACTCATGAGATTTGGAAATAGGACTGCGTTTTGGGCCAATTAGGACAGTTTCTCAATTTACATATTCAATAAGTTAATATGTATGAACTCGCACGTTTTGGCGTTTTCTCGTTTGGGTTTGAAAACAACCGGTAACATTACAGTGTCATTAAAAGCAGGATAGTGTAGCAATTTCTTTGGATGGACCAACTTTGAGTCTGAACATCTCCAAACAGGGAACTTTCAAGAAAATCGTCTGTTTGCTCTTAATCATCCATCTGAATTGATTTCTACGACTGAGGTCATCATTTTACTTTTGAAAAATTGTTGTAAGTGTTTCGTCTTCCTACTCTAACTAAAATAACGCACTGCAATGTTTTGCAATCCGTGAGGGAAAGGTAGTTTCCACTTTTGCGCAACGATACCACGCAATATTGTGTGCCAATATGTTTGGAAAAAAGGTCTCGGTCTCGTGGCCAAATAACGCAGTTGGATTCTTGAATACCCGAGGGATTTTCAAAAATAAAGCAATTGAAAACTACACGACTCTGAAATCAACAAACAACATCAATAGAATCAAGATTTAATCTTTCTGAGTTATGTATTGTTACTATTTACCAATCCAAAGACGAAATAACGTACAAAAATATTTGTTTAACAAGGGAACAGTCAGAACCTGCCCGTGGGATTAAATTATGTGGTACGCATAATTCTGTAGCTTATATAGTAGGAAACCAATAGCCGATCTCCAAATCTGCTAAACGACCTCCGGCTTGGAGTAATGCGCGTTCAAAGATTGGAAGCATCCGCCGCCGCGGGCGCACCTCGCCTTATCAAGGCCGCCGCCGCCATTAGCCGCCGTGGCAAAGTGGCGCAGCGGCAGTGTGCCTGACTGGCAAGCGGAAGGTCACGGGTTCGACTCCCCACCGCTGCAGTTATTTTGCTTTTTGTTTCCTTTAAGCTTCGGTATGCGATTATTAAACTATTAAACGAAACAAACAAACAAAGGTTTTATTCAAGATTTAACAGTGGTCGCGGCGGTACTGAACAATAAAATCCTCAAAACACAGATACTTGCCACAGTAGGCACAACGGACGAATGAAATGCGACTGCAAGATAATTCTTCGCAATCCGGGTGCTGGCTAACGTCAAAGCAGTACTGAACCGGCGTGTCGAAGGGGAGCGGGCGGTCAATGTAACCGGCGGCGGACCAGGAGTACTTGATGAAGTCCGTGAACATTGGGTGACCGAACTGCCAGAAGATGAGCGAAACAGCCTAAAATCACCGACAGTAGAATCGAGAGATTGAAAAACAACATACCTTGAGTAAATTATCCCGCCGATGCACCGGAAAATCGATTCCTTGAACTTGGACAAAGGAAGTTATGTTCTTCATGAATCGCTTGAATGGGTTGAAGTAGAAAACGTCCAGAGGCTGAATCTTCCCAGTACACCCTGGGGGTATGTTCTTGATGAACACTTTCTTTCCAGGGGGCACGTGCTTCTGTATCTCCGAGTGGTCCTTGAAAGGACCCCAGGAATCGAGTACCAGAACCAAGGGGTTTGGCATGGATGCCGTGAAAACACATTCCTTGAGCCATCTGATCATGAGCGCCTTTGTCATAATGTGACTGCTGTGCGCAAATACAACCAGATTGTCGGCTGGGAAGTGCCCCTTGGCGGGGAGTTTTCCGCCTGGCTCTTGAAGAACGATGCACAGCTTGTCGCGATGAACACCCGATGGAGAAATCATCGGGAGAACGGTGAAGGAGTGAGTCGTCGCCGAAACTGAATCAACAACTCGAAAGACAGACTTCTGTCCCATGATGGCCAGCGTCCTCGCCCCGTGCATCTCTTTGACAAATCCAGACTGGTCAGCATTGTACACGCTTGAAAGAGGAATCTTGTTTTGCCTGATGAAATCCTAAAATCAAAATAAACAAAACAATAAAAAAGCTATACCTTGACTTCTTTCACAAACTTCTCTCCGGCTTCGTCGATGGTGCTCTGGTTTTTGAAGTTCTTTTTGGCCACGAACTTGGTCATCTTCCTAGATCTGATTCGGTTGACCTGTAACCACTAAATAGTAAAAGAAACAATAATAAAAAGTACCTCCTTGAATCGAGTGATGAAGGGTTTCGAAACCTTGAATCCATCCAGTCCGACCTCCTTACTGATCCGCAACGCCTGGTACTGTAGATGGGAGTCGTGTAGAGAAACGCCGCCTTTCATCTTATCCAGGGTCCATTCCAGCAGCTTCTCCTTGATTTCCGTAAGAGCCAGAAGCCTGTTCTTTTTTGCAATTCCTAAAGATCAGGCGGTTCAATACATACACACCTTGAGCGTACCTTCGATCTCGTAGGCTCGCAGCAGTTTCAGGTGGTTTTCAGTTCGAATCCAACGAAAACGACTCCTCATGCAGGAGAGCGAACGGTGTCCTTTGGTTGGCGAGCGGTAGAAAGTGACAGCTTCTTCCACGGTTTCAATCTCCACCTCTTGATCAGAAAAGCGCCGCTTGCGTGGGTTTCTCGGAGACTTGGCGGTTTGATCATCGTCTTCATCGTCATCGGAAAACTCCCAGTTCGGATCACCAGGATCTGGAAGAAAACTGGTTTTATACACATCTAACTGATTATCAACAAAGTTGAAGTGAACAAAGTTAAAAACCACTTACCGTTGTCGAGATCAATGCCCTCCTCCTGTGAAAAGTCAAGAATTCCCTGATCTGCGTCGAGTAGAATGTCCTTGATAGCGTTGGCAAACTTCTTCGCTTCCTCACAAGCTACAGGGGCTCCAATGTGGAGAAACTCGAAGGCCAAATTGGCGACGATGCGTTGAGACAGCTTCGCCATTCCGATGAATGACAGCTGACCAACCGAATTCCGTGAAGGTCGGTGTTTGCGAATTCCTCGCGAAACAATACGAAAACATATGCAATACGCGAAACATTACGAAATAACTTCCTTTGTCCAAGTTCAAGGAATCGATTTTCCGGTGCATCGGCGGGATAATTTACTCAAGGTATGTTGTTTTTCAATCTCTCGATTCTACTGTCGGTGATTTTAGGCTGTTTCGCTCATCTTCTGGCAGTTCGGTCACCCAATGTTCACGGACTTCATCAAGTACTCCTGGTCCGCCGCCGGTTACATTGACCGCCCGCTCCCCTTCGACACGCCGGTTCAGTACTGCTTTGACGTTAGCCAGCACCCGGATTGCGAAGAATTATCTTGCAGTCGCATTTCATTCGTCCGTTGTGCCTACTGTGGCAAGTATCTGTGTTTTGAGGATTTTATTGTTCAGTACCGCCGCGACCACTGTTAAATCTTGAATAAAACCTTTGTTTGTTTGTTTCGTTTAATAGTTTAATAATCGCATACCGAAGCTTAAAGGAAACAAAAAGCAAAATAACTGCAGCGGTGGGGAGTCGAACCCGTGACCTTCCGCTTGCCAGTCAGGCACACTGCCGCTGCGCCACTTTGCCACGGCGGCTAATGGCGGCGGCGGCCTTGATAAGGCGAGGTGCGCCCGCGGCGGCGGATGCTTCCAATCTTTGAACGCGCATTACTCCAAGCCGGAGGTCGTTTAGCAGATTTGGAGATCGGCTATTGGTTTCCTACTATATAAGCTACAAAATTATGCGTACCACATAATTTAATCCCACGGGCAGGTTCTGACTGTTCCCTTGTAAGCATACGTATGAAAAACTGCGTCAGATTAAATGTGAGAATCGCTAGGGAACAACTATTGGCAATGACATTAAAGGTAGGTTTCAACATTTGAATTGTCTACTTCAATTCCATTGCACCTTTGAAAGTTCTTGATGTTGTCCATCACACACCACGTGCAAAATGATTACCACTATACGTTTCGCAAAACGGTGGTATTCGGGCGTGAGAACATTCCATAATTAGTACTCAAAAATTGAACGACCACCTCGTTCTGACCCCGTTTGCTACACGACACAGCAAGTAGTTTACACAGAAAAGTTAGCATCACATGGCAAAACAGGGTGCGAAAATAAGAAATCTAGATCAAAACATTCGAGTAAAGCAACACATAGAAAAGTTGCCTGACCGTTCCTTAAACAAGGAGATCTTTGTTTCTTAAAGTTAACTTTGTTTAGTAAGCAAACACTTAAGGGATGCTTGAAAATAAGTACGTCTTTGGCAACATAGGTACATATCTGTGAACATTTTAAAAAAAGATTTAAGGGAATTTTATTATTTATAACATTCTTTATAGTCATTGCCAAAATGAAATCGGCGGGGAAATTTTTGCACATTAATTAGAATATCTAAGTCTCCTCATTCTCCATTATCTCTCGCACTGCGTATCTTATTTCTGCTGCACTAAGGGTCATTTTGGCATGATTCCAGCTTGGCGAAAGCTATATTTGATTCGTAGTTGTAGAGTTTATAACCGATGCGTTAGCAACAACAGATGATCACAAAATAATTCTAGAACAACAATTATCAAAAACTTTGTTAACAAATTCCAAATGCGAAGATATTTCAATAATTCAATAAAAACGGATAAGATTGTATATAAAATCAGGATCCTTGGAGAAGTTATTTTCTTGGTAAGATAATTAAACTGTTCAACTACTTCGGTTATTTTTCAGTTGAAAAACAATTTAGTGGAGATAATTCCTTTTATGAAAGCAGCCATCACGTATTGGTCTATTAAAGCTCTTCAACGCAATAAAACAAGAATCCAGATAAAACATGTTACTAATGTGTATACAAAGTAATTTGTATTTGTAATTTTAGCTTTAAATAGTTTGCTTGATTCTAATGAATATCTCGATAGAAACATTTTGTCATGTTAAACATTCATTGTCAAATAACTGGATGATCTCAGTCCATTTATCCGAATCTGTAATTGTTGCACCTCTTACTGTATGTCGGGCAGCCTAAAATGATCACTTCATGATAAGATACCAAGGTCTTACGTTTCTGGACCACTTTTTCATCGAGGTCCATTCTCTGCGTGTCGTCCATCGGAATGTGGGTTTCCTCCATGGAGGAGAAGATGTCCTTGGGAGCCAGTTGGATGCGCTTAAAGGGTAGTGCAAGTGCGCCCATAATCGCCGCGAAGGAGAAGAGGATGAGGAGAAGGCGCATCTGGCTGGCGGTTGTCTCTTGCTTCCCCACAGGGCCTTTTAAGCAATTGTACACTCATAAATTCTTTCGGCTAGACGAAATACCAAAGAAATTTATAATACGTGGCTCATAATTGAAAAAACCAAACCACCAGAAGACGAAAAATGGAGGACTTCTAGAAATCCCATGAAACAGAAACTTACATAAAAATAATACTATATGACCGCTGAGATTTTCACAATCTTGGTTCAGTGTCCACTTTTGTGTTATTTCATACAGTCTTTTTCTTCATTTGAGCCAAGTTACCCTTTTCAAAATGGGTTATAACCACGACCATTTTTGAAAAAAGCAACTTGTTCTTGCTCGTAATTCATGAAAGTACAACCAGAAATGATTTTGAACAATGGGAATAAAACATTGTTGAAAAAGCCTTTTGAAGTTTTTTGTTCATTTTTGATTATTCTGACGTAACAAGAGTGTGTTCAAGATGCCGGTAAAATATAATACCAAATGTTAACACGCTTCGTTGAATGCAATCACAAATATTAAAATTTAAGATTTCAAAATTTAAGGATTCGGTATAATTTTAACAAATAATTTGTCAAACATTATCAATTCTCAGGTTTGATTTTTTGCATGTTCAGTGTTTAAGGGTATGTCTGGTGATTCCACGGCACCGTTTGTCTGCCGCATTCTCATGAATTCTTTCGGCATCGTCTAGACAAACGGGAAACAGAAAACGGAAAATGAAAATCAATTACCAAAATCAAGAAATGAGTGTTAAAAGCAACAACGAGTAATGGAGATCTCACGCTGTAGTTCATGCCCGGTAAACTCAAAAATGACTCAACCTGGATGCGTTCGATTTTACGAACTTTCACACTCTGAACAACTTAAACTAATACAAAAAGATTAATCAGTTGACTTGGGTTCGGTCTGCTTTAAAGGTGAAACGTTAATATTGAAAATTTGACTGCGTAAAAATGAAACTTTAACATCCACCGAAAATATCCCTTTTGCTCTGGTTCTGACGTATTCGAACACCCGTGACGCAGTAGTAGGTCTTCTGGTTCTTCCTCATCTTCTGGTTCATCTTGGTCTTCCTCAAAAGGTTCGTCATCATGGTTCCGTTCTGGCTGTTTTAAATGTTATTTTGTCAAAATTATGAATTTCAGGCGGTTTAGTTGCTATTTTGTTTGCTTACCCAGCAAATTGTTTGTAATGTATTGCTTATTGGGTTAAAGACAAAGGAAGATTGCAAATATTCTCTAGAAGATATTTTCTACCTTGAAGACAATTTGACACTTGTTGAAATGGACACCATACAAGAAGAGATAGATGCAATAATTGAACAATCATGTTTAATGTTTCAATTGATGTCATTCGTGAGTTCAGTTGAACAGATTATCTTGAACTTTCTTATAGTGTTGCAAGTTTATATGTTTCAGTTAAAAGATAATTTAGTTGAGGTTATTCCGTTGTTCAAAGCAGCTACCATGTATTGTTCTCATAAAACCACTTTTCAACAAGAAAAATATACTAATATTGAATGTCACCCAAACAAATCGCCATGGTCACTTGTTCAAACAATAAACATGGGACGTATTTTGTTTTTTTAATCATTATGGTGTTTCGCCCAAAAATAAAGACTGTTTTTCCAATTTTTTATTTGCCAAGTTTACAAATTGTTATCCGTGATTTACTTCGGCGCCTTGGGTTTCTTCGGTTTTTTACCGACTCGAACGCATCCACGTTCGTAGGTTTCGCAGCCTGAAAAATATTTGTGTTTGCTGCATCAACAACTCCTTACGCAGAACTGGGCGGCTAGGCCGTGATCCAGAAGGGTGCGACTTCTTGGCGGCCGAAAGGAGATGAGGGTCTGGGAAGGCTTGATGGCGAAGGAAAGGGAAGGGGCTTGTCAGGATCGAAAGACATAGCAGTAGGAAAAGCGTCTTCATGGCTCCTTTCAGTCTCCCACCCATGGCCCTTTTAAAGAACTGAACACTCATAAATTCCGTCGGCACCCCCCATGACAAACAAAGAAAACGTTGATTCAGAATGAGTGGCTCTGAATTGAAAAAAAACCAAACCAGCAACATGCGAACAGCGAGCAAAAACCTTAGATTGATTATTTCTCGAATGAAAGAGTTTGCCAACCGTGAAAAATTCAGGTTTTATTTCCATTAAAAAGAAAGTAAGAAGCTAAACTGTTATTATTGCGGCAAACCTGAGTAGGGTAAAACAATATTTGTGAAAACAAGAAACAAGTGTTTAAAAAGAGACTTAATCTAATCTTAATCTAACATACGAAGTAGTTGATTGCGCTGTGCGTTTTTTTTTCAAATTAAAATTTTTATGTGTGAATTGTTTACTTTAGTGTTTGATGATTTGCCGTTAAAAGATGTTATGCCTGATGATTAATAGTTGCCGTTTTATTTTACTGGCTTCTCATCACGAATTTGTTACCAACACGGAAAACGGAACAAGTTATATTGAACTGAAAATATATCACCAGCATGAAATATGAAACAGAAGGTAATCGTTCCTTGATCACTGTGACAGTTCCCATCCATGCAACAAAAACAACTTGCAAGAAAGAGAGTGCAACGAGGCAACCAATCGAGTAAGCCATGTGGACAACAAAAACGATGTTGCTTTTAAATTGTTTCAGAAAGACGCAAATTTTTCACGATTCGAATATTTGAAAAATGACAATACGTTTAAAAAGGTGAAAAAGATTCAAAATCAAGTTATATTTTAGTTTTTGTAAAAAAAAAATCTTAAAATGATATACGCGATTTCGACATCTTCTGAAAACAACCCCTCCTTTATGACGTCATTTGGCTCTGACGTATTGGAACACCCCGTGACGCAGTTTCCCCGCGGCCATGCTCATTTATTAGCTCCGCGCAGTTCAAATTTCGCCTACTTTAGGGGACAGATCCATTCAGTTGATTTTCGCCTCACATATTCGCAATGCGTTTTCCATCAAACTAAACAAAGTTTTGCATAACTATTGAAACTATAATAACTTACGTTTTTGTCATGTAAACAACAATTAAAAATGTCTTTCCCAATTGAACCCGTATAAGTTTCCCTTCTTTTGTCAAATTCCGTAATAACATGAAATATTGCTTTTATTTTGTTTTTTTCTAAGTTTTATTTTATCGATGCATACTGCAATATAATTTCCTTTTTTCAGAAATGTCGCAACTGTTCTTTTCATTTCTATTATGTTTTGTTACTTATACTGAAAGTAAAGGAGGTTCTCGTGGAGGCAGTTCAGCGAGGTGAGGAAAAACAAATATTGGGTTTGAATTCGGTTATCGATTTAGGGACAACAACCTTATGAATAAAAAAAACAACAATAGGTATTAAGCGTTTAAAACTTATCTCAAAAATCTCTATCAAAAGACACATTTTGGGGAAAATAAAGTATCGCACATCCGAAAAATCAACTAAATACCGTTTTTAGAGTAATTAAATTTCAGTTCAAACACAAACTTAATTCTTAGAATGGGATTTTCGATAAATTTGGTGTTAAGGTGTCGAAGTGAACAAGTAGCGCTTGTGTTTCTCATAAATGTTTGAAAAAAAATATGAATAAAATTTTTCATAATAAACTAGTCCTCCATTTAACCGAGCTCTCAATAATAAGTTACCTCGAACTTGGGTAATTAAACCTTACAATAAGAGGGGAAAATAAATGGGGGCAAAACTGTTACATATGAATTGTGTCAATCGTGGCTTTTAAACCAATATCTTAATATTCAGAATATATAAGCAGTGTATACAAAAAATTATCAATACCATTATTGATACTTCAAGAAAACTAGTGACATAAACAAAAATGAATTCTCAACTTTAAAGAAACTGTGATAAAAAACAAACCAATGGCAAGCTAAGAACTATTTCTTATACAGTCCATTTTTTATCAATTTCTGTCAATTATCGTATGTAATTCAGAGGCAGTAGTAGATCTTCTGGTTCTTCGTGGTTTTCCTCATCTTCTGGTTCATCTTGGTCTTCCTCAAAAGGTTCGTCATCATGGTTTCGTTCTGGCTCCTCCTCTCGTCATGTATATGGAACTGGTCGTGGCTTAATCTCATTTTTAAGTGACGAAGAAACACTGTAAGACTAAACAATATGAAAACTCCATTTCTTTTCAGATTTATTATTGTGTTTATCTGTTGTTTGTTAGTTATAGTTTGTTACTGCTACTGCCATACAGAAGAGGTAACCCAATTAAGCAGCCTAAATCTAACCTTTTTAAGAACTCCGACGATTACGCAAATACTGGAGAAACGGAAGAAATGGACGTAGAACGTCAAGATTCTGCTCGTCAAAAGGATGATAGCCAACGTGGCCAAGAGGAACCATTGGAGCTTTCATAATTTACAATTATTACGGACAATTATTATTTTGTATCAATCTAACCTCATGTGAATACGGGATAACTTGCGCCATTATTGTTTAATAGATTTAAACTATGTAAAATTATTAATTTTACTCATGGCCTTCATAAAAAGTATGGAGCTGTCTAATTCCGAAATTGGCAAAATGAAGAAAATTGCTTCCCGAATATGTATTTCGGTTGACTTTTCAATAAACAAAATTTTGAATTGTTGTTTATTTGGTTTATCATTATTTTATTTGTTTCGAAGATTTTATTATTGAGAGATATCCGATATCCACTTCATGTCTAGTTTTTAAGGTGAAGCTAGGCGGGCTTTGATTGCCATAGGGTCGCTTTGCGGAACGGCTTAGGCTAAGGGATAACCGGATCATGGCCAAATGGAAGGAAAACTATCATTTTACAAAACAGCCTCACTATGCTAAAATACCTCGTACCGTATTTCGTTCAACTGGAGAATGATATATAGGCTGATAGAACCAATAGGTTCTCTGTTTCTTTAATGTGACCACTGTAATGGGCTTTCTAACACTTTGAAAAGGAAAACAAGATTGATAACAAGTGTTTACTGAAGGCAGGAGAAAAACAACGTTTTAACACGGGAAAGGCATCAACAATGGCAACAACACTCAAGTAAACAACAACAATTCAAGCGCTAAAAGGGCCATTGGGACAAACCCTCTTGTGCTTCCAGAAGGTGCCATAGTTGGCAAAGGCCTTACCACAGGTAGGGCAGCTGTGAGGCTTTCCTCCTTGGTGCCTAGCCATGTGGTCCCGAAGGGCTTGACGGTGGGGCAACTGCTTGCCACAATCAGTGCAGATGTAGACAATCCTCCTGCTAGTGTGAGTTTTCGTGTGCAGCTGAAGGTAGGTCTCCTTGGCAAAGGCGAGGTTGCAAGTGCCGCAAACGAAAGGATGGGATTCAGCCTGAAAATGTTTGGGAATACTTGGAAATAAATGTGAAAAGAGTAGTAAAACCCCGCATGAAAGATAAAAAGTAAACAAAATATCGTTATTGTTAATCAAATTTGCAAGAACCACACAAAAAAGCTGCAATTGAGGTATTAGGATCTAAATTCAGATTTAAACGAAAAATTATTTGGATGTGTTCCCTGCAGAAATCAGGGACTTACGTAAATGAAGAATAAATTTTAACTTTTCGAAAAAGTGATTTTGAATTTGGCTCAAATCGGCGTGTAATCCAACAACAATTTTTATTGCACTATTTTCTAAAGTCTTGCAATTAAGGCGCTCACAATTTCGGTTTAAAGGTTTAAAAGATTTTGAGTTACCCTAAAGTTTAAATATAAGAAACTTAAATTATTTAAAGAACCAACTTTCTGATCGTCATTCTGTTCCTCGTCAGCATTATTTGGAGTCATGTTCAGGGTTTCGTTAAACAACGGGATATTGAACGCCTAAAAGGTGAAATAAACATTATATAAATGCTTACAAACCTGGAAACGACCGGAGAAACCCCTGGGTGTTTCACCGTTCACGGGACCCGTCTCGAGGCTGATTTTCCTCTGAAATTAAAAATATCCAGTTTAAAAAAAATAGAATTTTACCTTGCGAATCACTGACACGTTGTTTGACGCAGAGGTGTTCGAGTGGGAAGGCATTTCGCGTGTGTTCTGGGGAGGCGGTCCATTTTCCTGAAGAAGAAAAAGTTAACTTTTGATTTATAAGTTGTTATTAAAGTAGTCGTTGTAAAATGTGTAGTATGTGTTTTTTGTGGAAATTGGTGTTTATTGGTGATAATAAATTCACATTTAGTGAATAACGAGACTTTAAACCGCCGAAATTTACACAATCTAGTTCATCAGAGGTGAATTTAGGGAAAATTTGATTTCAAAACCTTGAATATTTGATGTATACTTGGGTTAGACTTTGAAAAACAGCTTATCATTTTGACAAATGTTTAAAAAATGAAGAAAAAAAGAGTTTACCTGATTATTGTTGGGTCCCACGTCGACCATAGGATTGAGGCTCAGAAGAAATTCCTTCGATGGTTTTATGTCAATCTAAACAAAATATGAAAAAAGAATGAAAACAATCTACCTCGTCATTGGTTTTGATTTGTGCGAAGTTTGGGGCTGACATCTCTTGTTGAGCCTCTTCGGACGCCATTTTCTCTACCCACGGCTCCATTTCCTTTAGGCTAGGAGTTATCGTGTACGACAGTTTCTCCTCTGTCTGAAATATCCAATAAAAGTAATAAAATTGGAAAAAAAAGAAGTTTGAAAATGAAAACTCACCATAAACCTCATTAGCTTCCCTAGATTGTAGTCGGGAGGGAAGTAAATGGTGGCGAACGGCATCTTGAGGCTTGGAAAACCCTGAACAGCAATTTTAGTGGTTTTTCAACATGCTTATTAAAAAAAGCAGTTCTGCAGAAATCTGAGAAATGGCTTTTGTATTGTGAAAAGCGAAATTTTTTGGCTGTTTTATTCAGAAAATTGCAAATTTTTGTGTGAAATTGCAAATTTTTCAATCGAAAACAAAAAACAATTCGTTTTCTTAAGTTTGTACGAAAAAATTTGCTTAAAACAAAAAATTCATAGAAAAATTCCAGAATTGTTCTTAAAAACGAAAATTTTTTCATTGATATTTCATAAATTTAAACTAGTTTTTCTACTTTTTAATTTAAATTATTTAACTTAAAAATATCAATTTCTTTGAAAAACTGCCGAAAATTTGAATTAGCGTGGTCTATTTGGAGGCAAAATCGATAATGCCGATTGGGTCAGTGGATGCCGGCGCTATTTACGTGGGGGTCAACACTGTCGCAGGGGCCAAATCCGCCAAAGACAAATAAATGAAACTGATGAAAATAGGTTTAATGCTGTTGGAAATAGATTATAACTATATATTTAAAAACAAAAACAATGTTTTCCTCCAAATTTTCACTTTTTAATCAAATTGTAACGATGCTACCCAAAATTTGACCTTTTTTGTTACAAATATTCCAACAATTTATCCATGTTTGCATGAAACCTCTCATTATGGGTCTGACAAATCGAAGTTTGAAAACAGCTCCTTATCAGACAAACATCGAGGGTTCGAAAGCGCCACGGGGCACTTTTTTTCTTTTCTTTGTAAATGATTGCCGTGTAATTAATTTAATATAGTTTTGATTGATTTAAAAATGTTTAATTTCTTATAGTACAAGCACACAAACTACTTGGGTCGGATCCGAACCAGCGATGTTTGTCTGAGAAGAGGGCAGAGACGGTTGGACCATGCTGAGGGGTTTCGTTGACAGAACTGGCCCTTGTCGGCATTCAGTAGTCTTTGTAATTTTCTCCTTGTTAAGCAAAACAGTCCTCAAAGTCGGTCTTGGGTTGATTATCCATATTGTAAATCGGTCCCCAATCAAAATGAATCAGTGATTGTTCTTAACTGATTGTATGTTACAAAATTAGCTTCTTTCTTTTCATAATTTTTTTCTTCTGAGGCATATTGTGAAACTCACATTTCATTATAGTTGTGTGAAAAGCTGCAATTACGCAGGGCAATTTTGTTCGGGTTACCATGGAATCACCTACGCATATGTGCTCACACGAGTTCAGCTGAACCACCTCCCATCAATAAGCAACAATTCATAGAAATTCTCATTTTTGAAAAATGTGTACCAAAAGAACTCTTTGTCTGTTCTTATTCAGCGCTTTTCTAAACGAAAGGTGAGCTAAATTAATTAGCTGCTTAATCAAGTTAAGATAACATGTCAGCAATTCTTAGCATTGCGACATAGAAATTTGTGTGTCTCCGATTCGGCTTAAAATTGGTTTCTGGGGTGCTTTAAGGGTCTTATACAAGAATCCGGACTCGATTTTCCGATATCGATTTTTTGAACTGAGATGACGTCATAGGTTCAAATTACTCATAACTCCCTTCACACGTAAGCTATTTCAAATCTGGGGGATCATTTCGATAGCAAATTTTACAAGGAAAAACATGAAACTAAAGAGCTAATCGATGTTTTATTTTTTAAGTTATAAAAATTAAAAAATCATTTTTGAAAATTGACTTTTTGCCAATTTCGGACCAATGTTTCACTTTTGCGTTCTAACCTTAACAGATTCGGAAAGTTCGAGTAATTTTAGCTTTAGTATTAATTGACCACATTTCAAAACTCGGATAGTCAGGCCTTCAAAAATAGCTCTGAAATGTGCACATCAGCCCTCACCGCATCTAAATTGACCTTTAAAAATTCATGTTTGGCCCTAAAATCGTTTGAAAAAGGTTCCCCAATGATTGTTTGTTGTTTATAAAAGCAAATTATGACAAAAATAACTTTTAATTACAGTACTGTGTTTACAATTTTAATGTAAGTAGTAATTAACATATAAAAGTGGAGTACCGTTAGAAAATTTGAAATTGGAGCTATTTTTGTGCATCAACTGAGAAACAATGTTTACACCGTGTAAAATGTCAGTTTTAAACATAAAAGAGATGTTTTCGTTTTCATCACCATGGTGTAGTGGATAGTATCTAGACTGCCAAACTGACAACCATGGTTCGGATCCCCACACGCCCAAACATTTTCTTCTGGTGCCTAACCTAACATTTTACACGGTGTAAACATTGTTTCTCAGTTGATGCACAAAAATCGCTCCAATTTCAAATTTTCTAACGGTACTCCACTTTTATATGTTAATTACTACTTACATTAAAATTGTAAACACAGTACTGTAATTAAAAGTTATTTTTGTCATAATTTGCTTTTATAAACAACAAACAATCATTGGGGAACCTTTTTCAAACGATTTTAGGGCCAAACATGAATTTTTAAAGGTCAATTTAGATGCGGTGAGGGCTGATGTGCACATTTCAGAGCTATTTTTGAAGGCCTGACTATCCGAGTTTTGAAATGTGGTCAATTAAGACTAAAGCTAAAATTACTCGAACTTTCCGAATCTGTTAAGGTTAGAACGCAAAAGTGAAACATTGGTCCGAAATTGGCAAAAAGTCAATTTTCAAAAATGATTTTTTAATTTTTATAACTTAAAAAATAAAACATCGATTAGTTTCATGTTTTTTCTTGTAAAATTTGCTATCGAAATGATCCCCCAGATTTGAAATAGCTTATGTTTGAAGGGAGTTATGAGTAATTTGAACCTATGACGTCATCTCAGTGCACAAAATCGATATCGGAAAATCGAGTCCGGATTCTTGTATAAGACCCTTAGAGCACCCCAGAAACCAATTTTGAGCCGAATCGGAGACACACAAATTTCTATGTCGCGGATGATTGCTGACTGCTCCAAAATTACTGACATCTTATCTTAAATGTGTTTTCAGCCTTCAACTAGATGACGACTGGGCACATAAAATGTCGAACTATACAAATTTGGCAATATCCGGAAGTTGGCCAGAGTTAGTGTATATCTGTCGTTATTTTTCTTATGTGTTATGCCAAATTTACATTATTATCTTTTCTTATGTGTTATGCCAAATTTATATTTATAAGTGTGGTTCTTCATAAAAGCTACTTGTTTTCTGCATTTTGAAAAATGAAAAACTAGCAATTTTTCTTAAAAGCTAACTCTTTATTTAACACTAATCATATGTTCAGGGGAGAGGATGATTTTTTCGTCAAGATGCAAGAGCTTGAAAATGAGCTCACGAAATCCGTTGGATCACCAGGAAATTCTGGGTTTGTGTTGAATATCAATTTAGTTTTAAAAAAAATAATATTAGCTAAAGATATACTATTTTAAAAATGTACAACGCTTATGCGTTTTCACCAAGTACGTAGCTGTCTCTCTCTCTCTCTCTCTCTCTCTCTCTCTCTCTCTCTCTCTCTCTTTCTCTCTATTTGGTCTCTTTTGCACTTTCTTTCTCGTTCTCTTTTCTTGCTCGCTTTCAAAGAAAGTTTTGATTATGGAAAATTATATGTTACTTCTTGATTGTGTTTAAAAACCCAGTTAAGTTTAAACGTTGTTTTCGTTTGTTTACTCTGCTAAACAACAAATGGAAAATGTTATTATTTAACAATTTGCAAGTTTTTTAACAAATGACCTTCGTGTTTCTTAATATAAATCATTCCATTTTCAGGGGCGAATCTGGATTTGGATCAAGTGGATCTTCATGGTCATCTAATTACGAACCTCCAAAAAGTTTCGATAGCAGCAACACGTATTCTGGAAATTCCGGAAGCACTAGCTACAATAGTAATTCCGGCGGGATCAGAATCAATTGGTCTCGAGGGTTTCTATGCATCGGATGCATAGTTCTTTTTCTGATTTTGGCGTGTATTGGGGCAAAATGCGTAAGTTTTCGCGATTGAATCATTACAAAGACTGTTGTAGTGGCAAATGTGTGAAGATGCGTCGACAGTGCAATACCAACCCAGATCCATTGTGGTTGTTCCATCTGTGTCCAAAACTGTATCGCCTGTAAGCAGTGGACCCCAAGTGTTCAGTCCGCCTTACGCCCATCACCAAGAGTTTCAACCACCCCACGCTCATCACCAGGAGTTCCAACCACCCCACGCTCATCACCAGGAGTTCCAACCACCCCACGCTCATCACCAGGAGTTCCAACCACCCCACGCTCATCACCAGGAGTTCCAACCACCCCACGCTCATCACCAGGAGTTCCAGCAACCTTATACTTCATATCCATCAACTTACGCTGCCCCACCACCTTATGCTAATGTAACTGGAAAAGTGTAGATGTAGAATAAACACTTATTGATTGTTTTGAAAACCAAATGCAGTCTTGGAACTGCCACACTCAATGCCTATCATGCCATCTAGGTCAACATGCCAATTTTAATAGGCTTTTCATCACAGCTCTATATCTTAGCTTGAGCTAAATTGCCTTGTCGAATTGTAGGGCGCAAAAGAATAAAACCAACACTTGATTTAGCTTTCTCAACTTCAGGAGAAACCAGGATGCCGAAAAATATGTTTTATTATATTTTATTCAGCAAAAAGACCTCACATTACAACAAAGGACATCATTTTCTGGGTTCAGGAGCTTCCCGTAGAAAACAGATTTGACTAAGTTAGAGTTCAAAACATTTTGAGGTTGATGCTGAACACGTTTGGTACGTTTTTGTCCTAAAGATACGTCAACACATACACAGAGAATTTGATGTAGCCAAAAAGAACCATTTTAGATTTTTTTTAACGATTTTCAGCCTTCGCGACTGAACGGTGTCTGCATTGAAGTGTGCTTTATGTGCGGCATACCTGCACTTTACATTGATGTATACAAAAAGATCTAAACAAAATTAATCAAAATTGGCCTACACCTTTCGTATGGGAAGCTCTTGAACACAGAAAATGATACCCTTTATGGTAAGGTAAGGACTTTTGTGCTAAATAAAAACAGATAAAACACTTTTTCGGAAACCCGGTTTGCCCAAAATGGAGAAACATCCTTTGGAACATTATGGAACAGATTTTGTCGCATTTTTAAAAAAAAATTTGAATAAAAAAAGAAACGCGATTTCGTCATGGGGAGCTTAAACAAATGAATTGATAGGTTTTTTCATGGGGAACCCTGCATGAATGCCAAACCCCGTTTCATTAGAAACAGACGATATTTTTGAGTGAACCTAAACTTTTGCAACTCCATTTTTTGGAAAAATTTGAACAACTTGAGCAAATGCAGATGAAACAAACTAAAAACTCTTGCCGGTTTCACAAATTTTGAAAAAATCGGGGTGAACCTATTTCATGATTATCTCATTTGTTCTTTGAAAAGCTGCAATTGCGCATTGACGCACTTTCTCCGGGTTGCCATGGTATCATCCGCGTTTGTCAAACATATGAGTCCAATTTAACCGACCTCTGCTATAAGTGGCACCCACGCTACATTTGTTGGCTTTCTGAGATTTCTAAGCGCTGAAGACGTGCGAAAATGAACAACTATTTTCTGCTGATCTTCGCTGTGCTTTTAAAAGAAGCTGATTCTGAAGGGAATAACAATGCGAAAAGGTTGTCATTTCTTTTTTTAAAATTGCACATGAGAATTTCCTGTTTTTCACGTTTGCTAAAACATTTGCATGTTCAATGAGATTTTTAAAAAAAATTAAAGAACAAGGTAAACACGTTGTGGTTTTTTTCTTCCATCCCTTTTTTATTAACACATCGAATACGATTTTTCAGGAATGAATCGGAAGACTTTATGAACTTTATCAATGAATTTGAAAAACATCAGCAGATGGGAAAAAATAGTCGTGTGGATTGGTTTGTTTTAAATTTGCTAGTAATCAACATACTATTAGGAAAAAAACTGTTCAATATTCACGAAAACGTTTACATAAAATGTCGAAAACCGACGCTTTAAATCATAATTTTTATATATATTTTATTTTTTCTTCAAATCAAAAAATATCGAAATTTTGTTTCGAAACTTCATGTTTTGTTCATTTTTACCATTTTTGCAATTGATGACAAAGAAATAGGCAAATTAGAACTTCTAATAAATTGTGTCAACCAAGTTTTAATATAAAATTCCCAACGTTTAATACATAACTATTTTTTAAATCAAAATCTTCATTGATTATACTTTGCGTTTTCAATTGTTAATTTATGATGAAAATTGCCAGTTATCTCACACCCAAAATCTTTTTTGGGCGCAAATCCTGTTTATTTGACTAAAAATCACAATGTTTCAGGGCGAAACTAATGGCTGATAATAACAAGATGCGCATGATATTAGAGTACCAATCATATCTGGGTGCTGATAATGTGGAATCGTTTCTAGCTAAACATTTCAAGTAAGTCATTTTAACTCTTTAATTTACCTCAAAACCAAGTCAATATTTTCCACCCAAAACAGAAAAAAGAACTAATATGTGGAGTTTCAGAAACGGAAAATCTTCCGAATCTATCGATTGGTCATTACCGTTTCCTACATTGCCACCATATACAGAGCTTACGATGACAATCTCTTCGGGATCTTCATCATCGATATACTCTCATGAATCTAATAACTCTAGTTACAACACCAGAGGCAGTTCTAATGGCATTATTATTGGATGCATCATTGTTGTACTTATTCTGGCATGTTGTGGCGCCATATGTGTGAGTTTAAGTTCTCAGGATTGTACTTTGATTGTTTAAGTGTAAAATGTGTGCGAAACCGGAGATACAATATGCACCAAGGGCAGTTGTTGTAGTGCCAACTGTTTCCAAAACCGTTCCGGCTCTAAGCAGTGGATCCCAAGATTTTCGACCACCGTACGCTCATCACCAAGAGTTCCGACAACCTTATACTTCCTATCCAATCACTTACGCTCCTCCACCACCTTATTCTCATGTTACAGCAAATATGTAGATCGCCCTATCTTTTGGATGGGAATCGAAAGAACAACATTTTAATCCAAGATAATCACTGTCAAGTTTTTTATCAAACGAATAATGAATGGGTTATTGGTTTTTTCTTCGTTATCTTATTACGCCTCAGAAATAAAACTTTTGTGAAAAGGACTTTACGTTTTTTGCCTTTTCCCGCAAATTAAAGAGCTTGACAAGTTATTCAAGAAATTATGGACCAGCTTAGACCAGTATAAATGCGTGTTTTAAGGAAATCTGCAACTGAAATACCAGTTTTTCAAACCATTCCAGGCGACTGCTATCGCCTGAAAAGGACGCAGAAAAATCTGGTTGTCTGATATTTTAGCGCATCTGGTTTCACACCCGTACGCCATCGGGAGCAGCGAGAAAAGTATTCTTGCAGCATACTGAAAGGTACTACGAATTTACATGTTTTTGTCGTAAAAAATTAGCCGCGGTTTTTCTATTTTTACCATGAGGCAGATTGCGAAACTCATGTTCGATCATATCCTTTCAAGGCCGCAATTGAGGTCTTCGTTCGGGTTACCATGGAATCACTCCCGTGTAATTATTTAAAAAAGACCAAAGTATAAACTGCCCGGCTAAAATACGCTCTGACACGGAGATATATATGGTATCTGGCTTTTATGAGATAAAGAAATGTTTCAAAGAACAATTCTTCTTCTACTCCTTTGCAATGTTGTTTTTGAAGAAACCGAAGCTATAAGTTTTAGCAGGTAATATATTTTTTGTTTTCATATTTAAACTTAATCCTTGTCATAAAATATCGTTTCGCTTTTTTTAAAATTCTAAACAAGAAACTGGAAATAAAAAATCGTGAAAGTAAAATATCACCCAATTTTATCAGACTTATAAATTGTTTTCTGGTTTAAGCTTAGCTAACGGTGAATGAATTTATCTCACAAGCTTTTTTGTAAAAACGCTTCTATTTATTGACAAT
The DNA here is from genome assembly GCA_022343465.1 of Oscheius sp. G VE-2021. NCBI lineage: Eukaryota > Metazoa > Nematoda > Chromadorea > Rhabditida > Rhabditidae > Oscheius > Oscheius sp. G VE-2021. The sequence goes on from JAJQXH010000036.1 coordinate 1,197,445, forward strand.
AAAGCATAACTTTCAAGTTTTTGAAAATTTTAAAAAAATTAATCACAGAAATATTGATGAATGGATGGGAAATATTAAATAGAAAATGCGATCAATTATTAATAGAACGTGGTTTCTAAAACATTTTTGAAAAAACATAACAACAATTTGAGTTTCAGAGGCGCAAGCAGTCCCTTTACTAGCAGTCTTGAAACTGGTACACAATTTATAATCCTCGGCGTTGTAATTCTGGTGCTTTTTCTCATTTGTCTGTGCTGTTATTGTGTATGTTTCAGTCAAAGGATTTTCACACAAACAAGTTTTTCAGTGCTGTTGTTGTGGTAATGATAAAAAAGAAGAGGCTCCACAAGAAGTTGTGGTTCTTCCAACTCTCTCAAACACTCGGCTTCCTATTAGCTATCAACATCATCTTCAGGAAGAGCGAAAAATCGAAACCCCTCCACCAGCCTACGCCTAAAGTGAAAATGAAACAATGTGTGATGTAGTTCACAGCAGGAATAAATTTTTATTGCTTGATTTGAAATTTAAACCGCGATTTCGAAAAACAATTCACAATGAACAGTAGTTGCTTCACGTTTTTTTTCAAGAACACTTTTTTCACAATTTCGAAACATTTCCGTTCATTTGCCATCTGCAAAAATTAGCTCACTTTTTTGAGATTTATAGGAATGATGCAGTAATACATCAAAGATTACACAAAAAACCAATTTTCCACACATTTTTCATACATTTTCTACCTTTACACTGACAACATTCAAAATATTGTATATTTATTGATGTCTTTCTATTTGGTCACGCGGTAGATTGTGAAACACATGTTTTATCATATTCTTTCAAAGGTCGCGGTCAAAAAGTCAGCCCTTCGTTCGGGTTACCATGGAATTACCCCCGTGTGTTCACTTAAATAAGACCAAAGTATACACAGCCCGGCTACTTTTCGAACATACCCTTATACGAACATATGCATGGTATATAGCTTTTTTTTTAGAAAAAGAAATGTTTCAAAAAACAATTCTTATTGTACTCCTTTGCAATATTGTTTTTGAAAAAACCGAAGCTATAAGTGGAGTCTATGTCAGGTAAGTATCTATTTTTATCAATAAGATTTTTAGTTTGCATATTTAAACTTTAAAACGCTTATTTTAATATTTAAAACAATAGAAATTGGATATATAAACTGGTGAAGGAAAAATATCACCAAAATTTAACAGATTCATGAATTGTTTTCTGGTTTAAACTTAGCTAACAGTAAATAAGTTTGTCTAACAATCATTTTTTTAACGACCTTTTTTTATTTTTAGACAATGAACCATCATTTTCTGTTTAAAAACTGGTTTTGTTTAAAAAAACATTTAAACGATTGATGGTCAGTGCTTACTACATTACACATTAATTGAGATTTTTTAAATTTTTTTTAGGCTACTATATTTATATTCAGAAAGTGGTTTCAAAAACGTATTTGATACGACATAATTTGTGTTTTAGACCCTCACCTGACCCTTTTGATACTGGGACACAATTTATAATCCTCGGCGTTTTAGTTCTTGTGCTTTGTCTAATTTGTCTGTGCTGTTATTGCGTATGTTTCAGTCAAAAGATTTTTCCCAAAAAATACTTTTTCAGTGCTGCTGTTGTGGTAAAAATAAAAAACAAGAGGCACCCCAGGAAGTTGTTGAGATTCCACCTGTTTCGAACAATGTGTCATCCGTAAGCCATACGTATCATCAACAATACGAACGAGAAATTGAAACCCCTCCACCAGCATACTCCTGAAGTGTTGAAGATCAAGCAATGTGCTATGTAATTTACTAATAAAATAAATATGATTTGTTTGGTTTGAAATTAAAAGTAAAAGTACAAAACAAACAGCTAGTTTTTCACAATGTTATTGGCAATGGATTACAAGCATGTTAACAAACTGAGTGTTTTTAGGCGTCACTCATCGGTTTATCGAACTTTTTAATTTTGTGAATTTTGATTTTTCAATGTTCTCGACAAAAAATGCGCTGAAAAAAACTGGTTATTTGACATTTTAGCTTCGCGTGTTTACACCCGTACGCAATGGACGGACGCAGCAAGGATAGTTTTGTTGCATACATCTGGGAGCACCGCAGAAATTAGCAGCGAAGAAGTCCATGAGGGTACCTTTCACAAATCAGTTTTTAGACAGAAAAAAAATATTTATATTATTATTTATATTCTTTAAAAAATTAAACTCCCAACCACGTTGAGACCACCACAAATTACATATTTTAGTCAGGTTTCATTTGCCACTGTATTTTTATTCTGATCATGTGGCATATTGTGAAACTTAGGTGTGATCGCATTCTGTGAACGGCCGCAGTTTGAGCCCTTCGTTCGGGTTGCCATGGAATCACTTCCGTGTATTTACTTAAATAAGACCAAAGTATACACTGCCCGGCTAATATACACCCTTATACGAACAGATAAATGACATCTTGCTTTCAAGAGAAGAAGAAATGTTTCAAAAAACATCTATTATTCTACTCATTTTCACTGTTGTTTTTGAATATACAGAAGCTATAGGTTCCGGCTCTATCTATCGGTAATTTTTCACTTTTTAACAATAATGTTTGTTGACATATTAAAACTTGATCTTTATCATGAAAAATTTTTAATAATTAAAATATTAGAAACTGGAAATTTGAAATGGTGAAGATAAGAACTGTAAGTAAATTTGTATCACAACCTATTTTATAGAAGAGCTTTTCTTCATTGACTAAAAAGCATTATTTTCGGGTTTTCAACTGGTTTCTTGTGATAATAGAGAAAAATACAGATGAATTGAGATTTTTTAAAAATATTTTGTATTTCAGAGGCCCAAGCAGCCCCTTTACTAGCAGTCTTGAAACTGGAACACAATTTATATGCTTCGGCGTTGCAATACTTCTGCTTTGTCTCATTTGTCTGTGCTGTTATTGTGTAAGTTTTGTTCAAACGACTTTTTACTCAAAAACGATATTTTTAAGTGTTGCTGCTGTTGGGATAAAGAGAATAAAGAAGAAGCTCCCCAGGATGTTGAGGTGATTCCAACGTTTTTGACCAATGTGTCGCCTGTAAGCCATGATTATTATCACCAGGATGAGCGAAAAATCGGAGCCCCTCCACCAGCCTACGCCTGAAGTGACGATAAAAAAGTTTGATGTTGTTTACAGCTGGAATAAATGCTTCTTGTTTGGTTTGAATTAAAACCGAGACTTCAAAAAAGTTGTTTTTTTCACTATGAACATTCATTACATATGTATCTTCTTTTCGGTACTTTGACATGTGCAAAAATTAGCTCATTTTTTTCCTAACTCGGCGGAATGATACAGCAATATTACAAGGGGTGCAAAAAAAATTCTTAAACAAAGACCCTTGTTCTTTTCTCATTTGGCGCTGAACTTTTAAAGCAAACTAGAATAAAGAAAAAAATTCAATGTTATCAAATACAATACTTTTGAAAAACACATTCCCCATGAATTTCAAATCTGCGCTTTCCTTTTTAATGTCCAATTATAGCTGCAAACGAGCATTTACGCACATTTGGGTTACCATGGAATCACCCGTGTTTATATACTCAACTCGGTTCAAATTAACTCCTCCGCGCGACAAACATACGCACTTACACGTACACATATATAATGCTTAAGAAGACAATTCTTTCTCTGATATTCTTCATTTTACTTCTCGATGAAAGTAGAGCTAAAGGAGGACGTGGCGGTTCGTCCAGGTAATAGTCCTTATGTTATCATTAACAATTTACAAAACAACATACCTAAAAAACGTTTTAACTTACGGGAACACAGAGAATTGAAAATTCCACTTTACTTTTCTTGATTAGCCATTTTGTATCTTTCACATTATATTCGTTTTTTGAAAATTTGAAATTTACATTTCATGAAAAGTAGTTAACAGATTTTGGTTTTCTGGAAAAGATTTTTTGTTTGTTTTCAAAATTTTAAAAAGGGTAATTTATTATTTGTTCATCGCTCAATTGGAAAACGACATTTCCTGAACACCCACGCAAAAAGTATTAGCTTTCCTATGTGCGAATTGCTTATTCCTTTCTCTACACGTGACAAAAGGCAGATGTTGGGGAGACCTAAAACATTCGAAAAGTGGAGTTTTGAATTTCAGAGAAGGAAGCTCTTCCAGATCAAGTGGGTCATCATCATCTTCACGTTCTTCATCTTCATCACATGGATCAACCTATATTAGCTATAATAATTATAATAGTGGCGGGTCTGGTGTAGAACTTTCACCTCTCGGAACTATACTTCTCGTTCTTTTTCTAATTTGTGTGTTCGCTTGTTTGTGTTGGGTATTTTTTGTTAATTAGTGTTTTATATTCTTTATTGCAGTGTTGCTGTTACGCTGACGATGAGAAAGAAAAGGTTCCAAAATCAGTTGTGGTAATTCCGACTGTTTCAAATACTGTGGCTCCGATCAGCTGTATTAATTGTAATCATGAAGAGCGACATATGGGAACCCCACCACCAGCATACGCTTAAAATTTAGTTCAATAATTGTTCATCATGTATGTAACGGCAGGAATAAAGATTCTTTTTCATTCTATGAAACTAAATCCATGAGTATGTCTAGAAAAAACACAGTCTTGTATATCTATTTAGACATTTTGTGTTTCTATTGTTTTGTATTTTATTCTCTTAAAATTGCACGTAATAAACTATAAATAGTGACACAGAAACATTTCGAGAAATACGCGTTTTTATAATACCGACACTTTTCAAAATATAAGAGACAAAATTCACTTTTCAAAGTATTTTCCTAAGTTTATAAAAACAGGCAGAGTATACAATTAAAAGTCAACAGAAAAACAAACAGAAAAAAACAAAACAAAAAAACTTTTTTTTTAAATTTAAAATAAACAAAGAAAGAAAAGCCCAGGGTTTCAGAAAAAAAATATGTAAAGCATTACGCAACTACTCCGTCAATCAAGTGTTGCTAGAACGCGGGCAGTGGAATTTGGGGAAGTGCGTTTTCTGAAAATTGAATTGCAAATTTAACTCATTCAAAACTTAATGTTTTAATTTTGTTGTAAAAAACATTTCTCAACATGCAAAAGATACTATATTAAGGAGGATCCAAACTACCGTACATAAATTTTTGTTGTTTTCTATGGCCGAGTGGCTAAGAGGTCGGACTTTTTCAAAACTATTCAAAACTACTCCAGTTTGATCCCCGCTCGACAAAACTTTCCTGTTTCAATTGATGAATACGGTAAAAATTGAATTTGAGTTACTAATGACAATTATTTGACACCATACTTAACAAATATTGTTTTTCCATCTTGGGAAAATTCTAGTCTCCAACCGCAGCTCCGCCCGGAGCCACCCTTGCTGTCCATGAAGTAAAAATAGGAAAAGTAAAGGTACGTTGTTTTCTTGTGAATCAATACGTTGAGTTTGTACTATGAAAATAGAACGTGTCGAGATTTCTGTTCTCAAGAAGTTCTTCTACTCGGCATTGTCGGTTTCGGCCCGTCTACCAAACCCACTATTTCAAACCATTAGAAATACGATCAGAGTTCGATCCCTGCCACCGAACTTCTTACTTTTAAAAAAGTTTAACGGTGATATCCTTACAAGTTTTGTATTTGCAATTACCATTAATTGTTTTATTTCTTCGGTACCTTGAATTTGTTAAAATTAAATTATGTTTATGTTTTGTTTATAGGAGTGAAAGATTGATCTGCAAACCAAAATTTCGCTCCCGGGTGGGCTCGAACCACCAACCTTTCGGATAACAGCCGAACGCGCATGCTATTGCGCCACGGAAGCACTGTTGGTGCCCTTATGAACAGCAAAGATAATCTGAAATAGCGCATGAATCTCACATATTATGGCGACCAGTGAAGAATACAAAGAAAAAGCATATTTGGGACATGTAAATACGCAATAATGCATTTGAAACATGTTCCCTCAACTTCAGTCTTCAGGCCCGTATCGCGCCGTCGTGTTCGTGAGTTCTTGCACGTTTTCTTAATCATACTATTGCCACTCATGGCGTGCGCGCAGGTTTGGCAAAAACATGAAACTCAGGCAACGCCGTTCAAAGAGCAATTCGTTATCCCCTGTTAACGATTGTCATGGACTTCCGCGCACAGAATGCTAATTAGCAGCTCTGTCATCGCTCGTTTCTCACGTTTCGAGGTGTATCAGGCGTCGACTGCGTTTTTGTGCTAAACAATGAGCGGATGGATGACTAAACCATCCACTACCAGCCATTGTTGCATGAGCGATCATCCCACCGATAGACTCTCTTTTTTCTTATAATGTTCTCCAATTTAATTACATTCAATTAATTGTTTAGATGGACAGCGATAAGAAAATGAACGAGATCGCCAACAGAATCAGCAAGAAGAAATCAGAAATGATTGCTGCACTTCGGACTGTAAGTTCATTTTTTGTACTCCTGCTTAAAATAAGTTTCTAAGCTAAACATTAGACTATTTAGGCAAAACCGCTGGATTTCCCGGTTACGAAGAAACGAGGAAACCCGTACCAGCTCGGTGGACTCAGGGACCCTATTGCTAAGAAGATTAAAAAGGCACCAACCGTCTCCTCCGCCGCCTCTAGCTCAACCGGTATGGTTTGAAACTATGTTAGTCGCAATCGGGTGTCTTTTGGGCAACACAACATCTAACAGATGAAAAACTCCCGCTGTTTTTTTTTACAACTTTTATAGAACTCTCAATTTCTAATCAAGTGATTAATTTCCAGAGAAGAAGAAAGCGCCAAAGCCTCCCAAGAAGGTCGTGGGCCCGCTTTGGAAGAAAACCCTGCAGCAGGTCAAAGCCATGAAAAAGCCATAAGAGTGACTCAACTGTGTTGTTTTTCGTTTTTAACATAAAATATTTTTGTATCCTTTTTTTAATTATTGGTACCAATTAACAGAAAGCAGTTGTGCAAAATGTGTTCGCTCCCGGGTGGGCTCGAACCACCAACCTTTCGGTTAACAGCCGAACGCGCTGCCTATTGCGCCACGGAAGCACATTGGGCGGCGTTTTGTTATGATTACTCTAGTAAAAAGCGCGTTTCCAGGATTGAGTAAAGAAATTCCTTAAATGAATTCTTTGGTCCCACAGGATATCGAGACTCGGCGACAAAAAACCGGCTCGTTTAGTACATCCGTGGGTAGTTGCGTGCGCCCGCTTTGTATCAGCGGTGGCCCACCTTCACCAAACTGTCGCGTTCGTGGTGTAATGGTTAGCATGGATGCCTTCCAAGCATTCGACGGGGGTTCGATTCCCCCCGAACGCAGAACTTTTTTGTTTATATGAATTAGTGTTTGTCCGAAATAATGACGTAAAATCAATAACTCTGTTTTGTTTTTGTCATATCCAGACAATTTATAATTAAATTGAGTTTTAGATATTTTTAATAACGGAATTAGTCAAATACATGAATAAAATATGATAAAACATTTTATATGATTAAACGGTGTTTCCATACACAAAAAATATTTTGATTTAAGGCTAATCTTTAAAACTAGCAAACAATATTAAAGTTCCTTCCTTTTTACACCAATAAATCTCCCATAAACTTGTTTGAATGAGATAAAACCACTTTGAAATAATCGTCATGATTTTATCAACCGGTTTTCAGGTATCAGCAAACGTGCTCTAATAGCAACCATAAAACTAATTTATTACCAGTCATTAATTATGATTTTTCTTCGGCAAATTATCTGTTTCAAAATTTCAAGATTCTTTTTAGAAAGTCATAAAAATTGATAATGACCCATAAAATAACAATTAAAGCCTCATTTCATCAGGTGTGTTTTCGAGCCAACACGCGACGCCGGTGCCACGCGACGCGGATCAGTAACACTCGGGAGAGATCTCAGGTTTCCTCAATACGGGCACTGAGGGAAGCCTTTTGATTTAGACTTTTGAACTTTTGCAAGAAAGAGGCGAAAAACTAGTTAAATTATAAATTCAAGCAAGCTGAAGGTAGAAGACGTCCATTTAATGATTTTTAAAATAATTTTGTACATAAACCAAAACCTGCCTTTTTAGTCAGGAGGGGAAACAAGAGTGGTTTTCAGGGATTTTCAATTAATTTAATCAAACGCCTAATTAAAATCTAATAATACAATTAGAAGTCAGCGCTGCCTCGAAAAATTGGAAGTTTGCTTTGAATCCGGGATGTTCCAATTCAAAATTTGCCCGAAAGAAAACTATGAAGTTACACAGAAAGAAATATTTATATTATTTTTTGGCCTAGACGATCAATTCATCCATTCGTCCACTAAATAGACTAAATTTGGCGGGACCTATGTTTACTTCCACTCGAGATGTTTCCACAGATGCAGAGTGCATGTTTGCATATTAGTTTGTTTGATTGAAGCCTATAAACTCAATTTTTGTCTAGTTTTGCTAATGGTGTCCATTAGCGTCTGTCCTTTCCCCGCGAATAGTCGAACGCCGCGCGTCGCTGTCCTTCTGCGGCCAGCCGCCGACAAACAGAGGTGCTCGCGGCTGTAAAAAATCATAACACGTGCATGGCTGGCGCATTCGCCACATCTGCAATGACTCAATCGACCGGCAATTTCTATTATGTCCTACTTAACCCACTTCTGAAAACTGTATCTAAAGCGTTTTTACACAATTCTTTTTTATTTCCAAATTTAATTATTTCAACCATGAATCAATGCACTTTGCGGAAATATCCTCTAATTGAGCTTCTTGTCCGTGTATGGTCAGTGAATCATCTGTGTTCCGTATATATTTATTCAAAATTTTTTTAATTCTTTAAAGATTTCAATCAGTTTGGCATCGCAAAAGAAATCGTTTCCCATATTTCCTTAAATTTCCGCTTATGAAGATTTATGTGAAATACAAAGAATCGTAATTTTATGTTTAAGGTCTAGCTTTTCCACCAGTCATCGCGTCTTTCTCATCTTTCTTTTTCCTTTTGAAACCTCATCGCAAACTCATTTCTTTAAGCATGTTTTTTTTAAATTTTTCCTTCATTTTTTAACCATAGTAAACCTTTAAATACAAACGTTTTCATTCAGAACACTTCGTCCTCGCTCAATCTCATCACCGCAACTATGTTCAAGTCTGTGGATCCCAGGGAAATGTCCGGCAGGTAATTTATAGTGTTTCCAGTTACTTTTTTTTTATAAATTTAAGAGTCTTCCATTTTTCTCCTATACTCAATTTTATTTCAAAGTTATCATAATCACTCTGGTATTTAAATTCATGATTTTAAAATGTGTTTAAACTGCAACTTAAGACCTGATATCTCTGTTTTTCCTCCTCATACAAAACGAAAAACATCTTCTAACGAGAATTTTTTTTTAAATTCCTAAAAACAGTTTAACATACAATAACGTCAATAGAAATTTTTTGGCTAATTTAACCTATTTTAAAACACGGAATCTATAAGACTCAAGCCGTTTCGCCCTGGTGCGGTCCCAGGAAAAAATTTTCGCCTTCGAGTTTGTTCTAACGTGCCATTATTACGCTGTTGTAACCCAAAATATATATCTCGCTTCAGACTCAAGCAAATACAAATCTGAAAAAAGCAATCGATAGCTAAAAATATTTTGAAAACAATTGTAATTAATTGCAAATTCGTATCTCATCCCAAAAATATTGATTTTTCGATTTTTCTCGAAACAAATTGCAAAAATTTTTCTTTGCGTCCCTTGAATTTTTACTAAAGTAAGGCTGCGATCACTTCAGATTCCAGTTTTTATGCATCGAACCCATCCCTCCGTTTGTTGGATATCTCAAACCCCGCTATAGATAATCACAATTGAAATGTTTTTAAATGGTCTCTTCTGATAAAAAGTCATCTTTTTTGCCATAAAAACAGGCCCAAACTGAATTTCTCCAAGTGAAACGTTTTATTTGTTTATTGGCAGCATTGCTTTACTGAATGTTTGTGTTTTCGGCCAGTTTTTCTACTTTTTGTCGCCTCCAAGAGAAGAGATCTCAGCCTGACTTTAGTAAAAACTTCTCAAGGGACGCAATTGTTGCAATTGTTTCGAGAAAAATCGAAAAATCAAAATTTTAGGGACGATACACGAATTTGCAATTAATTACAATTGTTTTTGAAATATTTTTAGCTATCGATGGCTTTTTTCATATTTGTATTTGCTTGAGTTTGAAGCGAGATATATATTTTGGGTTACAACAGCGTAACAATGGTACGTAAAAACTTTTGACGAAAACTAACGTTACAAATCGAAAACAAAGGTCTAGGACAACTAATATTCAACGTTAGAACAAAATCGAAGGCGAAAATTTTTTCCTGGAACCGCCCTATGCTCGACTCTTGGAGATTTCGGGTCTTAAATGTGTTTTTTAAAAGATGTCTTCATAGAGTTTTTTAAACAACTTAAGAATTGTACCTTACATCACGATTTTTGTTTTTTTGAGCATTATTGAGTAAAAAATACAGCTGCCATTTTAAAACCTACGTTTTTCTATTACAAAAAAGCCCTTATTTCGATGAAAAGTGATGCTAAAAACTTTTAAATTCATGTCTTCATTACGATCTAAGCCGTAATAAAAAGGGAAAAATGCATATGAATCGTGATATGATAATGAACGACATCAGCCAAGTTATTTTTTCAGCATTTCTTCCGACGACTCTGGTTCTGATGTTCTCCTCAGGGAGAAGTAAGTTATTAACCTCGCATTTGCTATAATTTGCGTTCAGATCTGCATCGGACGGAGACTTGCAGACGGAGAAGGCCTTCCCTTTGAAGAAGTCGGCCACCGTCGCCGACATTCACGTCTCTGACGCCAACCCTTTGGAGGCTGTCGACCCCGCTCTCCTGGGTCCTGTGCTCGCTGAGCACAGGTACTTCAGGAGCAAGAAGTACACGAGCAGCCCCGCTTTCGCCATCTGGAGGTTCGTCTAATATTCCATTGAAACCACACTTTCTTGTTCAGCTGCTGCTCCTGGTGGCTCCTCTTCATTGCCGTAGCCGGCCTCATCTCCGCGGCCATCTTCGTCAAGAACGAGAAGGAAAACGGTTAGATCTAATATTGTCATTTTACAAAGTGGTTCAGACGCGTTCATCTACTCCACCTCCAGGAGCACCATCAGCACCACGTGCAAGGACGCGAGGTTCAGGCCCACGGCTATGGGAGGATTCAACCTCTACTACGGCGCCACTCTCTTCATCTTCATCGACGGACTACAATACGCCGACCAAGTGAAGAACTTCTACGTGGAGGTTGGTATAAAACGACAACTATCTCTTTAATGGCACTTTGTGGCGGCCGGCCAGTTGCGGACTGAGCGCGGTGCGTTGGATAGTGGAGAGATCCCTCACGCAGGTGAACGGAGCGCCGGTAGCTTAGTGGTTAGAGCAACCGACGGCAGTTGTGAAGGTCGCGGGTTCGATTCCCGCCTGGTGCATAGTCTTTTGCGAGTACCTCTATGACCAATCGCGTTAAGGGCAACGTGATTACTTTTGCGATTTTGCATCCTAAATTTGCTGCAAAAACCATTAACGTTCGAACAACATTTTAGCTTTTGCGCAGTTCTAAATTTGAAAAATATGCCAACGAAGCAGTGCCTTAATTGAGGATTCATATGCAATCAGCAGTTTTAAAATGCAGACGCACATTTTTTTCAGATCCACGACTCCTCCAAGAATTTCGTCGGCGCCACCACGAACACCACCCATAAATACCATCAGACCGGCGCATTCAAGCTGACCGCCAAGATCCACCTCTCTCCTTCCTTCGACGGCACCGTGTGAGAAATTTTGAATCTTCACTTTGAAAGTATCTTCCGCGGTCGCATCTGATGTCATTTTGCGTTTCAAATTAGTTTTCCAAACACAGAGTAATATCTAACTTTTCAGTCCCGTGCATGAGAAGCTCTTCGGAACGTTGGCTTGGGAGATGAAGGAAACTCCCCGCAGCGAGTGGTACAAGAAGACCAGGTTCTTCTACGTCGTGGTGGAATGCCCCATCCTCTCCTCTTGGTGACTGCCCCTTCGACGCTTCTGACCTTTTTCTTCTTCTTTTGAAATGTGGTATTCTTTCTTTGTTTGTTTTTAACAAATATCTAAAGCGCCCCCAGTTCTTCCGTTATTTGGCTGCCCTTATCACTCGCTACCCTCTTGTTTTGTCTATTTCTATTCTTTTACTTCGGAAGCAGTACAAGTACCGAAGGAATCTTGTCCCACGTCGATTGAATGTACCTGTATATATGAGTATAAAGTTTTCTGTTTTATGTTGTCCAAACAAATTAATGTTTAATTCATTGTACTTGTCTCAGTTTGGAAAACTGCATGAGCTGATGGAAATTTTAAGGAATTTTTACAACCACGGAAATTACAAAATAAGCATTATCTATTCTGATTTTTTTCACTGAGCGAATAAGGAGCTTTAGCTATAAAGCTTTAGCTAATGTTTTTTGTAAGATGGTGGTTTTAGTATGTAATCTTACAATATCTCGTTCGAATGATTCATTATTCATTAGCAATTCATTGTAAGCTTAGCTGTATCCTACAACCTAATTAGGCGCGTTGTGTACGTAAAATGTGCCTAGGCAAATATAGAAACTATCGACCTTTGAGATGTCGGTCCCCCGCCAATAGCCCCTTTTTTTGTCCGTCTGGTGGCAGCCGGCCAGATGCACTTGCTCTGTGGCTGTAAATATAGTAACACGTGCATTACTCGACCTTTCGCGACTGCCGCCTGCCCTTTCCGATCCGCGATTATGTCATATTTTCTTGTCAACTGCGTAACACTTTTTGCCATTAGACTCATAAAATTAATTTTTGTAAAGGAACAAGGTTCCGAAATTATCATTGTCCAATCAAACAAATCATTAGTTCTCTTGGAGCATTACTGTTTTATTTTTAATATTAGTTTGTCTTTTGAAAAAACTTTTTGTTTATTAAGGAACAATGTCCGATGAGATTGAACTGACCGAATTCAACACTGAAGCCCTAGAGGAAACCACCAGGACGCCGCCGTCAAATGTCGCCTCCACTTTGGTGTTCTGCGAATCGCCAACTAGATCCAACAGGTATACCACTATTTTTTTTTAGATGAGTTTTTTGGCGAATAGGGTCTTTCTTTCTACCAAATTAGCTTAAAAATTGTTTTGTTTTGAGTCCGTGTTGGAATAGATTTTATGTCGCGGGGAAATTCATTCGCGCCTAGTTATCAGTCGCACCCGTACATCATAGGCGGACGCGGTAGAGGTGGTCGCGCAGCTTTCCGGCTGCAACAAGCGCAATTTATTGACGTTACGAGGTCCTCTTCGAAGTTGTCATTATCTGCTTAAATCAATACGTTTTTCAGCTTCAACGACGACGATTTCGACTATGAGGAGAGGATTCACGCTGCCTCTATCGGAGACTTTCCCTATTGGGCGGAGCTCCCCGAGATCTAGTAGGATTCTTGTTTTTTTGAACAATTATAATTTTAGTAACAACATCCAGGAGTTCGAATTCGACAGCCCCCAGGCCGTTCACGGGTTCTACCCCAGGAAGAGTCGCGCCTTCAGGAAGAGAACCGACTGCTTCAGGTACTTCTTTGTCGCCCCAGACCTTTTTCGTTAAGCGTTCTCTCCTGGCTCTGCGTTGGGGATAGGATCCTTTGTCGTCGCTGGAGCGTTCATGAAATGGGACGCTGAAATGGGTGAGGCCCCGCTTGTTTAAAAAAAAATTCACTTTTTTACAGAAAAGGTATCCTTCAATGAGACTGCAAGGATCGTTGTCAGCACGGCGTGTCAATCTCCTGGGCTGCGTTCAGCGGGTCTCGGATGGCACCAGCTACTCTACAGCGCCACTTTCTCAATCTTTCTTGATGGCGAAAATGCTGGGGACGTTGGAAATTTCCTGCTCCAGGTTGGTTATATATAGATTTGTTTTCAAATCGGCCGTTTGCAAACTGTTTTCCAAGGTTTTTCCGGCAATGCGTTTTCATATTCAATTTTTTGCTGTTTTAGTAGCGACATTCTTGCTTAGCGCTTCAAGACGCGTCTATTGCTTTTCCAAAAGTTAATTTAGATAACGTTAAACCCTCACAGCGTTCTAGCGCACTTTTAAAAAAATCGCCGCCGTTCCTGTCCGCCGCCGGCGTCCGCCGGTGTCCGCCGGCGTTAACAATTTTTCCTTTTACCCCCTCATAATGAATTTTTCGCAATGACAACGTCGCCTAATACGTGAATTTTAACGTAGATTCCGGAAATGCAATAATATTTTATACTTTCACATGCCAAATTGGCCAACAATTTTGAGACCGCAGTTTGTAATGCACATGAAAAATCATAACCCAAGCTAATATTCATGTTCAACATATCTTTCACCTTCTATTAGAAATGGTACGTTATAAAATCGGCAGCTTTGAACCCTTCCCATGCTACGCGCGCCCGTCAAAAACGCACGCTAATTGAGGAAGGACGCCGCCGCACTCGACACCCAAACGGTAGTGTAGTGGTGTAGATGATGGGCCGGCGCCTGAATGGTCGTTGGTTCAAATCCTCTTCAGCTCTGTCGCTTTGCTTTTTGTTAAAACTTGAGAATTTTGTAACGCTGGTATCGCAAAATTGAACATGTGACTATAATTTATTGTTAGGAACAAAAAAATATTTTATTTTCAGCTCCAGGACTCCTCCGAAAAGCACTCCGGAAACACCACGGAGTTCTACATTTCTGATTCTCCTTCCGAGGGATTGGATCTGGTTGGCATAATTCGCCTTACCCCTTCTTTTCTCGACAAAATGTGAGAAAATTTGCTTTTTCACAACCAATTTGCAATTTTAGCCCCTTGACGCACCGGTTGTTCGGATTACTGAGTTGGGAAAGAAACATCACCGGCGATTGGATCAAGGAGAACCAGGAAGTCGTCATTTCTGTCTACTGCCCCCTTTTGATAGCGCACTAGCTCTCCCCCACCCCTTGGTTAGTTTTAACCGTGTCCAAGCCCTCAGTTAAAGTGCCCTTTGTTTGCAACTAGTGAGCCTTTTTCCTTTTTTAATCAAAGCCCTTATTTTGATTTTTCACAACTGTAACCCCCATCAATCTATTGTTTTCACCTACCGTTTCTTAACCAAATCGTTGTTCTCATATTTGGATACATCGTATGGTTGTCTTTCTTACTTGATGCTATTATTGGAGATACCCTTGTTTGATCCCGAACTTCTCCTTCTTTAATCAACTTCAGTAGTTTTCTGCACATTAATAAAAAACCAATATACCCATTTTTGTTTTCATCAATAAAGTCTTTTGTCAAGCAAAGTCATCATTGGGTTTCAAACACTCCCCAAAATTAGAACAAAAAAACAAAGAAGTATCTTGTTCTTTTAGTCTACCTGACCCCCCGATCTCCCTTGTTCTCGTTTCCCGTCCGGTCACAGGGCCATGACTCTGCCCTGTGAAACATCTTTTTTTCCTCTCTCCGACAAACATCCCTTTGTTGCAATTTGCCTATCGATTCTACCTCTCTTTCGTTTCATCACGTTATTGGGGGGGGGGGGGGAATTAGAATTAGCTAATTTATAGTAATAAATTCCCAATGAACTTTTAGTTACATTTGTCGACCTCTGTTTTGGCGATTCAAATGCAAAACATTGTCAGACTATGTGTTTTTGTAAAGTAAAAGAGGTCTATATAAAACTGAGACGACTTTTAATATGAAGAAAACGTGTTCGAAAAAAAATTGGTTTTAAGGTTTCTGAATATTTTCTGTTCTGTTCACTGAAACAAAGAAATCTACTGAAATCAACAGGTTATATGCCACCAGTTTCCAGAATTCTCAAAAAATGATCGAGGAAATTGGAAATAAAGAAACGGAAAACCGATAAAATTTATGAATAAATACGTTTTCGTGATACTCTCTCTATTTCATTAGAGAAGACTATCATTTCATTGACTTAAAAAATTACATTATTAGAATAGGTGTTCTAAATATTATTTCAAATTTCAAATTACGAAGCTCTTAAAAGCTTTAAAAAAAATAAATGTAAGTTCAAACCTAGAGCATTCTGAACAAAAACAGGATCCTTACTACTGTTACTATTTTCCCAAGGTTTTTCAATTTCATATGCAGAAGGAAAATAATAATTCGGAAATATAACATTCCCTGAATGGCGCGTGATTTTCTGTTAATTGAACAAGGCGCCTTCCGACTTAACAACACCGAAAAACGGCTTTTTGAGACGCAGCTGGGTCGCAGGTGCACACGTGCAATCTAAAAACTCGCCTTTCGAACTTGCCGACTGAACTGTACACCCTTTTCTTTATCGAGGACGCTGCTGCTCATTGAAAAATTAAAACAAAATGGTATTTCACAGAAAGCCTTCAGAAGGGAATACATAAGTTTTTCACAGTTTAACCATTTGAATTGAAACCAGCAAATTTTACTCGAAAAAGTAAACAAAAACTTTTAATAATAAAATCTTTAGTTTTGAACAATAAAGAACTATGTGATTTTGTAACGGCTATATAATCCCCAATTCAACTGTGGTCCGTTTTAAAGGCCTTTCTGTAAAAGAAAAATCTTTCGCTGGCCCGTACGTCTTTTGACGATGTACCCACTATGCTTCAACCAGCAGAAACAGTGTTCATTGGAACAACAGTATTCAATAACCCAGCTCCCCTCATATTTTCTAATTCAAAAGGGCAAGAAACCTCCCAGACTCGCACATGCACTTGATTTTTCATCTCTTACTCAACCTTTGACGACGGATACCGCGTTTCTTTAATCTCGCCGACCTTTTGAATCACGTTTCCCACGGGTTGATTTTAACTTGGTTTCGCTCGAACCACAGGCCTAAAACCTAAAATTCCATGAAACGCCTTTTCTTCTTTCCTAATATCTTATTTTGCCATTCGATAAAAATTACCCACCAGTGTTTTTTTCTCAGCCTCGAGAAGAATACATTAACTTTGTGCTCAAAGTATTCTTTAATTTTTTTTATAGATGTTTGTAATCATAATTCTGGTCTACTTAACGTTAATCCTTTACCATTTTAAGATTCGTCAAAAATTAATTGCTTTCAGCTTGAATATATTGAAATCTTATATGTTACGGAGCATTCCGTATTAAAATTATATTCTCTTTCTGTAATTGTTTAATTGCTATAAAAGCCACTTGGCCATTTCCAGTCAATCGATGCATGATGTTTTCCGTTGAAAACAGTTCCCTTCCGCGCATGATGGGCGGAGTCGCATATCTCCTTTGCCGTCGTCTCCTCTGAGCCTTTACGCCATTCCCACATTCTTTCTGGCCACATTCCAAGAGAAGAGAAACATTACGCCCCCTTGTATCACCCTTCGTGGTCACCATCATCACAGTTTTTCTCGTGTGGAAATGTCAGTCCAGCCAGGGCATCCGATTATCACGATTGTAGCTTTAAACGAGACAGCCACCAAAGAAACTTCCTTTGCTTTTCTCTTCAAAATACTTTAGTCTTACTTTATTTACATTTTAAAACACCATTTAAGTTTTCAGGAGAATGGGTACTAGAG
Organism: Oscheius sp. G VE-2021; assembly: GCA_022343465.1. NCBI lineage: Eukaryota > Metazoa > Nematoda > Chromadorea > Rhabditida > Rhabditidae > Oscheius > Oscheius sp. G VE-2021. Next base: position 1,214,929 of record JAJQXH010000036.1, read on the forward strand.
ACAACCAACCGGAGAATTTGAACTCCGACGACCCACAGGACAAAACTGATTTGTACACGAACACCCATCCCATCGTCAGCAGCAACGTGGTAGACCAGCAGAGTGATGATCAAGAGCTTAGGAATATGACGTACGTTTACTTTTTAGTGAATGTTCCTTCGCGTAAAATACAGAGATTTAAAGGGGAAGGACCGCGTAAAAATAACTTTTCTGTTTTTGTGACAAAAGTCTAGGTCTCATTCCCTGGACGCCGAAAATTATCTCATTTACCCATTTTGGATCTCAATGAACCAATTGAGGAGTGCTTGAAATTTTGAGGAAATTGTAATTTGAATTGCCGCCAACTCTACCTCTCTCCATTCCCACACTTTCTCGCACACTCTAGCCGTTTTTACGTGTGGCAAACGCGTAAAATGGCTGTGTAAACGCGCCCTTTTCGCAGTCAAAATCACTTAAAGGGGGTATGGTTCAGAATCGTGGAAATATCTATTCAAATAACAATTGTAAAGAGACTATAAAAAATGAACTTTACGAGGTTTTGCTCCTGTAAAAATTCAATCGTCTTAGAAATGTTAAAGTTACGCGTATAGTAAATTTTTAACAGTTAATTCACTTAAGATGAAAAAATAGTTTATGAAGTAGGTGCCCAGCAAATAATTGCCCTCCAGATAATGCAGCAAGCGGGCACAGCCTGTCTGTCAGACGCTGTTTTTTTGCCCACTTCTTGTTCCGCGCGGTCTCTCATACTAACACTTTGGCGCTTTTGATCTATCGCGCTTCTAGAATGGACACGTACCCATAATTGTCAGTTACAGACTGTACTGCTATGCCGCAGCGGCCACATTAGCGAAAACTCGGTTCTTCATTTTAATATTCAATTTCTAATCTATTTTAATATGTTTTCAGCCCTTCGCCTATGAATGACACGATGGAAAGTTCGGATGACTGGGAAACCCCGCCTGACGTTGACAAATGCGTCACTGGATACACTGTCACAGTCTTGGATAACAACGATTCGGAATGTTGTGAGAACCCGGAATTCACGTCTCCCCAGGACCCCCAGCCATTGGATGGAAAGAACGCGTGAGTTTCCTACGTTGTGTTTGTATTATTCGCGTTTGAAAGAAAATCGCGCGAGTTTACCCTGATAACAACATTGGCTGTTCCAAAAAAACATCAGCTAATTTCCAAGAATATGATGGCCACTATAAATTTCAGTAATATGATGTGAACACGGAACGCGTTAGCCAAAAAAGCCAAAAAAAAGCGCAAAAAAGCGACACCGACATTCTAATTAGCGGGTGACATGCTTCTTGTATTACTAAGATGCCAGATAAACGAAAATCAGAAGTAATCAGTAAAGTTCCTATTCTATTTCTAGAAAACTGAATAACGCCGTGCTTAGTGAAACCGCGAGTATGACAACTTCCGTCGAAGATGGCATCAGCCGCAAAAAGACCGCCAATACCTTCAAGTAAGGATGCTTTTCAAACCCAGCTCAAACAACATTTTTTAGGTTTTCTTTCTGTTTTCGAGTTCTTTTGCTGATCGCTGTCTTGGTTCTGGGCGGAATTGCTGCAATCATTCTCAACAAGAACCTTCAATCTCCGGACGAAATCGTACCCTATGAGCGTAAGTTATCTTTCTTCTGAGATTGAAAAAGGTGTTTCAGCAACCGCCTCACCTCGTCAACTGCTCATCACCAAGTGCAAGAACCCAGTCTTTGAAAACACGCGATTTGGAGTCAATCTGAACTACGTCGTCCGCCTGCGTTTCAGGCCTCGGGACTATGATGCAAATGAAATCAGCAATGTTTACTTGGAGGTAGGTTTAATTATCATTGTACCGTAGATTTGCTTTCAAATCGGCCGTTTTCAAACTCTCTGTCAAAGTTTTTCGGGCGCATCGTTCTCATGTTCAATTGTTTGTTGTTTAAGTGGCGATATTTTTGCTCGGCGCTTCAAGACGCGTCGATTTCTTTTTTTCAAAAGTTAATTTGGATGACTTTGAACCCTCACCGCGTTCTAGCGCACTTTCAAAAAATGGGCGCCGTTCCTGTCTGCCGGTGTCCGCCGGTGTAAACAATTTTTCGGGAACCACTTTTACCTCCTCAATTTGAACTTTTCGCTGTAGAAAAGACGCCTAATAGGTACATTTTGAAGTAGATACCGGAAATACAATAATATTTGATACTTTCAAATGCCAAATGGTCCAAACAACAATTTTGAGACCACAGTTTGCTCTAAACATAAAATCGCAATCGTTTTGCTTTTTGCTAATACATCACAATCTACTAACCCCAAGGTTTGGTTCTTGTAAAATAATTGTCTTTTAATTAAAAAATAGAAAGAGTATACAATATGTGTGAAAAGACTAACATGGAAAAGTAAGAGATTTGTTCGAATGTAGAAAAGTATTTCAATAAAAAATTCTATTTCCAAACAAGCAGAAACCGCTTGATTTGAAATCCTTGAAAACGAATCTCCGCAAACGAAAGAAATTCTAAATATCTTGCAAATCTCTTGTTTAAAATTTATATGCGAAATTATATTTATCATTTTATATTTGAGGAGATTCATTTTCAAGGATTTCAGATCAATTTCCTTGTTTGGAAGTAGCATTTTTTATTGAAATACTTTTCTAAATTCTGACAAATCTCTTACTTTTATACGGTAGTCTTTTTACACATATCAATGTTCAGTTTGAATCATGTTTATAAAACCCAATCATTTAAAAAAGCCAAAATCAGTTGTTAACCGACACTTTCAGATTTTTGATTCTGCTGGTAGAATGCTCGGATCCACGGACCTCATCAACGGACATCAGTTGCCTGATGGCAACATTCTCGTCATCGAATTCATCACTGAAATCCGCCTATCGCCAAATCTCCTGGACATGTAAGCTTTTCAACAGATACATCGACTGACCTAGTTTTAGGTCTTCGCCGGATGCTCACGCGCTCATTGGAAAGTGGTCTTGGCAGAAAGGAAAGTGGGAAGATCCCAAAGGCTGGCAGCCGGCTTCCGAGGATGTTGACATCATCGTCAACTGCCACATCCCCGAGGAACACATCGCCTGAGAATCATGACTCATCTACTTTCTCGAATTGTCAATTCCCCATTTATCTTTTATCGTTTAGCCTCTTGGTTTGCAATTTGTCTTTCTGTTTATTTGTAGCCGGACTCTTTTCACTTCCACTTAAAATCAACTTGTCATATTCAGCTTTCACTTGTTAATAAAGTGCCTAGATTATGGCTTTAGCGCTTCTGGGGAAAAGGTCAGTGAGAGCGGCCAACAACCCCATCCCTTCAAGAACATGTGCTAATCACTTATGACCCAGTTAGGGGCGTCTGGTGGGCATTGAGTTTCGGTGTTGCGCAACAGGGCACTTGCCCTCAATGGATATGGAATCCGCGTTGTAACAATCTCGTCCTACCGTGCAGAACGCCCTCACTTTAGATTCTCACGCCGGAGTCTCTCTCTCTCTCTCTCTCTCACACACACACACACTCTTTCTCATTCTCTCTCTATCTCTCTTCTTTGTCTCTCTCTTTTTTCTCTCCTTCTCTCTCTATCTCTTTCTCTTTGTCTCTCCTCCTTGCCGCATTCTACTACTCAAAAACCGCCGTTTTCCCAGGTACACCGCAAGCAGCCGTCCTTTGGCGGCGGATAGGCGCTGTTTCACGCCTGGCAGCCAGACTTCGCGCATTTTTTGATAACCAGGTGCTGAGAGCACCCCGACCCTCTTGCGATTACCGCATTCTCGCGCCGTATTCTCTTGCCGTTGTTTCAGCCTTCTAAACATCTGTATAAACAGATCGGTCGTAAAGGCCGACCGAGGCGTTTTGTGTTTATCACCCGCGGTCACATCCCACAGTGATTCCTCTTTTTATTCGTCCAGGCGCATTTTCAAACAATTTTGAATAAGTTATCAGCTAAAATAGTTGAATAAATAAGTCTGAGCACTTTTTAATTATAAAAACTCCTAACTCGTGTGTTTAACGCCTGTTTTAAGAATTTAGCTTTTAATACTGCTCCCACAGGGGCCGTGACTAATTCAAGTGCGCCCCGTCGCTAATGCCCACGGTAAAATTTCGAAATCAAAACAGTCACATAGTTCAATAACTCATTTGCATATTCATATCAATTTTAATTGCTCTGTTTTTTAGTTATTTTTGATCATTCCTGTCATCACTAATTGTTTTCAATATTTGGTAAATTAATCACAAATTAATATATGATTAAAAGATAAGGAAGACTTTTTATTAGTATTTACACTGATAATTACAAACAATGTTTGCTTAAAGCTAAAATCATCCCAAAAAGCTAGTATTTTCTCAAAACTTTCGCATTTAATGAGTTTTTATTTCACAAAACCCAATTTTTAATATTTCAATAGCAAAACCGTACTTTCTGATGTAAGAATGGTTTGAATTGCCTTAATACACAAAATTATTGCTTTTTTTAAACTGATCACTTTTTAAATGATCATTCTTGTTGTATTACATCGATTTTACTATTTTGTTGAAAGACAATCAGTTTTAAATTAAAGAAATGCCTGTTTTATACCTGTGAAGTCACACAATCGGCGGATTGTGTTACCAATCGCCGACTGGATGTTTGTTGACACTACCGTATTCCTGGCAGCCGCTGTGTGAGGTCTACCCAACCAAGAGAAAACAAATTTAGGAAAAAGCGAAATACGCGCAATGTTTGATTTGGGTTGTGGAAATTGCCCTCTGTTTCATTAGTTTAATGCATAAATGGGAAAGTGCACTTTTGTCTATTTTTCTTGTGTGAACTACTTTAAAAACAAACATTTCAGAGAACTCGTGTGCGCCTAAGATGAGTGACAATTTTTTGGACAGGATGCTGGTGAGTAGTTTTAGAAAACCGAGTTTTTGAATATAGATGTACTAACTGTAAAGTGACATAGATACAATTGAAAAAGCGTTACTCAAAGTCCCCACGCTCTTACTACTTTACTTATCCGAACAAATTCAACTTCAAATTCAAGTTTTGGAGATTTTTAGATACAATTTTTGCGGCTGCGATCGGGAACTGGAACATTAATTGATCTCACACGCGGTGGTGGCAGCTGAGTGTTAGTCAAGTGGTTAGAGCAGCCTGCGTTGTGGAAGGTCGCGGGTTCGAATCCCGTGAGAATCATGTAATTTGCAAAAGCCTAGGGGAACACTGTGGCCAAAAAAGATGTACATAAATTGAAATAAAGAGAAAACACCAAATTGTTTATTGTTAGAAACAGTTTGTTTTTGCAGGAGGATGGCAGGCTTTCACTACGCGATTGCGACTACATGATTTCCGGAGTCAAGTTCATCGGAAAGAGTCAGGATGGTATGGATTTATTTGAAATTATGATTAACGTAAATGTTTCAGTGACTCCCATCCACCATGAGGGACAAGTCGTCAGCGCGCCTGTGTCGCCCATTTCACCTAACGTCTCCCCGCAACCTCCTGTTGAGCCAATCGAGCTGATCGTCAACGCACCTGTGTCTACCATTTCACCCAATGTCTCCCCGCATCCTCCTGTTAAGCCAATCGAACAGATCGTCAACGCACCTGAGTCTCCCATTTCACCTAACGTCTCTCCGCAACCTCCTGTTAAGCTAATCGAGCTGATCGTCAACGCACCTGAGTCTCCCAATTCATCTAATTTCTCCCCACAACCTTCTGTTACGCCAATCGAGCGGATTGAAAAAAAACTTAAGGTTTGTTTTTAAACGAGATTAAAATCGCATGCAAAAAAGACCTCTCAAATCTATGAAAAAAAAATCGTTAGGGATCATTTTGCATGCAATATTGTAGAAACTTTAAAAATGGAAAACCTTCGCACTTTTCAGGAGGCCCTGATCAACGCCCAAAATACTGGTAACTTGCGTACAGCTTCCGGTGAAACCGTACCTGTTGTTGGTCAGTTTAAAAACTAACTCTATCAGGAAAACATATTGCAGAGGCGCAATTACGACTCCTGAAATGCTCTCAGTTGATGAACTCTTGGAAAAAGAAAGATAGCACCAAACACCTCTTCGAAAAGATTACACCTCCGGTGTAACTTGACTAAATTATCAAATTACCTTGGGAGAGCAGATTTCTATATTTTCAATTTGTTGGCAAAACACTATTTTTTTTCTTCAAAAAATGAAAAATGTTTTATAAATTTTTTAATAAATAGAATAAACAGGGTTTGCAGGATTCGGATGAGCCCGGGACGAAGCGCTAGTAGCTGTTCTATGTGATAGAGTTGTATTTTCAATGTGGATGTATCATAGTTCAATATTCAATAAAATACTTTCCAACCCGTAGTTCTTTCATGTGGATGTAATCCGCGGGTGTCGGTGTGGCATGCCGAAAACAGTTTATCGATCTGTATGGCTGCAAGAGGTTAAAATAAGGTCAACCTATTTATCTATTATTCACACGGCGGTGTTTACAATCGATTATAGCGACTTCCTCTATGAGGATTTGAATGAGAAAGCGAACCGCAATTGAACACAAAGCGAGAAGTTCGCTTCATGACCGCTTTGATATACAATTTGTTACAGTTTTAATAAATTTCAGCTAATTCTGCTAAAAGAATCTGCCCCAAGCTCATATAACGAATATCAAAGAATTCTGTTTTCCCCTTTCTTTTCTGCTTAGATTCTCCAAACTTTGATAGTTCAGCGTACAGATCAGCTCCAAGTCTTTCAAAATGACCCACAACTTCACCTTCGATGACATCGACACCAGCATTTTACCGGCTGTAAGTTCATTTTGAAATTCTTAAAAAAAAATGTTTTTTTCACAACTTAAACCCTTTTTTTCAGGACTGGGAAGATCAGATCGAGCTCCAGCCGTTTACTCAAGTCCCGACGGCACCAGTTGGGCAGCCCGCAGCCTTCAATAGAGCTAACTACTCTGCCTCCGTGTTGAAAAGTAGGATTTTGCTGATATCGTTATTTTTTCTTTCATTTAGACGCGGATGCCCGCGGTGCAACTCCTTCTGGTGCTCTCCACGGTTCTTTTGGCTACAGGCCCCAAACTTCTTCCGGCGGTGCCCGTGGAACGTCGTTCGTTCTGCCTATAGAAGAGCCTCGGCAGCAGACAATCCAAGAGCAGCAACCTAGGCTATCTCCCGTACCTCCAGTAAGCAACGTTTTACTTATAATTTTCTATTTTAACCCTCTAGGGTGCTATTCTAACGTGCGTAATGTAAATACCGCACGTAATAATATCCAAAAGGGGTTCTCAAAATCAGCAGACTGAACAGAGTTGGAAATCAACGCAGGCGTACTCATTTGGTCCAAGTCACCAAAAATCTTATTTCAAAGCAGATATGTTTGATTCTATCAAGGTCCAGGTTTTTTATGTTTAGGCAGTTTGCATCAAACTAAAGTAAGCAAAATTTGGGTTGAATTGTGAAAATACCTTTAAAATTGAAGATCTGAACAGTAAATAGTTTCACATTACGAGACACAAAAACATCATTTAAAGGGAACCGAACCTGTATCCTAAAATTTATGGTTATTATTGGCAAATCTCAACACCAGTTTGGTATACGCTTGCTTTGATTTGAATGCGTGATCGGTGAACAGAATTTAAAGATTGATAAAAAGTAAGTTTAAGTGAGGGTTCAGAAATTGTATTTTTCAAACAAATCGGTTTTTTCCTAGCAAAAATTCCTGTTTCAGGTTGTGAAACGGCTTCGACTAGCCCACGAGACAGAGGAGACTTCGGAAACTTCGACGGACAACGGCCTTAGTGAGTTTTAGTAAATTTTCTTTTTTACATTACCAGGGAAGACGCTGAATACATTTTGGAGTTTCAGAAAACCAAGAAGAGGATGTGGTGCAGGATCCTGTTCAGAATCGCAGACACCCTATGGAAGGGGATGGCTGGGATCAAATGAGGGAGCAACTGGAGCGGCTTCAAGTACGATTTTATTTTTTCGACTTTTAAAATTATACCAAATCTAACAGAAACAGTTTTTTTCTTAACATGGCTCGCAAATGGCAAGTAAGGCCCGGCCTTTTTTGGACATTTTAAATCGAAAAATTACGGTTAAATTTAAAATTGTATCAACAATTGTGGTAATTTTGGCCATTGTCTTAATCAATGGCATGTTTGCAAGGAAACTTTGTTTACATAATTGAGACAATAACTTAAAATGAAGACAAATTCAAATAATAGGCAGTGTAAAACCGCAAACTTTCTGTAGATAAAGTTACACTTTCAGAAAACAATCTTTAAGACAGGTTTTTCATAGGGCAAAGGACCCCGTGGCCACAGAAAAAGTCGATATCTCCGATTTTGCTGCTTTGTTAACATGTGATAGATCTGGGCTCAAATTACACCATAAAGACCATTATTTTGGTTTTTTGAAATCTTTTTTGAAATTTTAAAATTGCAAGTTTAGTATAAGGCTATCTCAGCTCTCAGGAATACTACGGCTTTCTGCCAACCGGCAAACGCTTTCAAATAGTTGACTGATTATTTTCTTTGATGACAGTTTGCCGAAAAAAATGTTCAACCCTTCATTTTTTCGGAAAACCTTCAAAAAGTTAGCAAAAAATTAGTTGTTTATTTGACCTTCCTTAGAAAAATAGAAACATCGGAGAGTTCGACTTTTTTCTGTGGCCACGGGCTCCCGGCTCAGCTTGAGTCTATGAAAAACCTTTCTTAAACTTCACATATATGAAAATTTAGAAGGAGGCACAAGAACTTTCCGACGAGGACTCAGATGAAGACGACGCAGAAAGCACTAATTCTTCCCTTGCAAGTGGGATAGCCCATCACATGAATGTGAGTTGACTTTGGAATTGGAATCGGCTTCCGATGTTTCCAAAAATGGGAAACTATTTGTTATTTTTTCAGACGTCCTTCACGAGTGAGGAAGAAGGAGTTGACCTGAATGATTTTCCTTCGATCAACCCTCGTGCGTAAAACGTAAATGGTCTTGATGCTTTTGAGGTGAAAGTTGGGACACCCGTTCAAGTAAAAAAATTAAAAAAACAAAGATTTTTAACCCATATGTACTCATTTGATCTGTATTTTTCCAGCAACCAAATGCGTTCCTCCGATGGAACCTTACCATCTTGGACGTCTCCCGGATATGCTTCCAAGCAGATTTGAGCATTTATAAAAAAACAACATTCCGATCTATGTAGACCCTACGACAGACAATGCTGAAATGGGAACTCTCGCCTATTTCACTGAGAGAGATCCTAGCGAAATTCCGGAGTTTCTCAAAAAAGGGTGGAAGGAGATCTCGCAGTTTAAGGTAGGGTAAACAAAAGTTTTCTTTCTATTTTCGTTCTTTTCAGGTCGGCGGGTTTAACATAAATGAAATCAGGAAAGTTGCTAAGCAGAAAAAGGACCCCAAATATCAGCAAGACACAAAATACATTCAGAAGGACCACTACCACGGCAATCACTATAGCGTTGAGGTAAGATTGATGATAGTTCAACCAAAAGGGTTCAAAAAGTATAATGGGGAGGAAGTACCGTAGATTTGTTTCATTTGGATATTTTTAATAACAAATTGCCAAGTTACAGTTGAAATGACTGTTAGCGGTCGTTGTTTTTTAAACAAAAAGTAGTTGCATTCTTTGGAAGAAAAACAGTCAAACCCACCTCAGCTTAACGAAAAATACTACGGTAAAATAACTAAATTTCAGGAGTTTCCTGGAGCCGAGCAATTGTCCTATCACATCGAAACCCCATCGAAGTGCGAGCGTCAGTAATCCAATCTAATTTGCTATTTGCGTGTTGTTGTACAGACAATACAACTTTAACAATTGTGGTTATAATTGTACCCTTATTTAAAATACTTTCCACAATTTCATCATTTATAACAAAACTGAAATACTTTATTACTTTTTTTCTTTATTATTTGAAGTCACGTTTAATCCAATTTGAATGCCAACTTTTTGTAAGTGTATGAAAACTTAATAAAATGCTCAATGGTTGTATGACAAATGATTTTTTTTCAGTTTCGTTAGTTATACTGTATTTCCCACCAAAACCTTAGAATACCAACATATTAAATTTTCTTATTTCCCCGTTCTTTTGTCGTCCTGTCTCTGTCTATGTCTCTCTCTCTCTCTTTCTTGCTCTCTCTCTCTTTCTCTCTCCTATTCTCTCTCTCTCTCTTTCACTGTCTCTAATTCTTTCTTCTTCTCTCTTTCTCCTTTTTTCTCTAACTTTCTGACACAAAAACAATGCAAATTTCACAATTGTGGTTATTATTGTACCCTTATTTAAAATAATTTCTACAATATAACAAAACTGAAATACTTCATTGATTTTTTCTCGGGCAACCAATAACAATTCAAACTTCAAAAACAGCAGAATCGCTTCCCATGTGGACCGACCGTTCGACCCGCACGCATTTCCAGATTTAGGAATTTCCCACCTATCTTCTTCTGTTTTCTGCAAATACATAATTAAAACATAAATATTAATTAATTGATTAATTAATTAAATACAACGACAAAAAAATAATATATATTAAATAACTATACTTTCTCACTGTTGATCTTTTTTTGGTTTTTCATTCACTTTTTTTTCGCTTACCTTCAGTCTTCCTAGAAGGCATCGGGCGTTCGAACTGTGTCTCAAATTTGCGTACGCAAGAAAAACCCGCATCCCAGAAGGAAGTCAGCGGCATGACAGTGTTGGCCGCCACTGTCAGGAGTCAATAGGGCATATGTAATTGCACACCCCTTGTTAGTTTTACCTCAAGGTAGCTTCCTGCGGTCGACTTCTAGACAAGGACAGCGAAAAGAAAGAGGTGGAGGGATCTCTCAATAAAGTATCTCTTGCAGTTTCGGGCTGAGGTATAACATATGTATATAAAAAATAGAGATATGTGAAGAAATAATACATATAAATAAATTTTGAGACAGCAGACGGTACAATCGGGTTGGAGTGAATATAACTGTATCATCAATGGACTGCTTTTATGCGGAATGGGCATATACAAATTTTATTTTTCGTACCAGGGCTGGCAAACCGCCAGTCAGGTCGGCACGCTTCACGCAGGACAGTAAGGCAAAATATTTTCTTGCGCTAACGCACAGGTGCACAGCAATGGAAAGACAAGCTGGGAATGGGACTGAATGATTTATATTTACAAAGATGTCACTCTCGTTTTACATAACTAAATCAAGAACGATGCTGTTGATTGTTAGACGGCATAGGGCATAGATTGAACTGAGCAAATGCGCTTCGGTAAGTTGCGACGGCCGGGGCTTCGTCGGTATTCGAAATATTCGGAGTAGTCTTTGCTGACATCTGCGCGGGCCACGTTGCAGCACAGTTTCTTCTTCGTCTCACACTTTTCATCCATTGCAACGTTGTCGATTGTAAACGTATTTATGGGAAATGCACTCTAAAAATTGTTTTCACTCTTTTATCACCGCTTGCGCTCAACGCTGACCGTACCTTTATGCGCCGGATGAGGTCGGCATCTGTCTTGTCCTTGTAAAGAAATTCGAAAGCTAATCCACATCGGTCCTGCAATGCAATAATGTAAGAAGTGAATCTGAGCTCTCTAGAGTCTCGAAAAAAAGGTTCTCACCCGTTTGTATGCTTCGCGGAGGCTGAGTGAAGGCTTGCAATGTTCTCCCTCTCCTCTCCACTGGCATCGGATGTGCACGCAGTTAGAAGAATCCACAAGTACCAGCAATGCAGTAGAAAACGAAACAGTAAAAAGCAGCAACAGTGCCAGACGCCCCATCGCCCACACAGACCTGTCTACTATCTGTCCATATCTGGGCGGGTCACATAAACTTTCCCAACCACAATTGACCTTCGTCCTCTCTCACTTTCTCTTGATAACGCCCTATCTACAATGAGTTGTCGTCTCTTGCTGAGTTGCGAGATGAGACAGATTGTGATTGCATTGATAAGGAAAAAAACGGAGCAAAAAAGGCCGCTGCCTCGTGAATGAAAAGAGGTGCCTCTGTGAAAGAGTCAGATTGTACGCTTGATAAGAGATTAGGAATTATTCCATAAAGCAAACTACCGTATTGCTTGATGATAAAAAAGTAGACGGAAACTTTTATGAAAATGAACTCACCTTATTCAATAAAAATAAGTGATCAGGCCATCTGCATTGCGGCAGCAGAGCTTTTCGCAGTCGCCAGCAGAGAGTTTTTATGATTGCAATATGGTAAAACAAGATTCTATGAGTTTTCAAGAAAAAAGTGTGAGAGATCGTATTCTTGATCTAATGGTTAGTGAAGAAGGTTTTGATTGTAACGGAGTAATTTCCATAAACCAAATCCTCAAGGAGAAAACAGAGAAAATAACGAACGACTGCGTGACCAACAACAAGAAACTTTCAAAAGAGAACTTCTAGAACAACAAAAAACAAATTTGAGGAAATTAAGAAATAAAACAAAAAAAATTTGAGAAAAGACTAAAAATGGGTAAACAACAAGAATTCGAAAAAAAAGCAAGAAAAAAATCAAGCAAGCAATCTTGTCCCCATTAAACATCGGGCATCAGTGATTTAGTCAATTTTGCTTTAGGTGTGGTGTTTTCAGTTTATTCTTTGTAGTCACGTTTAATTTAATGTAGACTCAATGCCAATAAGCGAAATTTCCAAAATTTTGTAACCGTGGTCACGAACCCAAATTAACAGACTACTCGACGTTTGTATAAAAAACGGATTTAGTTATGCTGCATTTTATCCCATTTTTTTAGCCTCTCTCTTTCTCTTCTCCCTTTTCCTGTCACTGTCTCTCTCATTTTCTCCTTCACTCTCTCTCTCTCTCTCTTTTTCTGCTTCACTGTCTCTCTCACTCTGTCTCTCTCTCTCGTTCTTGCTGTCTCTTTCTTATTCTTTCTATCCCTCCTATCTCTTTCACATATATTCCATTCTTGTCTTATTCTCATTTGTGGTGTTCATTCGCTTCAACCAATTCCTCGCAAAAGACCATGTTCATTGCAACACAAAACAACGTACAACAAAGGGCAAAACACAATTCAACAAGATTGGAATTACACAATTCCTGGAGGGCTCCCAGACTGCTATCCTTTCTCATGATCCACGGTCATGCTAACCTAAACCCAAAATCTATCTAAACTTTTTCATTTCAGCTGAAAACTAATACAAAAAACTTACACTGACACCATCACTGAGGTAGAGCTCCCTATTTTCGTCGGGTTTCACGGTCCTCTGAAACACAAATTATTTTCAGTCAGCAGTAAAAGTCTACCTTTCTCGCGGCTTGGAAGAACGTTTTCCATTCTTCTTCAGTGGCGTATGTTTTCTAAAGAAAAAAATAAGGGAGGAGCATTTTAATTTCTATTGTGAAAATTTTAATTTCTGAGGTGCCTACTTTTCAAACTATGAAGGTCCGAATACGCCCTTTGAAAAGAAATACGGTTTTCTTCCACTTTCACCTTTAAGTGGAAATAATACAGTCGAAACTTACAGAAGGAGAGATTTCGCGCTTGACGGTTAGATGAACTCCGGGAGCAAGTGCATCCTAAACAAAGTAGTCTACAATGCTTGGAAAGAATGTACCTCAGCAATAAGTTTGTAAGCATAGATTGCCGGCCATTGAGGAACACATCTAGGTGGAGGATTTGTGGTAGGAAGAGTCCACATCATCCACTCGTTGATTAGGGCTTTAGACTCCTTAATTCCCTAAATCCAAGGTCGGATATCGTTAGGTTGAGTAAAACTCACATTCTGAGTAATGCTGTGAGTTATTTCCAGAAACCAATTCCTTTCCGACAAACCACTTCTAAACACACATTGTTTATATGAAAACATGAGCTTACCTCAAGACTTTTTGAAACCTCTTATCCCAGATTTCCCAAGCTCTCTTACTCATGGTGTATCTTTTGGGAGTGAAAATGGGCACCTGCACCGTGAGCTTAGATGGGTCACACTTGGGTGAGATATGATTCTTCGTAGACAGAGTTCCGGCAGGGGGATTTGGCTGCATAGATGGTGCCTCAATTGCAATTTTGTTTTTTGACTTTGATTCTTCGTGTTGTTTCCAGTCCTTGACAAGTTTATCAATTAGGGTATCGGCTTCCAAGAACTGAAATGTACTAATGTGTAATGTGTTTTGGTCAAGTACACACACACACCCACCCACACACTCACACACACAATCGTAACTTACCAAGTCATTATTGGGCAGAACTGCTATGTTATAATCCATTTCCAAGACTGAATGAGGAAGGGGTTAAAAAACTATAAGAAAAGTATGTTCAAGATTCGTCGAAATTTCAAAAAACAATAGTTATTTGTGGGCAACTAAAGGTTTCCGGGTTGTTTTGAAGTATGGCAAAAAAAGCAAAAAAAGGTTTCTGTGAGCTGAATCATTAATAGGAAGATCAAAAAAATTTCTAACTTCTTTCTGGCGGGAAGGTTGGTTTCCTGAACTGGAAAAACGCCGCAAGCGAACTGTTTACAACATGATTCACCATGAAACAGCAAAATTATGACGGAACGTCTGAATGATTCAACCTTCCCGGAATTGGGAAATGAGTAAAGAAATTGAAGTTTGAAGTTAAAAAAGTGAAGTTTTTTCTTCGAAAGTTACAAGCTAAATTTGTTATTGGAAAATTTGTAGTTTTACAAAAGCATTGGCGTGATCACATACCACTTCTTTCAAGAAGAATTTGACGGCAAACACAATTGCTGAACATGAGCTATACAAAATTTAAAAGTTACAAAGAATTCAGCTGTTTTAGATTTCTAAGTTTTTGTAAAAGCAACAGAAAACTATCACTATAAAAAATTTCGGTGCGAAGCAAGCAGACGCGCCTTACGCAATGAACTGCGCCTGGGCGGGAAAAGTTCGCGCGGGAGGGTATCCAGCCAGCCAGCCGCCGTCTGCTGCTGGATAAGCACAGTGGACAACTGTCTGGACGCATGGCCAATTGACCTTTGTCGCCTGCTCAAAAATTACGAAACATTAGACTAGGCGGAGGGGTGGGGATCGTTAAGCACTTCCAAACCACAACGCTGCAAGGAACTGAACAACATCTTAATAAAAGTTTATAAAATACTAAAAGAGACTTAAAAACTCCCAAAACACTAATGCCCACAAATGAATAAACACCTTAGTCTATACAAAACCGAAATGAAACAAATTTTGCTTATTCTAATCTCAAAATCTCAAAGGAAATTGCAATTTAACAATGATAGCAATTGTTGAAATAAGAAGGGAGGCAGGATGGGAAGATTCTAGTAAGGACTGGCTCTTCTGAAGTACGGATATCCGTGAACCGACGGCGAACGTTCCATCTGCCTTGGCACCGACCTCGAACGCTCTCTATTCATTCTTTGATCGTTGCTGAAATCAAAGTTTACTAAATGTATATACTTGTTAGAAAAGTGGATGACTTTTGAAACCAATAAAACTCACTTTATCTCATGGATCTCACGGTGTCTGCTCTGCTCTCGTTGATATCTTCTGGGATCCCGCTGTTCTTGCTCCGCACGCCTTTCCCATTCATGCCTCTCCTGTCCATTACTAAATTACTTGTTTAAATTTGTCTCAGTTTAAGAGGAAATTAATTTTGAGGGACTATTATGTAAATAGTGATTGATGGGTGCTTACTTTCTCGAACGAAAGTCTCGACGCTGATGTTGGCCCCTCTCATCCATATAATTCTGTTCAGTTCTCCTGTCCCATCCCTCGTTATTTCGACGGCTTGGAGTACGCTCCCTTTCCCTCCTCCAAGGATCCTCGCTGAATTAATTATGTCAAAATAGTAAATAATAGTGCGCAAGATTATGTATCCTGTATTGTTTCCCGTCGCTTGAGATACGTAAAATGCGGAAAAGGCACGAATCCGTTAAAGTTTGCACTAATTCGAAAAAAACAACTGATTTTCATTGAGCGATCGTTTCCTTTAAGCAAAAAAAAGGGGAACAGCTAATCAATGCAAACTCAATGCAAAAATGAAATGATCATAAAAATACAAACTGGGGAACTGCTAGCTGATCAATACAAAAAAACCAAAAGATTTGGTTACTTGGCCAATGTTACTCACTTGCGGCGATCAAAGTTGCGGTCTTGGTCCTGGCGCCTTTCGAAGTTCTCTCGACGGTTTCTTGATTGGCGCTGCCGTCTATCCCATTCTGCTCTATCTACGATGTAATGCCCAATAATCTGAACATCCTCGTCCGCAGAAACAACCGCAGGGTCGTCCTCGACGTCTAAATTTAAGGTTTTACGGATAACATGAAACTAACCGTCGGCGAAGACACCAGATCGCGGACGCCGCTCGTCAAAGTAGTGCTGAAACGATGATATTACAAATAACAGTTTAGTAAACAACCTCCGGGACAATTTCAACGCTGTTACGTAGGTAACCTGTAAGAGCCTGCAAGTCCGTAATAGTTCCTGGACTGGCATGAATCATGTTGTTGACATTAAGGGGGTGCCGATTTATCTTAAAAAGGATTTTTTTTACTATCCATTGAGTGATTTTAATTTTTAAGTTATAAACATTAACAGTTATAAACAAAAAATTAAGTATTTTTTCACACTCTCTTTTTCAAAAAAATTGTGTTTTTTTAATATTTATCTATCGAGTTAAAAGAAAAATTTAAAGAACTCGTTCACTTTTTAAACCAGAAAAGTAGTGGCTGAAGCATTTCAACACTAGGTGCTTTAATCAGAAATTAACAGAAATTTCAGGATAAAAAATTTCAATTTTCCGATTTTCGTTTATTATTGTTACACAGTTGAAAAACAAATTGCCAATTTTTTGGAAAGAAGGTTTTGTTATACCTACATAACAACTAGGGTGTTTTTCCTTATGACGCATTGCGGAGAAGGCTGCTGTGAACCACTTGTTGCAGGTTGCACAATAGTATTCCATGAGACCGTGACCCCTACAATGTGGTTATGTTTTTAAGAACGATTCTCTTACGAGTTTCTAGTGTGCTGAGCCATGTGCTCAAAGATGGTAACCAGGCTAAAGACCCTTCGAACTGTACAGCCGGGAACTGTGCATTTGAAAAAGATGGGTGGGCTCATGTTTGACTCTGAAATCAAGAAAGTCATGTTAACCCTAAGAAAACCGCGCCATAGACGGTTGATGGGGTTTGGGCAACGCGGGAATAACTAAAAATAGATGCACGTCTGGTTGCACGGGGTGAGCAAGCAACAATTCATCGGCCGCCACAGAAAGGACGGCTGCTCGGGGAGTACCTGGGAACGCGTCGAACATACAGAAAGATAAAATGAGAGAAAGAAAGAAAGAAAGACAGCACTTGTTGGCAGATACAGAGACAGAGATAGAGATCAGGGGGAAAGACAAAATTTAATGTGTTGAGTGGCGGACAAGAAAGGTGGGACTATAATCGATTGACGCCTTTGCCTGCTGAATTCAAATATGCTGGTCTCCGCAGTGTCGCAAATACGCATCACCAAATGAGATTCGCACTGAAAACCAACGCGGCACGTCCTTTTGATGTTCAAATCAGCAAACGTTGCCATGTCTGACATAAACGAACGATTGAAAACGCAGAGGGGAAGTGATTGAACTTTAGTGGTTGTGATGGTAATTAAACTGTAAACTGGTTCTTTTATATGATAACATAAAGAGCATACTTTAATTACCAAGTATTGAAATTTTGTTCTAGGAAAGAATATTCTATTTAAAGTACTCATGGATTCAACGCATATCAGCCAGTAAGGTAACCGAAACTGCTGCACAACGGAACAGCAAACAATAGAAACTGTACTAAGCGGCAGCAAAACGGGGACCCAACCCGATCGTTCACACACAAACGGACCAAAGGCCGCGAAGCGGCCTCAAACGTGGCCGAAGGCAGATGGCAAAGACATGCGAAACGGAGCTTTTATTGTGTTCTATTTATTCCAAATTTCACTTCAAACCCAAAACTTCTTCTGTTTCAAATGGGAGTTACGGATGTTATTGGTACCTTTTTTGAATTTACTCCCAATTAAAAACCCAAAAACTGAAAACTCCAATCTTATCAAATTCATCCTGTCACGAGTATGAGTTCAACCACTATTAGAATAATAAGTTTAAACAATTCTAGTCTTATTGTGGTAATCACTACGAAGTTGACGAACGTGATCAAACGCATCGTTTTCATCAACCGCAGATATATATTTTTCGTAGATTGAAGAAGCGTCGACAGGGTATTGGTCAAATATATTGAAAATCATTGGCATTAGCAGAGTTTCCCATCTGTCGTCAGAAACAAAATGCAGTTCCGTTGAATCCTAAAATTTGTAGTTTGTTGAAAACATTCACGTACGTTTAAATTTATGATCAAAATACATCCTTCTGGAATAGGCAACTTCCACATTGTTGTGAAATTGATCTGCAGACACGTACAATCAAGTTCTATATGGGTCTTACAGGATAACTAAGCCATCGCTCGTCCGGGTACGGTTTCAAGACACCGATTTGGTGAACTCCTGCAATTGCTCTAATTGCAAATGCCCAATCAAAATAGCAGTGATGTCCGAGCTTCAAAAATTGGAGATTTCTTTTTGTGGTCCTTTGTTTACGCAAGTCCTCAAAATTTTGAATTTATTATATTACACTAATTTACCGATAAGTAGGATTCCAACATTGCTTTGAAAATAGGTTCTCCTCGGATGTCAATGTAAACAGATTCTGCTGAACGGATTCTTGATTGGAGAGGAAGAATAACGTCGTGAAATTCAGCAAACCGCAGTTCGTTGCAATGCTTAAAACCAAGTAAAAATTATATTTGGGAAGCCAGTGTCATCATAAATTGCTCAGAAATTATTGTTTTTATACTTTCAGCGCCCCTAACAATTAGTTAGTATAAATTTTTACCTGACTGTAAGAAATATGCAAAAAATCTTTTAAAAAAGTGTTACAAAATGTATAAAAGATTTCTGAGTTATTTCAATAATAAGACTTATCGCAAAAATAGAGTTTTATGTCAGTTTCGAGGAACCGGGCCAGCCCCAACTGCAAGTAAAAAAGGGATGATTTGAATTCGCCCCGAGTTATCTTTTTTTCCTTTTTGCATTAATTTTAATTTTTAATTTTTAATTACCTAAATGATAAATTTCGTCACTTTATGTATGAAGAATGTGGAAAACTTGTCCAATTGAGAATCCGAAAATTTCATTTTGGTCATGCATCTTACGGACAGTGGAAAATTTTCAGTATAAATGAAGGCGCCTTTGATTTGAAATACAGTGTTCTTTTCTATTTTGTATTCAACCGTATCCAAAATACCTCAATGTCCAAATCCCGTTCACTGAAGCTTAGAAACCTTCCTTCGAATTGAAATTTGGAAAATGATATGCTAGAAATAATGTCGTCTACTGCCTTTTGGTGTAATCCCTTGCAGCAAAGCCATTCACAGGAAATTTTGAGATTGCGAATCAATTGCACTTCTGAATCGATCAAATGTCGAACGAACGTTAGCGTCTTTAAAGGTTTTTGCAATTCAAATTTCACACAAACCGCCACCACATAGTCGATCTTCAATGCAGATAACTGGCGAAATGGATTTATCAATCTCAGCAATCCATCCCTTGTTTCGTGAAGAAATGGTTCAGCAGTTTTTAAAATTATTATTTCATCATCAACATAAAAAGTCATCCTTTCCTGAAAAGGATGATGGTATTTGTGAAAAAAGATTACTGAAAACTGAATCTATTTGATATGAATTTAAAACTGGAAACTATGAAGCTATCTTATCTGTTTTTGCTTAGATTTTCTTCAAACGGAAGAAAAAAAACCATAATTTTAAAAATCTTCAAAAATTAACATTATTAATTTTTTAAATGGCAATATTCGAGGTTTGACATATTGAAAACCAGCTGTTGCTCACTTCACAGTTTCCTTGAAATACTATATGTAGATTTGTGGGTGATCTGAACCTGGCCGTATTTTTAAACCGGTTTTCCTCCACAAAATCATCTACAAATCTGCACGTTTGTCGAAAACGGCAAAGACTGGCAAAACTAGTCTGTAAGCAATTCAGTTAATGTTTTATCAAAATGAGGAGAGGTATCATACTTGCTGAAACACACGCAGAAGCAGATGTCTTGGAAATGAGGAGACGGGAGGAATATTAAAATTCAGACTGTTGTTTTGTTTCAAGCTCTTCAAATTAGAATCCATTGACAACAACCTAAAAAAGCTAAATCATCAATGTTTACAACAAAAAAGTGAATCTATGACTAGAAGATAAAAAATTCAAGCACAGCGTCAAACACCAAATGTTATCAGTTTTTATTTTGCCGTTATCAAAAATATCCTTTTGTTATTGATATATTAACAAACAAATAAAAACCCCAAAACTAAAAAGCTGGTTAAACACCAATGAGCTGAACGGTCGATCAAACATTATTATATTTGTACCAATGAGCTGAACGGTCGATTAAACATTATTATTATTGGTAAGTAATGTGAAAAGGCGTCTGGGAAGTAAAAAAAGCACAATTTTTAACCGGATTCAGTCGCGAATAAAAAGTGTAATTGCAGCAGACGCTAATTTTGCACTTCATTACTTTGGTTGAGGCTTAGGCTTAGGCTTAGGCTTAGGCTTAGGCTTAGGCTTAGGCTTAGGCTTAGGCTTAGGCTTAGGCTTAGGCTTAGGCTTAGGCTTAGGCTTAGGCTTAGGCTTAGGCTTAGGCTTAGGCTTAGGCTTAGGCTTAGGCTTAGGCTTAGGCTTAGGCTTAGGCTTAGGCTTAGGCTTAGGCTTAGGCTTAGGCTTAGGCTTAGGCTTAGGCTTAGGCTTAGGCTTAGGCTTAGGCTTAGGCTTAGGCTTAGGCTTAGGCTTAGGCTTAGGCTTAGGCTTAGGCTTAGGCTTAGGCTTAGGCTTAGGCTTAGGCTTAGGCTTAGGCTTAGGCTTAGGCTTAGGCTTAGGCTTAGGCTTAGGCTTAGGCTTAGGCTTAGGCTTAGGCTTAGGCTTAGGCTTAGGCTTAGGCTTAGGCTTAGGCTTAGGCTTAGGCTTAGGCTTAGGCTTAGGCTTAGGCTTAGGCTTAGGCTTAGGCTTAGGCTTAGGCTTAGGCTTAGGCTTAGGCTTAGGCTTAGGCTTAGGCTTAGGCTTAGGCTTAGGCTTAGGCTTAGGCTTAGGCTTAGGCTTAGGCTTAGGCTTAGGCTTAGGCTTAGGCTTAGGCTTAGGCTTAGGCTTAGGCTTAGGCTTAGGCTTAGGCTTAGGCTTAGGCTTAGGCTTAGGCTTAGGCTTAGGCTTAGGCTTAGGCTTAGGCTTAGGCTTAGGCTTAGGCTTAGGCTTAGGCTTAGGCTTAGGCTTAGGCTTAGGCTTAGGCTTAGGCTTAGGCTTAGGCTTAGGCTTAGGCTTAGGCTTAGGCTTAGGCTTAGGCTTAGGCTTAGGCTTAGGCTTAGGCTTAGGCTTAGGCTTAGGCTTAGGCTTAGGCTTAGGCTTAGGCTTAGGCTTAGGCTTAGGCTTAGGCTTAGGCTTAGGCTTAGGCTTAGGCTTAGGCTTAGGCTTAGGCTTAGGCTTAGGCTTAGGCTTAGGCTTAGGCTTAGGCTTAGGCTTAGGCTTAGGCTTAGGCTTAGGCTTAGGCTTAGGCTTAGGCTTAGGCTTAGGCTTAGGCTTAGGCTTAGGCTTAGGCTTAGGCTTAGGCTTAGGCTTAGGCTTAGGCTTAGGCTTAGGCTTAGGCTTAGGCTTAGGCTTAGGCTTAGGCTTAGGCTTAGGCTTAGGCTTAGGCTTAGGCTTAGGCTTAGGCTTAGGCTTAGGCTTAGGCTTAGGCTTAGGCTTAGGCTTAGGCTTAGGCTTAGGCTTAGGCTTAGGCTTAGGCTTAGGCTTAGGCTTAGGCTTAGGCTTAGGCTTAGGCTTAGGCTTAGGCTTAGGCTTAGGCTTAGGCTTAGGCTTAGGCTTAGGCTTAGGCTTAGGCTTAGGCTTAGGCTTAGGCTTAGGCTTAGGCTTAGGCTTAGGCTTAGGCTTAGGCTTAGGCTTAGGCTTAGGCTTAGGCTTAGGCTTAGGCTTAGGCTTAGGCTTAGGCTTAGGCTTAGGCTTAGGCTTAGGCTTAGGCTTAGGCTTAGGCTTAGGCTTAGGCTTAGGCTTAGGCTTAGGCTTAGGCTTAGGCTTAGGCTTAGGCTTAGGCTTAGGCTTAGGCTTAGGCTTAGGCTTAGGCTTAGGCTTAGGCTTAGGCTTAGGCTTAGGCTTAGGCTTAGGCTTAGGCTTAGGCTTAGGCTTAGGCTTAGGCTTAGGCTTAGGCTTAGGCTTAGGCTTAGGCTTAGGCTTAGGCTTAGGCTTAGGCTTAGGCTTAGGCTTAGGCTTAGGCTTAGGCTTAGGCTTAGGCTTAGGCTTAGGCTTAGGCTTAGGCTTAGGCTTAGGCTTAGGCTTAGGCTTAGGCTTAGGCTTAGGCTTAGGCTTAGGCTTAGGCTTAGGCTTAGGCTTAGGCTTAGGCTTAGGCTTAGGCTTAGGCTTAGGCTTAGGCTTAGGCTTAGGCTTAGGCTTAGGCTTAGGCTTAGGCTTAGGCTTAGGCTTAGGCTTAGGCTTCGGCTTAGGCTTGGAAGCGGAAGCAGGCGGAAGCGGAAGCGGAAGCAGAG
>JAJQXH010000033.1:0-55000 GCA_022343465.1 Oscheius sp. G VE-2021
AAAAAATATATTGTATAAATATATTTAAATTTAAAAAAGTATGATTTTAAAGCATACTATTTAAACAAGAAATAAATAGTATAATTTTTAAAGCATACTATTAAAAAAAGAAAAAAATAGTATGATTCCGCTTAAAGCATACTATTTCTAAAAATAAAAAAATAGTATGATTTTAAAGCATACTATTTTAAAAACTCTAAAAAAAATAGTATGATTTTAAAGCATACGGTATTTTAAAAATAAAAAAATAGTATGATTTTAAAGCATACTATTCTGTAATAACAAAACCAATAGTATGATTTTAAAGCATACTATTTTTAAAATAAAAACATAATGTATGATTTTAAAGCATACTATTTAAAAACATAAATAAGTATAATTTTAAAAGCATACTATTTTAAAATAAAAATATAGAGTATAGTTTTAAAACATACTATTTTAAAAATAAAAAAATAGTATGATTTTAAAGCATACTATTTTAAAAATAAAAAATAGTATGATTTTAACAGCACTATTTTTAAAAATAAAAAAATAGTATGATCTTTAAAGCATACTATTTGTAAAAATAAAAAATAGTATGATTTTAAAGCATACTATTTTAAAAATAAAAATAGTATGATTTTAAAGCATACTATTTTAAAAATAAACGAAATAGTCAGGTGATTTTAAAGCAAAAAAATTGGTACTATTTTGTAAAAATAAAAAAATAGTATGATTTTAAAGCATGACTATTTTAAAAATTGCAAAATTTAAAATTATTATGATTTTAAAGCATACTATTAAGATTAGAAAATAAAAATATGTATGATTTTAAAGCACACTATTTCGGTAAAAATAAAAAAATAGTATGATTTTAAAACATACTATTTAAAAATAAAATAGTATGATTTTAAAGCATACTATTTTAAAAATAAAAAAATAATTGGTTTTAAAGCATACTATTTAAAATAAAAATAGTATGATTTTAAAGCACACTATTTTAAAAATAAAAATAGTATGATTTTAAAGCATGACTATTTTAAAATAAAAATAAGTATGATTTTAAAACACACTATTTTAAAAATAAAAATAGTATGATTTAAAGCATACTATTTTAAAAATAAAAAAAAATAGTATGATTTTAAAGCATACTATTTTAAAAATAAAAATAGTATGATTTTTAAAGCATACTATTTTAAAAATAAAAAAATAGTATGATTTTAAAATTGCATACTATTTTAAAAATAAAAAAATAGTATGATTTTAAAGCATACTATTTAAAAAATAAATAGTATAATTTTAAAGCATACTATTTTAAAATGCAAAAAAATAGTATGATTTTAAAGCATACTATTTTAAAAATTAAAAAATTAGTATGATTTTAAAGCATACTATTTTAAAAATAAAGGATGAAGTATGATTTTAAAGCACACTATTTTTAAAGAATATTAAAAAAATAGTATGATTTTAAAGCATACTATTTTAAAAATAAAAATAGTATGATTTTAAAGCATACTATTTGGTAAAAATAAAAAAATAATTGGTTTT
Source organism: Oscheius sp. G VE-2021 (assembly GCA_022343465.1). Lineage (NCBI taxonomy): Eukaryota > Metazoa > Nematoda > Chromadorea > Rhabditida > Rhabditidae > Oscheius > Oscheius sp. G VE-2021. The sequence continues at coordinate 1,528 of JAJQXH010000033.1, forward strand.
AAAACCTTATATTTTAAAATAAAAAAATATTGTCATAGATTTTAAAGCACACTATTTTAAAAATAAAAATAGTATGATTTTAAAGCATACTATTTTAAAATAAAAAAATAGCAGAGTTTTAAAGCATACTATTTTAAAAATATAAAAATAGTATGATTTTAAAATATACTATTTTTAAAAATAAAAATAGTATGATTTTACGCTTTTATATTTTAAAAATAAAAAATAGTATGCTTTTAAAGCATACTATTTTAAAAATAAAAATAGTATGATTTTAAAGCATACTATTTTAAAAATAAAAATAGTATGATTTTAAAGCATACAATTTTAAAAATAAAAAAACTAGTATGATTTTAAAGCATACTATTTTAAAAATAAAAACAGTATGATGATGACAAAATAAAAAATCTTTAAATTTAAAAAAAAGTTTTTTTGTCATCCTCAGGATGACAAAATAAAAATTCCTTAAATTTTAAAAAAAATTATTGTCGTCCTCAGGATGACAAAAAACTGCTTTAAAATTCTTTTTATTATTGTCATCCTCAGGCTGACAAAATAAAATATTTAAATTTTAAAAGGAAATTGTTGTCATCCTCAGGAAGACAAAAAAATTCTTCAAATTCTTTTTCTTAATTGTCATCCTCAGGATGACAAAATCAATATTCTTTAAATTTAAAAAATTATTTAAAATTCTTTTTATTATTGTCATCTATAGGATGACAAAAAAAGTATTTAAAATTCTTTTTTTTATTATTATCATCATCAGGATGACAAAATCAATTATTCTTTAAATTTTAAAAAAATTTTTATTTTGTCATCCTCGGGGATGACAATAATAAAATTATTTAAAATTCTTTTTATTATTGTCATCCTCAGGATGACAAAATAAAAATTATTTAGAAATTTAAAGAATTTTTATTGTTATTGTCATCCTCAGGATGACAATAATAAAGAATTCTTTAAAGAATTCTTTTTATTGCTGTCATCCTGAGGATGACAAATAAAAATTCCTTTAAATTTAAAAAAATTTTTATTGTCATCCTGAGGATGACAAAAATTTTTTATTTAAAATTCTAAAGAATTTATTATTGTCTATTATCCTGAGGATGACAAAAAAGAGTATTTAAATTAAAGATTATTATTGTCATCCTGAGGATGACAATAAAAATTTTTAAAATTCTAAAGAATTTTTATTTTGTCATTCTTAGGATGCACAATAATAAAAATTCTTTAAATTTAAAAAAATTATTTTTATCCTCAGGATGACAATAATAAAAAATCTTTAAGAATTTAAAGAAAAGTTATTGTCATCCTCGGGATGACAAAATAAAAATTCTTTAAATTTAAAAAAATTATTGTCATCCTCCAGGATGACAATATAAATTCTTTAAAATTTAAAGAATTTTTTATTGCTGTCATCCTCAGGATGACAATAATAAAAATTAACAAGAATTTTAAAAAAATTTTTTTTGTCATCCTCAAGGATGACAAATTTTTTAAAATTAAAGAATTTTTATTATTGTCATCCTCAGGATGACAATAATAAAAATTCCTTTAAATTTTAAAGAAAATTATTGTCATCCTCAGGATGACAAAAAAATTGATTTAAAAAATTTTAAAAAAATTATTGTCATCCTCAGGATGACAAAAAACTTTTTTAAAATTCTTTTTATTATTGTCATCCTCAGGATGACAAAATAATAAAATTCTTTAAATTTTAAAAAAATTATTGTCATCCTCAGGATGACACAATAAAAGAATTCTTTAAAAGATTCTTTTTTTTATTATTGTCATCCTCGGATGACAAAATAAAAATTCTTTAAATTTAAAAAAATTATTTAAAATTCTTTTTTATTATTGTCATCCTGAGGATGACAAAAAAAATTTTTTTTAAAATTAAAGAATTTTTATTATTGTCATCCTCAGGATGACAAAATAAATTCTTTAAATTTTAAAAAAAATTATTGTCATCCTCAGGAAGACAAAAAAATTCCTTTAGTCTTTTTTATTATTATTGTCATCCTGAGGATGACAAAATAAAAATTCTTTAGAATTTTAAAAAAAATTATTGTCATCCTCAGGATGACTACACAAAAACTTCTTTAAAATTCTTTTTTATTATTGTCATCCTCAGGATGACAATAATAAAAATTCTTTAAATTTTAAAAAAAAATTATTGTCATCCTCAGGAAGACAAAATAAAAATTCTTTAAATTTAAAAAAAATTATTTAAAATTCTTTTTATTATTGTCATCCTCGGATGACAAAATAAAAATTCTTTAAATTTAAAAAAAATTATTTAAAATTCTTTTTATTATTGTCATCCTTAGGATGACAAAAAAATTATTTAAAATTCTTTTTATTATTGTCATCCTCAGGATGACAAAATAAAAATTCTTTAAATTTAAAAAAAATTATTGTCATCCTCAGGATGACAAAATAAAAATTCTTTAAATTTAAAAAAAAGTTATTGTCATCCTCAGGATGACAAAAAAAACTTCTTTAAAATTCTTTTTATTATTGTCATCCTCAGGATGACAAAAAACTTCTTTTTAAAATTCTTTTTATTATTGTCATCCTCAGGATGACAAAATATAAATTCTTTTAATTAAAAAAATATTATTGTCATCCTGAGGATGACAAAAAATTTCTTTAAAATTCTTTTTATTATTTGTCATCCTCAGGATGACAAAATAAAATTCTTTTTTAAATTTTTAAAAAAATTATTGTCATCCTCAAGGATGACAATAATAAAAATTATTTAAAATTCTTTTTATTATTGTCATCCTCAGGATGACAAAATAAAAATTCTTTAAATTTAAAAAAAAATTATTTTGTCATCCTCAGGATGACAACAAAAAATTCTTTAAAATTCTTTTTTATTATTGTCATCCTCAGGATGACAAAATAAAAATTCTTTAAATTTTAAAAAATTATTGTCATCCTCAGGATGACAAAAAACTTCTTTAAAATTTCTTTTTATTATTTTCATCCTTAGGATGACAAAATAAAAATTCTTTAAATTTAAAAAAAAAAATATATTGTCATCCTCAGGATGACAAAAAAAATCTTTAAAGAAATTTTAAAAAAAATATATTGTCATCCTGAAGGATGACAAAAAATTTTTTACAGAATTTTTTAGAAATTCTTTTTATTATTGTCATCCTCAGGATGACAAAAAAAATTCTTTAAAATTTTTTTTATTATTGTCATCCTCAGGATGACAAAATATAAATTCTTAATTTTAAAAAAAATATAGTCTCATCCTGAGGATGACAAAAAAATTCTTTAAAATTCATTTTATGATTGTCATCCTCAGGATGACAAAAAAAATTCTTTAAATTTAAAAAAAATTATTGTCATCCTCAGGATGACAAAATAAAAATTCTTTAAATTTAAAAAAAATATATTGTCATCCTCAGGATGACAAAATAAAAATTCTTTAAATTTAAATAAAAAATTATTGTCATCCTCAGGATGACAATAAAAATTCTTTAAATTTAAAAAAAAAATTATTGTCATCCTCAGGATGACAAAAAACTTCTTTAAAATTCTTTTTATTATTGTCATCCTCAGGATGACAAAATAAAAATTCTTTAAATTTAAAAAAAATTATTGTCATCCTCAGGATGACAAAAAACTTCTTTAAAATTCTTTTTATTATTGTCATGCTCAGGATGACAAAATAAAAATTCTTTAAATTTAAAAAAATTATTGTCATCCTCAGGATGACAAAAAATCTTTAATTTTAAAAAAATATATTGTCATCCTCAGGATGACAAAATAAAAATTCTTTAAATTTAAATAAAAAATTATTGTCATCCTCAGGATGACAAAAAATCTTTAATTTAAAAAAAATATATTGTCATCCTCAGGATGACAAAATAAAAATTCTTTAAATTTAAATAAAAAATTATTGTCATCCTCAGGATGACAAAAAACTTCTTTAAAATTCTTTTTATTATTGTCATCCTCAGGATGACAAAATAAAAATTCTTTAAATTTAAAAAAAAATTATTGTTATCCTCAGGATGACAAAAAAAATTCTTTAAATTTCTTTTTATTATTTTCATCCTTAGGATGACAAAATAAAAATTCTTTAAATTTTAAAAAAAAATTATTGTCATCCTCAAGATGACAAAAAACTTCTTTAAAATTCTTTTTATTATTGTCATCCTCAGGATGACAAAATAAAAATTCTTTAAATTTAAAAAAAATTATTGTCATCCTCAGGATGACAAAAAACTTCTTTAAAATTCTTTTTATTATTGTCATGCTCAGGATGACAAAATAAAAATTCTTTAAATTTAAAAAAAAAATTATTGTCATCCTCAGGATGACAAAAAAAAATTCTTTAAAATTCTTTTTATTATTGTCATTCTCAGAATGACAAAATAAGAATTCTTTAAATTTATAAAAAATTATTGTCATCCTCAGGATGACAAAATAAAAATTCTTTAAAATTCTTTTTATTATTGTCATTCTCAGAATGACAAAATAAAAATTCTTTAAATTTAAAAAAAATTATTGTCATCCTCAGGATGACAAAAAACTTCTTTAAAATTCTTTTTATTATTGTCATGCTCAGGATGACAAAATAAAAATTCTTTAAATTTAAAAAAAAAATTATTGTCATCCTCAGGATGACAAAAAAAAATTCTTTAAAATTCTTTTTATTATTGTCATTCTCAGAATGACAAAATAAAAATTCTTTAAATTTAAAAAAAATTATTGTCATCCTCAGGATGACAAAATAAAAATTCTTTAAATTTTAAAAAAAATTATTGTCATCCTCAGGATGACAAAAAATCTTTAATTTTAAAAAAATATATTGTCATCCTCAGGATGACAAAAAAACTTCTTTAAAATTCTTTTTATTATTGTCATGCTCAGGATGAAAAAAAATCTTTAATTTTAAAAAAAATATATTGTCATCCTCAGGATGACAAAATAAAAATTCTTTAAATTTAAATAAAAAATTATTGTCATCCTCAGGATGACAAAAAATCTTTAATTTAAAAAAAAATAATGTCATCCTCAGGATGACAAAATAAAAATTCTTTAAATTTAAAAAAAAATTATTGTCATCCTCAGGATGACAAAAAATCTTTAATTTTAAAAAAATATATTGTCATCCTCAGGATGACAAAAAAACTTCTTTAAAATTCTTTTTATTATTGTCATGCTCAGGATGAAAAAAAATCTTTAATTTTAAAAAAAATATATTGTCATCCTCAGGATGACAAAAAATCTTTAATTTTAAAAAAAATAATGTCATCCTCAGGATGACAAAATAAAAATTCTTTAAATTTAAAAAAAAATTATTGTCATCCTCAGGATGACAAAAAAATTCTTTAAAATTCTTTTTATTATTGTCATCCTCAGGATGACAAAATAAAATTTCTGAATTTAAAAAAAAATATATTTGTTTTTAAAGATAGATTAAACAATAATTTTTAAAGATGTTTTTGTCATCCTGAGGATGACAATAATTAATAAGTTTTAAAGAACGTTTATTTCTCCGACAGTTTATTTTACCACTTTATCCCAGATCTTCGACGCTCTCATTTAAAACGGTGAAAATAAGCCTTCGTCTCCGTAGACCCCTCCTTCTTTCTGTAATTTTCCCATTTTCACTTTTCTAGTTCAAATTGCAATTTGCAGTTCTAATTGTCTCAATTGTTTATCGAATGAAATGCCAAATGGGAGACAATGGTATTTACAAACATGGAGCCGTAACAATAACCGAATGGGAAGGGAGTATGCTAATCGAATGTCTTCTGGTTCATCCGTCTCTTGTAGATGTCGCGGGCGCTCGTGTCCGGCTGCGCGTCGTCGTCGCTGTCAGAGTCCCCGCCCCTGCGTCTCTTGCGAGCCTGCGTGATGGCGTATTCTCCACTGGCGATCGCCTGAAAAACAAGGATTTATTTTAAAAACCTCAGGCCACTTTCTGCCTTTTCTGGCAACCTCAGGCCGCTTTCCGCTTTTTCTGGCAACCTCAGGCCGCTTTTGGCTTTTTCTGGCAATCTCATGCCGCTTTCTGCCTTTCCTGGCAACCGGAGGCCGCTTCTACTTACCACATTGGGGTCGGTTGTGGTGGCCAGCAGCTGGTAGAACTCCTTCTTGACGTCCTCCACCTTCATCGGCCCGAGCATGGCCCCATTCTCCAGTTTCACGTTCGGATCCACCGCCGAGGCTGAAAATTTGATTTTTCTCTCGCTTTTTCAATTTTTTTTAAACATTTTAACAAAAAAAACATTTTAAAACTAAACATGTGCTTTTTTTTGGATTTTCTTAATTTTTTTTTCAAAATTAAAATTTTCAGCTAAAAGAGAATTTTTTTTCTGATTTAAGCAGAAATATTTTTTTTTTAAACTAACTGCTGGGAGGCTCGAATTTGGAGAGAGAATCGATGAGAGCTTCGACGTTGACAAAGGGTCCGCGGAAGGACCAAGGCGGGGGAATCATGGTCATCAGATGGGCGACGGCCGGTGGAGGAGGGAAGACACCTGAAATTACAATATGTTATATCCATTTTTGTTAAATTTATTAGAAATAAGAAATAATAAGAAAGCTATTAAACAGCTAGAAAAGCGGGCGCCCTGAGGGTTCCAAAAGCGGGTTTAGATTATAAAAAGCGGTTCCAATCGGCCTTTTATAATGAAAAAGGTGAAAGAGCTTGTTTAATTTAAAATAATTTTTTTAAAAAAACAAAGAAAATTATTGAAAACCGATTCCAATATTACAGTAAGTGAAAAGAGAGCGTGATGTGAATAATGATGTACGCAATTTCAAATGACCTTAGGTTACAAAAAGCGGCTATATGCGACCTTGACTTATAAAAAAAAGCCGATCAGGCGGCCTCTGGTTGTCAAAAAGCGGCTTTTGATGGCCAAAAACAGGTGAAACGGCCTCATTGTACGGTAGGGCCTACGTAGAGCAAAGGTTACGGTAGATTTCGGTGTTACGGTAGATTTGATGAAGGATTACGGTACCTCCAGAGACGGGGTGGAAAGAGCCAGCCGTGCTGACACGCGGTTTGAAGGGGATCATCTGCTCGGTGTCCGGGCGAGGGTACCTGAAAAAAAAGGGGGATTTTCAAAAAAATGCCAATTTCGAAGGGGATATTTTCCATTTCACGGCTAAACATCGCGATTTTCTAGGGTATTTTCGAGGCCACGGCCGAAAAAAAGGAAATTTTCCAGTATTTTCGAGAAAAAGGCTAGGAAAACCCACCCTCCCAGCTCCAGATTGCCTCCTCCGCCCATCACGACACTGGCGGCCTGAGGCGCGTGGACGGGCGTGCGGCTGGTCGAAGCTCCGTTGGAGGAATTGGCGGATTGCAGAACGGCGCTGTTGGCTCCTCCGCGAATCGGCTTCTGGAAATATTTGGATTATTGAGGGCGCTTTTGATGAAGCTAGGCAACCTAAGGCCGCTTTAAAATGTTCTTGGCAACCTAAGGCCGCTTTCAAATGATAATGGCAGCCTCAGGACGCTTTTAAGGGATCCTGGCAGCGTAAGGCCGCTTGTGAGGACTCCTGGCAACCTCAGGCCGCTTTTTCCGTGTGTGTGTGTGTGTGTGTGTGTGTGTGTGTGTGTGTGTGTGTGTGTGTGTGTGTATCACGTGTTACTCACGTGGTATCCCATAATTCGCAGTTGTTCGTGGGTGCAGGGGACCAGATTCATGAAGCGGTACCTGAAAAAAACTACCGTAACCCCTTTCCCAATTAGAATATTACCTGTCAACCAACATGACAGTCGACTGGTCATCCCCGTTGGCCGAAGCGGCGCGGCGACGTTGATCCACAGTCAGGGTGGAGGCCAGGTCTCCAACCAAAGACTCGAATTCCAGGTATTTGTCCCAGATGTCACTGAAAAAGAGAGATAAATTAGGTTATTACGATAGAATAAAAGCGACCTGAGGCTGTCAAGATTATTCAACAGCGGCTTGAGGTCCCCAAAAATCTTTAAAAGCGACCTCAGGCTGCCAGAATGGGTTAAAATCGGTCTGAGGCCAGGATCCAATAAAAGCGGCCTGAGGCTACCAGATTCCTTCTGAAGCGGTGAGGGCCTTTAAAAGGCGGCCTGAGTCTGCCAAGCTTGTGTAAAAGCGGCCTGAGGCTACCAGGCTACCTTAATAACAGTCGAAACTCACTGTTGTTTCTCCACCGGCATGGATCCAGAAGTGAGCACCCTCTCGAACACGACCCTCGTGTTGTTGTCCTCTGAAAAATCACCTTGTATGCAAATCTATGAAATTTGAATATTGAGTTAAATTTTTAAAAAACCGTCTTGCATTTAAAATTATTTTACATTACAACTTTTTTTAAACTCTAATATTTTTAAAACAATTTTAAATTTAAAAAATCAATTTTTCTTTAAAATTTGAATATTGCGATAAAAATTGAAAAACGTCTTGTTTTTATAATTATTTTAATTTCACACTATTTTCAACTATAATTTTGAAAATTTGAAAAACTCTCCTTTATAATTATATTTATTTAAAACAAATAAAAATTAAATTGTTAAAAAACTTTATTTTAGTTCTAAATTAGAATATTGACTTGAAAATTAAAACCCCTTGGAAATTTTGAAACCTCTTGTTTTTTTTAATTATGTTAAATTTTTCAAAATCTTTTAAAAACTTGAATATTTGAAAAACTCATGCATTTATTATAATTATTTTTAAATATAAGCGTTAAAAATTGTAAACTTTAACTGTTCGAAAACAATTTTGAAATTTAAAAAATCTATATTCTTATCTTCAAAAAATTTGAATATTTAGTTAAAGACACATCCCCTGGTATGCAAATTTTCCAGTTAGACCTGAAAAAACCATCCTGCATTTGTAATTATCTTAAATTAAAACAATTTAAAACAATTTTCCAAATTTTGAAACAACAAAACTTAATCAGGAAAATTTGCATATTGCGTTGAAAACCCACCATTCAAATGAGAGAGGAAATCCACATAGGCACATGCGTAGTCGGGGTCATCTCCGTATTTCTTCAGTCCCAGGTCGAATACGTTTATGGCCACTTTCTTGTCCTTCGTACAGTAGTACTCCATCAGGGCGGCCGCCACGAACACGTGGTGCTTCGAACGGGTATCCAGACGGGCTCGTTTGAATATGGCACGGGCGGCCGTCACTCCTTCCGTTCTTCTGACGAATTTCATCAATTGGACGTAGGTCTGAAAGTGAAGAGATTGGAAACATCACTTTAGGCCGCTTTAGATGAAAAATGGCAACCTTAGAGGAGAATTAACAGCCTCAGGGCGCTTTTTATAGATATTGGCAACCTCAGACCGATTTAAATGAACACTGGCATTTCAAGCCGCTTTTAATCGATCCTGGGAACCGCAGGCCGCTTTTTTATTGATCTTGGCAACCCTATGGGATTTAAAAACCTCAGGCCGCTTTTTATAAATCCTGGGCACCTCAGGCCGCTTTTTACGGAAACTGGTAACCTCAGGCCGCTTTTTAATGAATTTTTGCAACCTCAGGTCGGCCGCATCTAAAGGATCTTGGTAAACTCAGGCCGCTTTAAATACAAATTGGCAATTTCAAGCCGCTGTTCTGACAGCCTCAGACCGCTTTTTTAAACGAATCTTGCAAGCCTCAGGCCGCTTTTTATCGATCCTGGGAACTTCAGGCCGCTTCTGAAGACAAAAACCAACCAAAGTGGGGTCCAAATACTCTATGGCGAGTAGCTTCTCGTAGATCTTCTTAACTTCGTCGAACTTCATCCGCTCCTCCTCGAAATCGGCGTAGGCGAAGTAGATCAGCTGGGAGTCGCGCATCAGCCCGTCCACGGCGCGATCGAAGAGTTCTGGAAGGAAAACGTATTTTTGTCTCTCTCCAACTTACGCTTGACTTCTGCAGTCATCTGCTTGGCCGTCTTCACATCCCCCTTCCTCTCCAACTCCTTGCTGGCCTCCTGGAGGAATTGAGAGGCCTCGTACCAGATATCCGGGTAGTAGCCGAGGCAGAGAAGGGCCTGCTCATAAGCATACACCACTGAAAATCATCCAGATTAGAGCCACTTCTGTTGCAGAATTCTAATTGTACTTCAATTTTTGACATGTCCGTTTCTAAAACTTCGCTATTGGACCTAAATTTACAACCAAAAGTCCTTTTTTGGGTTGCTGTATGCAAATTTTGAAAATTAAAAACCGTTTTTTTGGCAATCAAAGACCACTTGACCTATTTTTTTGACAATTAAAAGCCGCTTTCTGGCAACCAAAGGTCGCCTAAAACCGCTTTGTTTGGAATTTAAAAGCCGTGGCCTCTTGAACTGTATTTTGACAATTAAAAGCCGCTTTTGGCAACCAAAGGCCGCTTGACCTGTTTTTTTGGAATTAAAAGCCGCTTCTCCTGCTTATTGAAATTTAAAAGCTGCTTTTGGCAACAAAAGTCCGCTTTTTGAGAATTAAAAGCCGCTTTTTATCAACCAAAGGCCGCTTCTCCTGCTTATTGGAATTTAAAAGCCGCTTTTGGCAACAAAAGTCCGCTTTTTGAGAATTAAAAGCCGCTTTATGGCAACCAAAGGCCGCTTGATCCGCTTTTTGGAATAAAAAAACGGCTTTTTGACAACTTTTAAGCCATTTCTCCTGCACTGCAGGACCTGCAGAATTCTAATTCTTCAATGGATCTCACCCCTCTTCGCAAATTGGGCGTATTCCTCCGTTTCGAGGGGATTGCTCTTCTCCCATTGGATGTACTTCTTCCACATTTCGATCTGCTTCAGCTCCTGGGTGGAGCCTCGCGAAGGAACGGAGACGGCCTGTCGATTGATGCCACGAGTCTGAGTCTCCAGCGTCTTTGTCATCTTGCGAGCGATCTGAAAATGTGGATTTTTAGCAAAAATTTAGATAAAGAAAATGTATTTTCAACTTTTTCTGGGAACGCTTTCCGCTTTTTTTGGTGACCTCAGGCCGCTTTCCGATTTTTCTGGCAACCTAAGGCCGCTTTCTGCTTTTCCGAACAACCTTAGGCCGCTTTCCGCTTTTCCTGGCAATCTCAGACCGCTTTCTTTCTAGCAACTTCCGGTATTTTCTGCAATATTCGATTGCCCTAATTACCTGATACTCTTTGTTCCTCTCGGCGATCAGTTTCTCTGCCAGAGTGGAGTTTATGCTCTTCTCGTAGGTACAGTAATCCTGCCACAGGGACTCTATGTTGAGCATCGGAGTGGAGACGCCTCGCTGGAAGACCTTCCGGACGGCGGTGATCCGCTGATTCTCCGCGTACTGGCCCACGGCGGTTCTGAAAAAAAAGTTTTAAGGAAACTTCTGCAATATCATATCAATTTCAGGGATATTGGCAACCTCAGGCCGCTTTTAAAGAGATTTTAACAGCCCCAGCAAATGTTTGACAAGTAGGGTTCGAAACCGCCGTGGGAGGTGCTATTGGGCCTAAAATGACACTAAAATGCACTTTTGGGGTGCTATATGCAAATTTGGGGTGCTATTTTCAAATGAGACCGGCTCTTGTCTAATGAATCCTGGCAACCTCAGGTCGCTTTTAAAGGATTTCGACAGCCTAAGACCGCATCTACTTGAGACTGGCAACCTCAGGCCGCTGTTTTAAGACCCAGGTATCCTCAGGCCGCTCAGAATCCCCCTGGCTGCCTTTTCAGGGCATTAAATTTGCATAATGCGAGAAAGAATCCACCCGGCATTTGCATATTGCAACTGAAAAACTTACACAGTCTTCAGGAAAGATATGTAATCCGAGTAGATGGAGTAGGCGTGCACATCCAGGCCGACCTTCTCCAACGCAAAGTCGTAAGCCTTGGCCATTTTCTCCCTGGAATCATTGATTAGCATAAAGTGAAGGACATTAATTAGCATATAACGGACTCAATTCTGGATTAGCGGTCCAAAAATATTTAAATAATGTATTAAATTAAAAATTATTTTCCAAAATATTTTTAAAAAAAAATTACAATTTTAATTTTACCATTTTAATATTTAAAAAAAACAAGGTTTAAAGTATTTATTTGCATTATACTGAAAAAAATGGGGAAAAAAGTTTCTAAAATTTAAAAAAAATTGAATTAATTTTTTTAAAATTATTTTTTAAACATTTTATGGAAAGCTATAATTTAATTTTTTTAAATAAAAAAGTAAGTTTTTTAAAAATTATTTTTTAAACATTTTATGGACCGCTATAATTTAATTTTTTAAAATAAAAAAGTAAGTTTTTTTAAAATTATTTTTAAAACATTTTATGGACCGCTAATTAAAGAAGGTGATTAATTAGCATATTGCACATGGAAGAAGTACATTAATTAGCATATTGCACATGGAAGAAGTACATTAATTAGCATAAAACGCATAAATCCAACCTGAATGAAGAGAGATGGCCTTTGGTCTCCCTCACGTAGAAAACGTAGCACTTCCACAGGTCGATGTTCAGCACGTGGATGAGGCACCGGGCGAAGATCTGAATTTTGCGCCAAAATTAGGCCACGCCCCTTTTTCCGCGCTCACCTTTTCCACATTCTCGAAGTTCTTGCCGCGGAGCTGAAAATGGGTTAGAAAATGAAAACAAAGGGGAAATGGGGGTCATTCGGCTTCTATATCTTTATTCGCGTTGTATGCAAATTAAAAATTAATTTTAAATCAATAAAAAAATCGATAAAACGCGCGTAAAAAACGATTTATTGATTGGATTATTGATTGGTGTTCCGGGAGGGAAAGGGCCAGGTTGAGGACCGGCTGGAAAGAGATTCGTGACGGCGCAGCGGAGTGGAGGCGCGGAATCAGCCATTTTTTGAGTGCAATATGCTAATTTTAAGGATTTTAACGGTAAAATTCAAATTTTCATTTAAAAAATTCATATTTTTATTAAAATATACAAAAAATAAGCAAAAATGTAGAAAATGGCTGATTTCCGGCGCCCTGGCGGCTAAAATAGCAAACCTCGTGTTCGATGTAGGCCTTCCAGTAGCGGCCAGAGTTGGGGAACTGGTTGACCAGCTTCTCGTAGAAGGTGCGGGCCTGGTCGATCGGACGAGCCTGAAATGTTTTTTTAAAAATTAAAAAATACTATTTTAAAATTAATTTAAAAGAAACATTTAAAACTTAAAGGATTGTTACGTTTTTCGTACGGTAGCCCTTAAAATACGTGAATTTTACGTGAAAAACTAAGCTACATCCATTTTTAACCAGCTGGGTGGCACTACGAAATCGGAAATCCCTGAAGAACGGGGCGAATATCGCAGGGGAAAATGATGCAGAATACCCATCATTTCGAAAATCGCGCATTTCGAATATCACGACGTTACGCGGCGCGGTTCACAACTGCCGGAGTGGTATTGGACTTAAGATTACAGCAATTTTGAAATAAATAATTCAAAAAAGTAATTTGGGGTGCTAACTGCAAATGTAGTGTTATGATCGCTAAGAAGAAGCGGCCTGAGGTTGAGGATGAGACTGTTAAACGAAGATCGATGGAATATTTATCTTTCGATGCCATTTTTCAAGTTTACAACAAATACAAATCAGTCTCAAAATTCATAATTAAAAGAGAAAAATCACTGAAATAATTATTAGAAAAATAGCAATATCGGTTTTCCAATATCCTGTTCCTGGTAGCCAAACGAAATTTTTTTAAACAATTTTTTAAATTTTTCCTGAATATTCTCCTAAATTAAAAAAACCCCTAAATTTTGCAGTTTTTAAATCTTGTTTTTACTGTTTTATAACCAACTTTTGAATTTTTTAAAAGAAATTAGAATTTAGAGACTACAAATTACCTGCGACTCCCTGAGGAGGATGTTCCACGCATCGACGTCGTAGGGGTTCGTCTCGATGCGCCTCTCCGGACTTAAAATCGAAGAATTCGACATCCTAAATTCTAATTTTGTAAATTTCTTTAAAAAGATTTACATTAAAAATAGAGAAAAAACATGAAAAATAGAGATATAAATTGGCTTGAACCAAATAGTAAAATAGGAAATAAATAGGAAAAACGGAAACAAAAACTTTATCTCTCTCTTTCTTCAATAACAACAGAACAACAAAATCTCCTAATTAGCATATAAGGCGGGAAAGACCACCCATAACCATAAAAATTAGAATTCAGGGGGAGGGAGCAGGGGGGTTCGAGAGGTGGGAGAGGGAGCCGACGAGGCCGTGGCCCGTGGCGTCGAGGGTGGCCGGCAGCTGGCCCAGCTGGGTGGTCAGAATCTGGACGGTCTGGGCTCGGAGGTCCTCCATCGAAGAGAGCTCCGCCAGTTTCCGGACGTCCGACATCGGCAGGATGCGGGAATCCGCCACAACCACTGGAAAGAGGGGGTTTAATTAGAATTTTAGGAAAGAGTGGGGTGAAAATGGGCGATTTTCCTTATTTTCGGTTGATTTTTTTGCCACGAAAATACCAACAAAACAGCGAAAAAGCGAATTTAATGTCACCTAGCTTTAAAGGCCTCTTTTTGGCAACCATAGGCCGCTTTTTGTCAATTAAAACAGCTTTTTTGGCAACAAAAGGCCGCTTGGACCACTAAAAATGGGGATTAATTAGAAATTTTGCACGAAAACTGTGAAAATAGACGACTTTCCTTATTGTCGGTTAAAAACTACCAAATCGGGACAAAAATTAGAATTTTTGCACAAAAAAATGTGAAAATAGACAATTTTTGTTGTTCAGTGACAGCTGAGAGGCACTAAAATACTCGAAAACCACCAAAAATGAGACGAAAATTAGAATTTTGGGATAAAGTGGTAAAATAGAAACAACAAGTTTCTCAATGATAACTTAAAGGCCGCTTTTGTAAATTAAAAGCCGCTTTTTTGACAACCATAAGCCGCTTTTTGGCAACCTTAGGCCTCTTGACCTGCTATTTGGTAATTAAAAGCCGCTTTTTGACAACCAAAGACCGCCTTTTTTGTCAATCAATAACTACCGTACCCAGAGGAACGATCCAGTTGAGTTTATCGGTCTCCTGGACCAAAGTCTTCAGGGCGGAGAGGTCCTTTCCGGCCAGGATGGCATTGGAGCCGACCAGAGTGACGTCCAGCGATGAGAGAGGAGTTCCTGAAAATGTTTCATTTTAATTTTTTTTAATGGGCGTGGTTAAGGTTTTCCCATTAAACTTTAAATTTTGAGGATTTTATCGATTTAGATTCAGCTTTCCGCTTTTTCTGGCAACCTCAGGCCGCTTTCGGCTTTATTCTGGCGACCTCAGCCCGCTTTCCGTTTTTTCTGGCAACCTCAAGCCGCTTTCCTTTTTTTTTCTGGCAACCTCAGGCCGCTTTCCGCTTTTTTGGCGACCTCAGGCCGCTTTCTGCTTTCTAGATGACCTCATGCCGCTTTCTACTTTCATTTGATTTCTCGTCGAGGCATGTTTGAAAATGGTCCTTTAAATCACTCGTCTCGATTAGTCCTTTAACTTGGATCTACCGTACCCCTAGACAGTCCTTTAAACCTTTTTAAACAGATTTTCACGTTTGATCAGCCCTTTAACTCCAAAAACAAACCTTCAAACACCTTCTTCATGATCTTATTTCCATAATTGCGGAATTCGAGGCCCTTCAGGCGCAGCCTAAAAATTTCCCAAAGAAATTAGAATTTTAGGCTCATCTCACTGATTTTTGGCGAACCAGAGGGTCCTTCCGGCGACGGGGTGGAATTGGCAGATGGCCAGAACGCGGTACTCTTCGTTGATCATCCACTGCTTCACCAATTTGGATAGGGCGAGCTCGATCTCGTTGTACTGAAAATGTAGGATTTTTTTTGTAAATTGATATTATAAATTACATTAAAATGTATTTTTTTTAAAATTTAAATAATTAAAATACTGACTTCACTCTTCAGAGCGACGTTCTGTTTGTGGAGGAGGCCGGGAGGAGTGCACATTTTGACCTCCTTCGGGAGGACCGGCTGCAGGGCCGCCTCGAACAAACGGCGTCTAAATTTTATTTTATTAATTTTATTAATATTAGTATTAATATTTCTATTATATAATTAAAAATAAAACATTTTTAAGTAATTTAAAAATTAAAAATAAAATAAAAACCTGTAGGGACGGGGAGTGGGACGAGGGTATTTCGAGGACACGCTTCTGAAGGAGGTTCCGGCCAAGGCCCTGGCTGGTAGCAGTGCCGAAGAGGTCAACATGCCTAAAATCAATCAATAAATTAATTAAAATAAAAAAGAATTTACAAAATAAAAATATAACGCGAAGGAAAAAGAAAATTCGAAAAGACCGCGATTTTCGAAAATCCCGCCGCGAAAATCTTCATTTTTTTTCGCGTAGGATCCAACCACAGTAATATTCAATCATTTTACTATAATACTAAAACTTAAAAATATAATATAACATTTAAAAATACCAAAATAAAGTAAAAAATAAATTTTAAACTTAAATAAAGCGCCTCCTCCTCTTGTACGCAATTCGGCGTGTGGTTTATTCTAGAGCTCTTGGAATCCAGCCAATTTTATTTTTCTATTTTTATTTTCGTTATTTTAATGTATTTTATTAATTTTTTGGGGGAATTTTTAAATAAATTTGAATTTAAGGATGTCAGGAATGAAGGGAACTGCGAAGAAAGTGGAGGCGAAGGATATTTCGCCGGCTTGGAAAGTCCTACAGATGGTTGGTTAAATTCGATTTTAAACTGTGTTAATTTAATTTTTTTGAATATTAATTTTGTATTTAAGTAAGTAATTAGCTATATTTACCTTTTTATTAAAAAAGAAAGAAAAAACCAGTTTATTCATGTTTACAGTGCCAAAACTTACTTTTTGGTAGGCATGTTTTTAAAGGACTGGTTTAGTTTTTAGAGGACTGTTTTTTTTTCAATTACCTAATCTTTAGCCTTCTTTATGTTAATTTTCAGAAAATAAACGAAGAGAAGGCGGAGAAGGAGCAAAAGGAGAAGGAGGAGAAAGCCGCGAAGGAAAAGGACAGCGACGGATTCACCAAAGTGGTCTCGGTAGGTTAAAGGACTATTTGTTGAATAATAAATCTATTTAAAACAAATCAATTAAATTAAATCTAATATCGATTTTTCAGAAAAAGAACAAAAACCGGAAGAGGAAAGCTCAGGAGGCACTGCTGGAGGCCAAGGCTGCCGAGGAGGCGCAGAAAAAGCAGAAGTTCTCGGGAGACGTGCCGGTGACTGTGGATGACAGCTCAGTGTGAGTTCTCTCTCTCTCTCTCTCTCTCTCTGTCTAATATTCTAATTTCAGTGGAGAGGCGACCCCCGTGGTGGCGATTGACTGCGAATACGTCGGAGGAGGCGGCGAAGGTCGCGACGACATGCTCGCCCGAGTTTCTATCGTAAACGAGGTAACCTCAGGCCACTTTTTACTTTTTCCGGCAGCCTCAGGCCGCTTTCTGCCGCTCCTGGCAACCTCAGGCCGCTTTCCGCTTTTTCTGGCGACCTCAGGCCGCTTTCCGCTTTTTGGCAACCTCAGGCCGCTTTCCGCTTTTTCTGGCGACCTCAGGTCGCTTTCCGCTTTTTCTGGCAACGTCAGGCCGCTTTCTGCGGTTTCCGGCAGCCTCAGGCCGCTTTCTGCCGCTCCTGGCAACCTCAGGCCGCTTTCCGCTTTTTCTGGCGACCTCAGGCCGCTTTCCGCTTTTTGGCAACCTCAGGCCGCTTTCCGCTTTTTCTGGCGACCTCAGGTCGCTTTCCGCTTTTTCTGGCAACGTCAGGCCGCTTTCTGCGGTTTCCGGCAGCATCAGGCCGCTTTCTGCTGCTCCAGGCAATCTCAGGCCGCTTCCCAATCAATAATTTTCCAGAACGGCGCCATAGTCTACGACAAGTACGTGAAGCCGATGGACAAAGTGACCGACTACCGTACGGCCGTCAGTGGAATCCGTCCCGCCGACCTGGTCAACGGTAATCGCGCCCCAAAACTACCGTACCCCCTTGATGTCGATTTTTAGGTATCGATTTCCAAACGGTGCAGATGGAGATTTCTAAACTGCTGAAGGAGCGGATCGTGGTGGGACACGCCGTGCACAACGACTTCCGCGTTTTGAATCTGGCGCACAAGAGGAAGGAGACCAGGGACACGGCCAAGTGCACCATTCTCAGAGGCCTAGCCAATTACACCGGAAAATCGGTATTTTTTATTGTTTTTCCTTGCCAAATTCTAATTTTTAGACGCCGTCGTTGAAGGTTTTGGCGAAAGGAGTGCTCGGAATCGACATTCAGAAGGGAGAACACGATTCGGTGGGTTTCGTGGCCAAAAACGCAGCCTTTGGTTGCCAGAAAGCGGCCCAAGCGGTATGTGGTTGTAAAAAAGCGGCCTTTGGCTGCCAGAAAGCGGCCTTTGGTTGCCAAAAAGCGGCCCTTGGTTGCCAAAAAGCGGCCTGTGGTTGTCAAAAAGCGGCCTTTAGTAGCCAAAAAGCTGCCTTTGGTAGCCAAAAGGCGGCCTATTCTTGCCAAAAAGCGGCCGTTGGCTGCCATAAAGAGGTCCAACCGGGCAGCATTTTCAATTTCACGACAGTACGCAAAATCTCGTTAACCTGAAAATTTCAGATTACGGATGCTCGGGTGGCCCTTCGTCTCTACTTGCACGTGAAGAAACGCTGGGAGGCGGAGATCAAGCGGTTCCACCGCAACAAATAGACCATCGATTGATTGTTGATTTTGGACGTTGTTGATTGTTTTTGTTCCGAATGAATCGTTATGTTTGGCATTTTGTAGACCAGGATCGAACATTTGTCGTACGGTTCGTAATTTATGGGACCAAATGTGGGTGGCCTGGCAAAAGCGGGCCGGGCCAGCCTTTGGATACTAAAAATCGGTCCAAGCGGCCTTTGGTTACTAAAAAGCGGTCCAAGCGGCATTTGGTTGCCAAAAAGCTGTCCAAGCGGCCTTTGGCTGCCAGAACGCGGTTGATCCGCCCCAAAACAAGCGCTTGGTAACCTGGTCAGATTAGAATACGAATCCTTCTTGGGTAGCCGATACTTCCGGTCCTTCTCGGCCAAATCAACCCTAATTAACATAAATATTCAAATGACCAGGTGTCGCTCTCTGATTGGCTGAATCTACTTGAACTACTAATCAGCATAAACTGATCTTCCGATGAACGTGGCTGGCCGGTCATTCCTCCCTCGTGTCTCCCAGCTGACGGTTCCCCTCCTCTCCTCTCCCTTCTTCTGATGTTCTCGACGATCCTCTCTTCTTCCAATGCCCTCCTCCTTCACGATGCCTTCTGAATGATTCTCCACAAAGTCTTTTCATCAGAATCCCGTCTCCTCCCTCTCCAGACTCCACCAGGTGCCTGTTTTTTGTTCTCTCCCATTAAAAGGACCGACCCGTCCCTCCCCTCCCCCTGAACTTCCACAGCCCGAGGCCCCGTACCCTGCTGCTTTGCGCGGGTGCCGCTGATGGTTAGCCCCTGGTTAACTTGAATCGGAGTAGTTCCGAGACCCACGACGGTTGGATGTAGTTAGAAAGTGTGTCGGTTCCCATAGGGAGGGGAAACGGTTCGGTCCTTAGGCTTAAGGGCGAGGCTAAACTTTTCTTTTCATGAATCGAGAGAGATGAGGCTGATCTTTGTGGGCGATCGAGATGGCTGCTGTTCCGAAGTCCGCTCTTCTAAAGATGACAAGCTTGGGATTGGGCTGGGCTGAGGAGATGGATCTTCGAGGATCTTCTGGATTGATGTCTTCGGCTGAATCTATGCTTCTGGAGTCTGTTTTCTTGGATCGAGATGTGCTCTTCTGAAGCTGGAGTGAGGAACAAAGGCATTGGATCATCTGGATTGACGTCTTCACTCTTCTGAAGATAGAAAGTCAAGGACCCGTCATCGTTTGACCGAGCTGAACGAAACCTGATTTCTGAAGACATAGGAGGATGAGGATGACCATTCTCTTGGTGAGCATGCCGCTCGGAGAAGATTCTGGTGTACAGGGATCTGTAATTGCCGGCTCTGGACTCCATTCACAGAAGCTTCGACAAGTTTAACATCTTTAAGCAATGGCTAATTCGAATTCCAGGCTTATGAAACATCTATCAATCTCTTCATTCTGGAACTTTTCCGGTCTTCTGGGCTCCCTGGTACCGATGATTCGATGATTTCTGGATCAATTATCAATTTAAAGCTAGCAGAAGACATCAGAAAGAGGTAGGGTAGTCCACCTATATTCTTTTCACCATGCTGCAACTTGGCCGTATTATTTGGAAAATTAATTATACAGTATCCATACACCATACAAACATACGGTACCTGAAACTTGTATAACTACTGTATACTCCAATTTACCGTAATCAATGCTTTTGTACGGTGTGATACAGTATCAAATACACCAACCGCAACTCTTCATCTTGTCAATCGAACATTGATAATCTTCATTTTGCTAAACGAAGTGCATCTGGTTCGATACCGTAACCCATAATTCCGGTCAAATTTGTTTGTAAATTTAACTTTGAATTTTGGACTTTGGAACGAACTACAGTTTCCAAACCCTACAATAACACTACAAACATAGAGTACCCAAAACTACCGTAACTACCATATAGTCTACCGTAATTAATGGTTTTGTGTGGTGTTCAACAACAACCCATACAATTACCGTAACCCTTGATTTTGTCCAACTCTTAGACATACATTCCTTTAAAATGGTATTGCCGTACTCCATTTGAATAATGAAACAACAGTATCGGCGCATTACGAAAATATTCAGAGCCGAAACTACGGTACGTAAAGTAATCTTAAAACAGTATGTCTGTAATTTCCGACCTATCCCAATTTCTATTGGACATTGAAATTTTTTTCTCTTCGATTCGGCTCAAAATTGGTTTATGACGTACCTAAAGGGTCCAAAAAAACTTATTTTGACGATATCGTTTTTTTCGCGGGAGATGATGTCATCGAGTATAACCTTCTATATCTCAGCCAGATGAACTCCATTCGATTTGGTCTCAACATAGAAGTTGTTGGAAATAATACGGTGAACAAAAAAAAGAACAAACATTTTGAAAATTTTCATTTTGAAAGTGAAAATTTTACCAGAAGCTGCCAACTTTGTCAAAAACCGTTTCACCATCCTCGAACAATTTTCTTTTGAATATAGGGTTTGTAGCAGAGTGCCATGTTCGGCTCTCGAAACCCCTTTCTAAAGAAATACGTAATCTCTCCGTTTTTGTCGCTTCGTATTGTCATTGTCCTCCCAAGGGTGGTTCAAGACGGATCCGTCGGATAGAGAGAGAGAGAGAGAGAGAGAGAGAGAGAGAGAGAGAGAGAGAGATGTTTCAAAACGTCCCTACTTATTTTTCCATCTCTTCGCTCCCTCTCTTTCAAACGAGCCGCGGTGTCCTTTGGCGGTGTCTCCCCATGTCTCTCTCTCCAGGGCGGACACAGTTCGCGCCGGCTGCATGCGATCTTTTTGTGCGCGGAGCTCGTTTCGCTCCTTCGACCGTCGATTGATCGACTCTCAGCCTGTTCTCTTTCTCTTCCTTGTCATTGCCGCCGTGCATCCTTTGTGTTGCCTTCTTCCGTCGACGAAGGCTCCCAGAAATTGGAAAAGTGCCATGTCGGCGGGCGCGTCGTGACGTCATCGCAGCGACAATTATGCAAATCGGTGGAAACACGTTGGAAAACAAAACCGTTTTAGTCACCCAGACAAACTTCCAATATGCAAAATTCTTCGAAAAGTCGCAAACCGATGGTCCCACAACGAAAGTTAGTAGTTTGTTTGGTGTGCCTGTGGTCCCGCAACGAAAACCATCGGCTTGTTTGGTTCGCTCCCTGGCATGCTTTCGGTGTGACGGAGTTTGTCTGTTGTAACAAGGGGGCTCTCTCCGCTCGCTGGAAAGAAACTATAAAACACTTTCCAAAGACTGCGCCCGCTTGTTTCCCTTTCCCGTCGGCGGCATTCATTAAGTCCGAGCTGGTCCACGGCGGTGTCTTTGGTGAAGTTTTTGAGCAGAGATAGGGGAGAAGGAGGCATGACGGGAAAGGGCAGCATGACGAAGTGTCTGGCGAACACGGTTCGTCAGAGATGTGAGTAAGACGCATTTCAAATAGGGAAAATGGAGAGAGAGAGAGAGAGAGAGAGAGAGAGAGAGAGAGAGAGGGAGAGGGAGAGGGAGAGGGAGAGGGAGAGGGAGAGGGAGAGGGAGAGGGAGAGGGAGAGGGAGAGGGAGAGGGAGAGGGAGAGGGAGAGGGAGAGGGAGAGGGAGAGGGAGAGGGAGAGGGAGAGGGAGAGGGAGAGGGAGAGGGAGAGGGAGAGGGAGAGGGAGAGGGAGAGGGAGAGGGAGAGGGAGAGGGAGAGAGAGAGACCGAGATATATAAAGAGAGAGACGGAGAGTCAAAGAAAGACAGACAGACAGACAGAGAGGAAGACATAGATAGAGAGGGGCAGATAAAGACGGCGAAACAAAGAGAGAGATATGGAGAGACAGAGAGAACGAGATACCTAGAGGCCGAGAGAAAAAAGAGAGAGAGAAAGACAGAGAGTCAGAGGGTTAGATAGACAGAAACAGAAAGATACGGTTAGAGAAAGAGAGGGAGAGGGAGAGAGAGGCAGGGCTAGAGGGAGGGAGAGACACAGTTAGATATATGGAGAGATACAGAGAGACAGCGAAAGAGAAATAGAGAGAGAAAGAGGGTTAGAGAGACATGCAGAGAGAGACGGTTAGAGAAAGAGAGAGATAAGAAGAGAAAGATAGAGACAGAGAAAAGAGACAGAGAGGGATACAGAGAAAATTTAAAGAAAGAGAAAGAGAATGAGAATGAGAGAGAGAGATAGAGACACAGAGAGAGAAACATAGACACACAGACAGAGAGAAGCATTTCAATCCGCGATTCCGACCATCATCGATCGTGCTCTCTCCGCATGTTGCGAGCCAATCGGCCTGTCACCATTTTTCACGGTTCGTGTGGGAGACCTTGGCTGTGTGTGGATGAGCATCGATCGAGCCGCGTACAAGGCCGTTCCCTGTAGGGGAAAACCTGTTGCACATCGAGCAGAATCGATTGCGAGCACTACTGATAGCAGTCGAGCCCGTCCCTCTCTCGATAACGCCTCTCTCCCTCTGCTCCAAAAATACTTTAGATCACAAGGTATACCCACAGAACTCGCCTGTATATCTACACCTGGAAAAAACCTTGCGGCCCTGCGTGGCCTAATTTGCATTTCTCAAAATCATTCATTTCCACCTGTGCGGTTGGTTCAAGACCATTTACATTTTCGAAAGAGAGGAATGCGTAGAAATGTACTATTAAATTCACAGATAGAATCCGTTATATTGTCATGAGAAAAGATCGAAACCGAAACATTTCTCAATGTAAAAATTTAAATCTTTGAAAAGGCGAAGAAAATAAACCAACCGCACAGGTGGAAATGAATTATTTTGAGAAATGCAAATTAGGCCACGCAGGGCCGCAAGGTTTTTTCCAGGTGTAGATATACAATATAATTACCCACAGATGCCAGATTTGAGCCAAGATGTAGTCTGGTGAGATCACCAAGGTTCTTGTCTTCATCCTCTTCTAGAAGAGGTAGTGCCATCTGTAGGTCAATATGAAGTTGATGTTGATGATCTTAACTTAAGGCCTTAAATGCCTTAAGGAACCTCTTTCTCTCTCAAAGTCTTGCCTGCTCCAATCTGATAAAGCAAAATGTTTCCGTCACTAAAGTGTTTCTTTCCCTTCTCCGCAATCCTGGAGCTCTCTTCTTCGCCGCCGGCGGCCGATTGTGAGCCATCGGTCCCGCATTCACTTTGTGCACTATCATCGACGGTCGCCGGCGGCGATCGATCTGAGCCCCACTTCTTCCATTATTACTGTCGTTCTCGATTCTCGCCCCCGCTTCCGGGCACCACGACCTTTATCACGAACACACGGCCTTATCACCTCGTAAGTCACTAGCCACGGGGAATACTCTGATTTATGAGAGGGTGAGTGGAAGTGACACATTTGAGTAATTCTCTCTCTCTCTCTCTCTCTCTCTCTCTCTCTCTCTCTCTAACTCTCTCTCTAAGACCCCGCGGAACTAATCCCCCATAGCTCGAAAGCGGCTGACTCAGCCGTTCATCTGCTCTGTGCGCGATTTTCGCGCTCTCTTTGTCCGGCCGTCCTTTCGTTTACAGCTGCATGCCCTCTGAAAAATGCCTCGCGGGCATCGGTGATTGCTCGCCGCGGTACGATAGGAGGCGGCGGCGTGTTGTGTCACTAAACGTGATGAAAGGAAATGAACGTGAGTTAACAAGTGAGTGAGTGAGTCCGTGAATACGTAAGTCCCTGAAGTTAGAGAAAGAGAGTTAGGGAGAGAGAGGCAGTTAGAGAGAGAGAGAGAGTGAGTGAGTGAGTGAGTGAGTGAGTGAGTGAGTGAGTGAGTGAGTGAGAGAGTGAGTGAGAGAGTGAGTGAGTGAGTGAGTGAGTGAGTGAGTGAGTGAGTGAGTGAGTGAGTGAGTGAGTGAGTGAGTGAGTGAGTGAGTGAGTGAGTGAGTGAGTGAGTGAGAGAGTGAGTGAGTGAGTGAGTGAAAGGGTGAGTGAATCAGTGCATGAGTCAGTGAGTCCGTGACTCCGTAAGTCCCTGAAGATCCCATCTCCCAAATCCCCCCTCCGGGGCTCCCCGTTCGACCGTATCCCGCGGGCGGCGTTTGTATGTGCGCGGGGTGTCCCCATTTCTGCACAATACAGCCGATGGGAGCCTGCCTGCTCTATCTCCGTCGACGATGGACGACCTCGACCTACGCGATGGAGCGCACCCACACCCAGCCTTGTAGAAGGTAGTCGGCTGGCGCCTACGAGCATTGATAATTGGACCACCCAGATCGTAAACAAATAGGCGCTCGATTTCTCTCTCTCTCTATGTTTTTTTCTGTCTCTCTTGCCCTCTCTCTCATTCTCTCTCTCTCTATCTCAGTTTCTCTCTCTTTCTCTCGGTCTCTCTCTCTCTCTCTTTTCCTTTCTCTCTTTCTTTCATTCTCTCTCTATCTCTCCTTTCTCTAACGACTCCATCAAGCGCTCCCTTTGATCTCCCCCCTCATTTTCGGAGCCCTTCCCCATCTCTACCGTAGTAATCCCTCGGCTGTCCGTATACATCCCCTTTGGATGTGCCTTGGCGGCCGCTCCTCCTCCGGCGGACCTTGACCCACCAGTCGCGACTCTCCCGGATGCACTCGTCGCGCACCTTCCCGCGCAGACCAATTAGCATATTCCACCAGGCTCATTTTTCAATCGACGGCGATTAAACGGCTGGTAGAAGTTACCGCAATCCTCTCTCTCTCTCTCTCTCTCTCTCTCTCTCTCTCTCTTACCGTACCCCCTTTAATTACCATCCCCAGCTCCTGCTGTCGTCCGATGGGCGTGGGGGCGCTGGTCGTTTTCTTCCTTTCGGAGCAGCGCCGATCCTGTTCTCTCTGACTGTCTCCGTCTCTCCGCCCCTTCGCTCTCTCGTTCGCGCACTTTTCACGGCTCCGAAGACTACTCGTTCTCTCTCACAACAGCTACTGTAAATACATGCTTCTCTTCTTTCCCTGCGGGACCTTTTGATGTTTCGATGCTTCAGTCTGTTTAGACACAACGAAAATTCTTTCGGAATGTGTCAGTAGGAATGAGTCACACTGGCTTTTGATGAAAAATAGCTATTGAAATATTTTGTCTAGTTTATATTTTTGTTGGAAATGACATTTTCGATGGTACGTAAAAATGCATCTCAAAACATTCTACCGTAACCCAAATAGAATGTAATCAATTTTGGTCAAAAGTTTGATTTCAACTATTATTTGTTGGAGGATACGTTTTCTAATTATATAAATTTCAATATGCAAGTTTTACGCACGGTTTGCACTGTGTTTACGCGCTTGCACTGTGTTTACGAGTTTGCCCTGTTTGTACGCGCTTTGCTTCGTTTGTTTTTGATGTTTTGCGCGACTCAAACCCAAAATGACATCGGGTAGTTTTTCTAAGACACCCCGTTTGCACAACCTCTTTTACCCACGATTTGCACTGCGTTTACGCGCATGCACGGTCTTTACAAACTTGTTTTCATCTGGCGGGACTAAGACATTCAAAAAATGGTGATTTTAAAGTTGGAATATGATATTTTCAGTGACACATAAAAAATGTTCAAAAATGTTCAAATGTAAAAGTCATAGGTACATAACGCAGGTCATCAGTCACTTCTATCTACCGTAACCAAATATCAAATCGAAAAAAGCCGAAAAGTTTGAATGTTGCGGTTTCAAGATGACACAACCCAATTTTACGAACGGTTTGCACTGTGTTTACGCGCTCCGCTTATTCTTTTGGCCGGAATTTAGAAGTTTTGAAAATATCAAACAATTGAAAATGCGAAGTCAAATGCACCCAAGGTACCGAATTGTTACCGCCGCTTACAGTAACCCCATAGGGCTCAGGGACCTTTCTTGATCTGGGCGGAGCGACACCATAATATTGACATGTTTTCTGATAGAATTGTAGAAGATTCCGGTGATCTCATTTTAATGTCTTCTGAAGAAGGTCAAAAGGTTTTGCACCAACCTCAACCTAAAGAGTTGGTCCATATTTACCTGATTTTGAGCGTCTTTGACATACTCCTACTACAAGAAGACTACGTTTTTCGTGACTCTCTTTGTCTTCTGAAGGAGGTCAAAAGGGTTTGCTGCAACCTCAAGCTGAAGAGTTACTGAAGCACCAGACGCCAAGTCTGCTCAACCGCTACCTAGCCAAAGCCGGATCGTGATCTCATAGTTGTGTTTGTCCGATCCGTGAATTTCAAATTCGGCGCGAATCGGGAAGGATCGATCGGGGTCAATGTCTCCCGGGCGCTCGACGAGTTCCGAGCACGAAGGCCTTTGCGCCGGGGGCGCATCGCCAATTCTGTGCGATCCGGTTCCGCCGGCCGCCGCGGCTGCGCTCCTCCCTGCTCGTCGTAGTCGATCAATTATCCGCCTTCGGATCTCAATTCAACCAGCCCCAGGCGAATACAGTCCCACTTGGCTCCTCTGGGAGTCTTGTCACGAAAGAGAGAGGGGGGCTCACGCTCAACCAGTTTTATCTGTATTGTGTATGTGTGCGTGTGGGAAAGAGAGAGACGCCCCACTTTGTGTAGACCGCGCGGGGCCGTCTCCGCTCGGATATACAACGAGGGCAGGGGCACACTGGATAGGAGCTGGAGGAGAGCCTCTCTCTCTCTCTCTCTCTCTTTCTTTCTCTCTCTCTCTTTCTCTCTCTCTCTGTCTGTCTTTCTCTATCTAACTTTCTCTCTATTTCTGTCTCTGTCTCTATCTATATTTCTCTCTCTCTCCCTCTATCTAATTTTCTTTGTCTCTCTCTACCTATCTATCTAACTTTCTTTCTCTCAATCTCTCTTTCTGTCATCTCTCTCTCTTTATATCTATCTCTATCTCTCTCCCTCTATCTAACACGCCCTCTATCTAACCTCTATCTGTCTTTCTCTGCCTATTTATCTAATTCCCTCTTTCTCTCTTTCTCGCTCGCCCTCTCTCTCTCTTTTTCTGTAGCTCTCCCTCTCCCCTTTCTCTCCCTCTCCCTCTATCTAACTATCTTTCTATCGCTGGCTTTCTCTCTCTCTCTCTCTCTCTCTGCCTATCTATATAACTCTGCTTCTCTCTATCTAACTCTTTCCCAATCTTTCTTTAAATTTCTTTTTCTTTCTCTCTCTCTCTCTCTCTCTTTCTTTATCTCTCATGTATCCTAGACACTGAGCCTATCCAATGGTCATTGCATATGACGTCGCGTAAACAGTTCGTAGCCGACCGTCTTCGATCAGCGAGTGACGTTGAGCGCCGACTGGATCCGTGTTGTGCCCTTGGTTACACATGCACGTACAATCCACGATCAGAACTTGTAATTTACTGTAGTTGAAGTTTTTTTTACTCTCTCTTCTCTCTCTCTCTCTCTCTCTCTCTCTCTCTCTTTTTTCCTTATCCTTCTGTAAGCTCCCTCCCTGTGCATATCTGATCGCGTAATCTGATGCCCCCGCGAGTTGTCCCGATAACCCGTCGATGCCCCGCAACGACCTTCACCGGCTGCTCCGCGCCGAGTGCCCGCCGAGGTCACTCCCTATACATTCTGCTCCTCTTCCACCCGTCACGAGCCTTCTCTCCCCAATTTCTCTCCTTTCTCTCTTTTCTCTTTATCATTCTTCCAAAATTATCTCAATTCCAGATGCTACAATCAAAATATGTAGTGGTGGAAGTGACGACAACCACAGCTACCATGACACTCGTTCAGTATTTGGTAAGGTCTTTAAAATCTTTAAATAAATTAAAATTCAGATAACACACGGGTTTGATAAATTCACAGTTGTGGCAGATTTATACGATCATCCTTCGCTTAAAGGAAAGGGTCCTGGGGGCAGTAGCCCCTCGACCACCCCTCCTCCCGCAATCACAAACAATCCTGTTATTCCCACTCCTCCCGTTCAAAATGGAAAACCAAGAGTGAGTTTTTTTATTTTTGGAAAGATTTGACCTATTTTTTTAGTTTAAAACTATCGATTTTGCCCAAAAACGATGAAAAATGGACCCAAAAAGTCGATGCCGCCCGCTGTCAGTACTAGCCTAATTAGCATATTGAGTGCGCATTACCTTTGATTTGACTTGATTTGGCTTGCGTATCATTTAAAAAAAGAAACTTTTATTCACAAAATACCTACAAAAAACTATTTATATAGCATTTTTTTCGATTCCGCTGTTACTTGCCTAATTAGCATATTGAGTGTGCATTACCTGTTTGACTTCAACTGTTTGATTATTATTTTTATTTCAAAAAACTTTTATTTACAACAAAGTTACAAAAAAACAATTTACAAACATAAAAAGATTGAATTTGATCATTTTATAAGATTTTACTGTAATTCTTTGTTTTTCAGCATCGCTTTTGCCCTAATCTATAAAAAATTTTATAAGTGTAGATTTCGCCGTCGGTACTAGCCTAATTAGCATATTGGGTACGCATTACCTTTGATTTGACTTCAAATACTTTCCTGAGTACCGTTTGACAAAAAAAATCAATTTTAAATTTAAAAATTTTTACAAAATAAAAATACAAGTTAATTTCAGATTTCTATCAATGACATTGCCTCGGCCCTCTCAAAACGGTCATCTCCTACTGAACAGCTGACGAATGGCTGTGCGAAACGGCCGTGTACGGTAGGTTTTTACTTCTGGGTTGTTTTCTGAAATTGTTACTTTAAGCATTTTTTAAATTTAAGCATTTTTTAAAATTTAAAATTTTTTAAACACTTTAAAATGTTTACCTTCTCTTTTCTCTCCCATTTGTTGATAACTGTTCTCAACTTCTCGGTTTCTCGTTTTTCTCTTTCCAAGTCGCGGATTTTCTTCTCTTGTTTGTGGAGTTTGTTCTAAAGGTTATAATTAAATTATAATAATTTTTCAGTTTCATTTTTCAGTTTCAGCAGCTTTTTTGACAAAAAAAATTGTGTTAAAACTAAAAAAGCTGATTTAAAATAATTTTAAAACATGAAAAAAGTGTTTTTTAAACAATGTTAAAAAAGAAGCTTTTTTAAACATAATTTAAAAATGGAAAAGTATTTTTAAACTATGTTTAAAAATTCTTCTATCACCTGTGTCTGAGTGTCTGGTTGATCGCTCGCGTCACACTTTTTTGCAATTTACACTTTTGAAATCCAAAATATTTGTCTGAAAATCCAAAGTTAAAGTTTGTAAGTTTACTTTAAGGTTTTTGTTTAAGTTTAAAAACTTTAAGTTTTTAAGTCATTTAAGTTTTAAGTTTAACCCTAAGAAAACCAGTAGATGCCATTTCCCACCTTCATGGTCACTTTCTGTGAGTCAGCTGCCCTGATGGTATCCAGTGTGACCTGCGTGAGTAGTTGTTTATCAAAAGCGTCGACTGCCTTCCTTCCCCCGCCCGTCTCCTAAAAATAAGGCCTGAACCTGTTTCACACTTTCACATTCCACCGCGCGCAATCGCTTTCTCAGCGTATCCATGTGGCGCACTTCTTGTTGACCAAGGCGGAGGAGGCGAATTTCACTCTAAACTTTAAAATAAGGACTTACTAAGGCCTTAATCCTACCGATAGCTTAGAATCACCGAAAAGTTGAGAATAGGCGGATTCGAAGTTCACCAAATCCACAACTCGTTCCAAAACAGCTGTCAATTGGGTTTTATCTCTCACATCCAATAAATCGGCTAGTTTTTGAATTGCTTCTTCAAATTCTGCCAATTTCTTCTGAGAAGCCGATAATTCTAGCTGAAATTTAAAATTTCATTTTAAACAATTTCACTTTTTTCCTGAAAAATTAAAATTTTGAAATCTTACCTCAGCTGCTGTTAGTTCCTGTTCCACCGCTTGGAACTTTTCAGTTATCGTGGATATTTCTTCATCAGACGTTCTGGAAATATCTTAATCGATCGATAAATAAGAAAAAAAACGTAAAAATTAGAGAAAATTTAAGGAAACTTTTAAAGAAAATTTACGGAAAGCATCTAACGCGCAAATTTTCTAATCGCGCGCCGTGCCAGTTGTAAATCGCGCGCCATCTAAGCGCTGTAAAGTTGAAAAAGGTGAAAAATTGGCCGATAAGAAAAAGTGCAAAGCCACATTTATGGGAAACTTTTTCAAGACAACCTGCGCGTTAACGCGCAAAATTGCAAACCACGCGCCGTGCCAGCTGAAAATCGGGCGCCACGCATGCCACGCACGTGCTGAAAAAGTTGAAAAAGATAAAAAAGATAATTTGTAGTTTCTTCTTCTTTTAGTTTTTAAAACTACCATTAAATTAATACAATTCTTATTTTCTCTGAAGATTACTGTAACCAAAATAGATTGAATGCTTTTTTTACAAGAAAAAAATGAGTAGTTTCCTCGTTCTTGAGATTCCTGTATCTGAAACGACAATTTTGCGACATACAAATGAAGGCATTAAAATAACATTAGTTTTTATGCACGGGCTGCACTGTGTTTACACAATCTCATTTTCTGTGTTTACACCGGATCTTACTACAAAATCGGAGGCTTAAGAAATAATCTAAAACAAAAATTTAATTTATAATTTGGTTTATGATATGAATTTTAAAAAAAACACATTAAAATATGAACAAAATGTTCAAAGCTAATCAAAATGTTAAAATTCGAGTTGAAAGCAAACCCAGACAAACAAGCTGCTAAACAACGAACAGTTTGTTAAACGCAGGGCTTACACTGAATGATGCAAAATAACCATCAATACATAATTATTTTGGGTGTTTTCAATCTAAATTCACTTACCTAGCCCTAAAAAGCGCATGTCTAAGTTGCTTTGCTTGACTTAGAATACTCTCCTCCCTCATCCTTGCCTCCTCCTCAATCTTCATTCTCTCAGCCTTGAAATGCTCCGCTTCAGCTACCAATTCCCTAAATCATCCCATTTTTCATCATCTCATTAAAAAAAACTACCTGATTCCTCTTTTTATCACAATCTCATCAGTCTCTTCTTTTCCCAGAAGAGCTGCGATAGTTTCCAAAAAGGCCTTCTTTTCACTTTCTGCTGAGCGGCACAGAACGGTCATGTTTTTAAAAGACTGCTCCAATTCCAGATTTCTGCTTTTGACACAACGGAGTTCAGCTTTTACAACTTCTGAATAGAGGAGTTTGTAGTTTGGCTGTAGTTTGATGGCAAAATTACCAATTTCTAATTGGAAATGAGTGGCGTTGGTTTCCATCCGGTGGAGGTTTTGCTTTAGTTCTTGAGATGACTCCTGGTTTAGGTGGAGCTCCTGAAAATTCTCTCTCTTTCCTTTAAACCACTTAAGTCCTTAAAGGGACAGTCAGGGGCCTTTTCATTTCATTATGATAGCATACGGTCGTTCATTTTGCATATTCAAAAATGCTAAATTGTCTCGCGCACTCCTCATTTCCCTCAATGTCTCATTCAAATTTGAATGCCACTAAACGCAGGACACATTGACCGTTCGGGCCATTCGCACTTTCTGCGGATGGAAACCCGAAATCGGCTACTTTGAGGCTGAATATCTCAAAAACTAGGGATTTCCGACATAAGGTCCCAAAAAGTTTTTTGTACAGCTGAATTTTCTCTTTCATATGAGACAAAGTTGCAAAAGCCGCCTGACTGTCCCTTTAAGGTTAGGGTTTTATTTCTTAAGGTAAACTTTCTCTCTCTATCTTTGAATGATTAAGTCCTCAAAGTTAAGGTCTTATGTCTTAAGGTAAAATCTCTCTCTCTTAAGTAGTATTAGGCCTTAACGTTACGGCCTTAAGGTTAAAGTAAAACATTCCAACCTGAATTTGCTCATCCCTCCTTTCCACATCCATTCTCCTCAACTTCTGAAGTTCCACAGTCAGTCCCTCCACCTGGGCTCTGCTCCGTTCCAATCTCTCCTCATATTTCCCAACTTGTTCTAATAATATCCGATTTTCTTCTTCTTTCCGTCTCAAATCAGCTAAACTCTCCTTAACCTTAAGAATCACCTCAACTTTAAGGCTTAGGTAAGACCTTACCTTAGCTAAAACCTCAGCTGGGCACTGTCGAACCAAATCTAGTTCCTGCTGATCTTCAATTAGAAGAGAGGCCACGTGGCAGCAGAGTTCTTTCAGGCGTTTTTCATTCCCATCGGCCGTTTCTCGGGCGATTTCTTTTTCCTCCTCGCTCACTCGGATTCTAACAGCTGCATCGGCCGATTCCTCCTTCAGGGACTCGTTTTTGCGGATTTGTTCCATCAGTTTAGAATTTAACTCAGGGATCAACTTCTCTGCCTTCTGAAAGTAGCCACTTTATCTCTCTCTCTCTCTCTCTCTCTCTCTCTCTTACCAATGATCTAGCCTTCCACGTCTCCAGTTGCTCCTCAATCTCCTTCCTCGCCATTTCATTCATCCTCAGCCTCTTCTCCAAACTTTCCAATTTCACCCTCGTCTGCCTCTCACTTTTCCCCTCAACCACATAAGTTCCCTGCTCCGAATCCTCGTCCTAAACATATTCTTTTACTTAAAGGGGAAGGACCGCGTAAAAATAATTTTTATCATTTTGTGATAAAAACCTAGATCTCATTCCGAGGATTCCCAAAAATACCTCTTTTACCCTTTTTGGATCAAAATGAACCTATTTAGGAGCGCTTGAAATTTGGATAAATTGTCGTTTGAATTGCCGCGAACTCTGCGTCTCTCCATTTCCCACACTCTCTCGCCCACTCTAGCCGTGTTTCCGTGCGGCAAACGCGTAAAATGAAAACGCGCCCCTTTTGCAGCCCAATCATATAAAAGGGGTATGTTTCGGAATCGTGGAAACGATGTCTACTCAATGAAACTATAATAAAGGTACATTTAAAAATCAATTTTAGGAGGTCCTTCCCCTTTAACTTTTACTTAAAACTTAAAAGTTCAAACTTTAAATTATAGAGACTTACCTGCTCCCCCTTCCTTCGTCCACAGGTGGTATGAGGGCGGCCCTTAAAGTTTCTCTAATTAAGACCTTCAGTCTTTAAGTAAGCTTTTAAGTCACTAAATTCTAACCTGAATAGCCTTTTTCCCTTCGATCGATAATTGGGGCATGAGGTGGACAGCCACGCAGCTGGAAGAGAGCGGCATCTTTGGTCGCAGCCACGTTTCCGCTTCGACGCGTAAAGGGGGACGGAAGAACGGTCGAACGCCTCAGAGGGTAAACGTAGCGTGGGACCGGAAATGTAGTACGCAATTGAAACATATTGGTCACTTAGCATATAGACGCTGACTTACAGGGGAAGGACCTCTTAAAATTGATTTTTCAAAGTATCTTTACAATTGTTTCATTGAATAGATGTCGTTTCCACGATTCGGAAACATACCCCTTTTATATGCTTTGGACTGCAAAAGGGGCTCGTTTACACGGCCGTTTTACGCGTTTGCCGCACGGAAACACGGCCAGAGTGGGCGAGAGAGTCTGGGAAATGGGGAGACGCAGAGTTGGCGGGAATTCAAACTACAATTTCCCAAAAATTTCAAGAGCTCCTAAATCGGTTTTTTTCGATCCAAAATGGGTAAAAGAGGTATTTTTCGGATTCCTGGGAATGAGATCTAGACTTTTATCACAAAATATTTTAAAAAAATGTCCTTTATTATACCAATTGTGTAATATTTCAATATTTCACTTTCAGAAAACACCTCCCCCTGCAATAACCCCTTTGGCCACCGCCCACTCCACCCTTGCCCGGATCCTTGAGGAGAAGAGTCGTTTAGAAGCTCAGAAAGAACAGTCCCAGCAGAATATTGACATCCAGAAGATTATCCTCGGTCAGACGGCTTTGGAAGAGGAACATGAAGAGACACATGACGAAGAGAAGACTGACAACTCATCCGATTCCCTTGACTTTGGCCTCGGACCTTCTGATGAACAAGTCAGGGCCTCTATGATTCATCTGCTCAATCCAGTTCTGGGCTCTGCCTTTGGGGTAAGGGAGTCAATTTAAGAAAACTAATTGTTTTTTTAGTTTAACTCTAGCATTGTTGAGGACTGCAGTTCGCCGGGGAGGAAGAAGGAGGGCGGGACGATGGAGAAAAAGACCAATAAGCACAGATGGATGACGAATAACGAGCTGGAGGAGAGCCGGTTCGGCAGGGGAAAGAACTACGGACGGGTGCATTGCAAGGCTACCTACAAATGCGCGGTAAGTAGAGAGAGAGACAGAGAGAGAGAGAGAGAGAGAGAGAAAGAGAGAAAGAGAGAAAGAGAGAAAGAGATAGATAGATAGATAGATAGATAGATAGATAGATAGATAGATAGATAGATAGATAGATAGATAGATAGATAGATAGATAGATAGATAGATAGATAGATAGATAGATAGATAGATAGATAGATAGATAGATAGATAGATAGATAGATAGATAGATAGATAGATAGATAGATAGATAGATAGATAGATAGATAGATAGATAGATAGATAGATAGATAGATAGATAGATAGATAGATAGATAGATAGATAGATAGATAGATAGATAGATAGATAGATAGATAGATAGATAGATAGATAGATAGATAGATAGATAGATAGATAGATAGATAGATAGATAGATAGATAGATAGATAGATAGATAGATAGATAGATAGATAGATAGATAGATAGATAGATAGATAGATAGATAGATAGATAGATAGATAGATAGATAGATAGATAGATAGATAGATAGATAGATAGATAGATAGATAGATAGATAGATAGATAGATAGATAGATAGATAGATAGATAGATAGATAGATAGATAGATAGATAGATAGATAGATAGATAGATAGATAGATAGATAGATAGATAGATAGATAGATAGATAGATAGATAGATAGATAGATAGATAGATAGATAGATAGATAGATAGATAGATAGATAGATAGATAGATAGATAGATAGATAGATAGATAGATAGATAGATAGATAGATAGATAGATAGATAGATAGATAGATAGATAGATAGATAGATAGATAGATAGATAGATAGATAGATAGATAGATAGATAGATAGATAGATAGATAGATAGATAGATAGATAGATAGATAGATAGATAGATAGATAGATAGATAGATAGATAGATAGATAGATAGATAGATAGATAGATAGATAGATAGATAGATAGATAGATAGATAGATAGATAGATAGATAGATTAGATAGATAGATAGATAGATAGATAGATAGATAGATAGATAGATAGATAGATAGATAGATAGATAGATAGATAGATAGATAGATAGATAGATAGATAGATAGATAGATAGATTAGATAGATAGATAGATAGATAGATAGATAGATAGATAGATAGATAGATAGATAGATAGATAGATAGATAGATAGATAGATAGATAGATAGATAGATAGATAGATAGATAGATAGATAGATAGATAGATAGATAGATAGATAGATAGATAGATAGATAGATAGATAGATAGATAGATAGATAGATAGATAGATAGATAGATAGATAGATAGATAGATAGATAGATAGATAGATAGATAGATAGATAGATAGATAGATAGATAGATAGATAGATAGATAGATAGATAGATAGATAGATAGATAGATAGATAGATAGATAGATAGATAGATAGATAGATAGATAGATAGATAGATAGATAGATAGATAGATAGATAGATAGATAGATAGATAGATAGATAGATAGATAGATAGATAGATAGAGAGAGAAAAAGAGAAAGAGAGAAAGAGAGAAAGAGAGAAAGAGAGAAAGAGAGAAAGAGATAGATATAGAGAGGGTTGGAGACGCAGATACATAAAGAAAGTTAGATACGTAGTGACAGGAAGAGGGTTAGAGACGCAGAGATAGGAAGAGGGTTGAGAGA
This sequence comes from Oscheius sp. G VE-2021, assembly GCA_022343465.1. Taxonomy (NCBI): domain Eukaryota; kingdom Metazoa; phylum Nematoda; class Chromadorea; order Rhabditida; family Rhabditidae; genus Oscheius; species Oscheius sp. G VE-2021. Next base: position 37,778 of record JAJQXH010000033.1, read on the forward strand.
CGCGGAGATAGGAAGAGGGTTAGAGACGCGGAGATAGGAAGAGGGTTAGAGACGCAGAGATAGGAAGAGGGTTAGAGACGCAGAGATAGGAAGAGGGTTAGAGACGCAGAGATAGGGAGAGGGTTAGAGACAGATACAGAGAAAGAGAAAAAGAGAGAGGGAGACAGAGAGATACAGGTTAGAGAAAAAGTCAGAAAGGTTATAGTTCATTTTTCAGCTCTGCGGAAAGCCCACAACTCTCAACTCAACGGGTTCCCGGTGGAATCTTCTCCGCCACGTCATTATGATCCACTCCGAAAGTAAACCATACCAAGTATATAACTTTTATGATCTCGAAAAACAGATGGTTTCAGTGTTACGACTGTGACTTCATTGGAATAAAGAGCAACGTAGTCAGCCACGCCAGGCAGAGTGGTCACCGCAGTGATGACGCCCTCGATATCACGTAAGTTTTCTCTCTCTCTCTCTCTCTCTCTCTCTTTCTCACTACCTCTCTCTCTCTCTCTCTCTCTCTCTCTCTCTCTTTCTCTTTCTCACTACCTCTCTCTCTCTTTCTCTTTCTCACTACCTCTCTCTCTCTCTCTCTCTCTCTCTCTTTCTCTTTCTCACTACCTCTCTCTCTCTCTCTCTCTCTCTCCCTCTCTCTCTCCCTCTTTCTCTTTCTCCCTACCTCTCTCTCTCTCTTTCCCTCTCTCTTTCTCCCTCCCTCTCTCTCTCTCTCTCTCTCTCTCTCTCTCTTTCTCTTTCTCACTACCTCTCTCTCTCTCTCTCTCTCTCTCTCTCTCTCTCTTTCTCACTACCTCTCTCTCTCTCTCTCTCTCTCTCTCTCTCTCTCTTTCTCACTACCTCTCTCTCTCTCTCTCTCTCTCTCTCCCTCTCTCTCTCCCTCTTTCTCTTTCTCCCTACCTCTCTCTCTCTCTTTCTCTCTCTCTTTCTCCCTACCTCTCTCTCTCTCTCTCTCTCTCTCTCTCTCTCTTTCTCTTTCTCACTACCTCTCTCTCTCTCTCTCTCTCTCTCTCTCTCTCTTTCTCTTTCTCACTACCTCTCTCTCTCTCTCTCTCTCTCTCTCTCTCTCTCTTTCTCACTACCTCTCTCTCTCTCTCTCTCTCTCTCTCTCTCTCTCTCTCTAGCCATACTCTATTTTCCAGAACTGATGAAATGAGGGCCGATTGGAACCGAATGCTTCACGCCTGTTTCCCCGACTACGTCAAGGCTAAATCCCGCGGCTGGCAGGTATATCATCCTTCTAACGTTCTAATCACTCCACTATTTCCAGCCGGACCCCGAAGTCAAAGAAGAGCAAGAAGTCGAAATAAAGCCAATTCTCCCGGAAGCGTCAAAGGTCAAAACCGAAGTCTAGGCTAGTCATCCATCAAAGTCTTCCAGTCATAATCTCAAGCGCATAACATTTCTTTAGCATTTTAGAAGAGTTTTATCCTTTTGTTTAAACCCGGAATGGGGTTCTTGCCAATGTGCCCTTGCCCATACTCGTCTGTGATCCATACTTCTCTTGCCCACCGCCTTTTCCGTCGGGTGTGAATGCCACACATGCCAATTATCAAACACACGCATATATAAGAAAAGACATAATAAATTGTACAGGATTTATTGATTGTTCGGTTCTCAATCTCTCTCTCCCTCTCTCTCCCTCTCTCTCCCTCTCTCTCTCTCTCTCTCTCTCTCTCTCTCTTTCTCTCTCTCTCTCTCTCTCTCTCTCTCTGAATATTTATTTCACTCTCTCTCAAGAATGGGACCACTGAAGAACAAATTGAGTTCCACTGTTTAGAGGAATGAGGCCTTGTGTCCGAAGATACATCCTCTGCGTAGCTCCCGAATAAAACGTCTGTTGCAAGTTGATGTTCTTCTGAAAACTGGATGTTTTTTTAACTTAAAGAAACCGTCAAGGACCTCTTTTTGCCTTTTTTTTGCCTATTGTACCATTTTTGCCGCGGCCGCCGATCTCGTACGGGTGTGAAAGTCGCGGCACTACCTTGCCAGATAACCAGAGTTTTCTGCGTCTTTTCAGGCGGGAACATTGAAAAAGTGACGATCAAAAAGTTGATAAACCAATGTATTGGACAGACGCGTAAACACCGTGCACGTAGTTCGTTAAATACCGGTTATCCATAGAAATGGCAAAAATAGCATTACAGATGCAGACTTCTCCAAAACGACGCCTTTAAATCCCAATCTGTTGTATATTTTTTAAACAACTTTTCAAGCTCTTCAATATGAGTCCAAAAAGGCCCCTGAGAGTCCCTTTAAAACTAACAAACCTTGTTTCCATTGAGGGTAAACGTGTTGAAGTCTGGACGATAGGAATATCCAAGTATTTCGACCACGTCAAGAGTGTTGATGGGAACCGTCTGAAAGAGCATGTAGGTGTGTGTGTGTGTGTGTGTGTGTGTGTGTGTGTGTGTGTGTGTGTGTGTGTGTGATGGAGAGTGTGATGACCTGTGAGCAATTGTTGCAAACGGCAGTAAAGTTGGCGTTAGTCGGTGTACAAGAAAAGTCGAATTGCCAGTGATGTCTAAATTGATTAGATGAAATTTTTGAAATGTGTATATAACCTTGGGTGAACGTTTATGTCATCAACGGCGTCATCTCCAGTGTCCCAGAATAGTTCACCCTTAAAGGAAATCACTCACTGACTCACTGACTCACTCAAGTGTCCTCTCTCTTCTATTTCTGTCTGTTTCTGTCTCTTTTTGTCTCTCTCTCTCTTTGTATCTCTCTCTCTCTGTCTCCCTCTCTCTCTCCCTCCCTCCCCCTCTCTCCCTCTCTCTCTCCCTCTCTCTCTCCCTCTCTCTCTCCCTCTCTCTCTCTCTCTCTCTCTCCCTGTCTATTTCTCCCTCTTACCTGTGCTGTCACCGTCTTTTTATCTACAGCCACTAGGACCTCCATTGGATTAAGCCTAGAAGCCGTTGTCGTAGAATTAGCACTCTGTCTTGGCAGAATAGCTCCTCCTAAAACTCTCTCTTTTTTAGTTTTCATCATCCCTCACCTCTCACAAAAACAGGAGTTAGAGAATCCAATGGAGCAAAAACTGTTCCATTTCCCTTAGCATACGGAGTACCATAACTATTCGGTGCAAGAGAGTACCAAGAAGCATCAGGGAAGTAGACATCTACAGAAGTGACACCTTGATGCAAAGCGGGAGCTATCATTAGGCTTGATCCCCATAGGAATTGTTGCCAAATGTCCAATGTCAATGGATCGGTGGGGAATTCGAAAAAGAGAGGGCGGATTACAGTACCCCCAGAGAGGGAACTACGGTAGTGGAGACTAAAAACGTTGGAGTAATGCGTAAAAAGAGGGGGTACCTGTAAAGGTAAGGAAGATAGGTGTAACGGAATGACAAAGCGATCCGGGCGGCGTTTGCCACTGAAGGCCACATTCCGGGGTCTTGGGGAGGCATGTCCTTCATGTTGTGGTTTCTGAATGAGAGCTGAGAGACGCAGAAGAGAGGGTTAGAGACGCAGACAACAAGGTCAGAGACGCAGACGATAAGGTTAGAGACGCAGAAGACAAGGTTAGAGACCAAGATAAAAGTACACAACCTTGAAAACGGATGGAAAGCGCCCATCTGATGCCATCTCAGACAAAGTTCCTCATTCGTCGGCCCTTGGAATCCACAAATATCCGATCCAACATACGGAATTCCAAAGAAATTAAACTCCATCACTCCTAAATCCCACTTTCTTAACTTTTTTGAATTTTTCTTCCCTACCAATCACAGAAGTTTGAAGATCAGCCCATCTAGCAGTGTTATCCCCCAGCCAATGGCCTGCATATCTTCCAGATGAAGGGAAAGTCGATCTGGATATGACGGCCCCTCTTTTACCAGTAGTTTGCCTTAAGGCCTTAGCTGTGGCCTTAGATTCAGACCACCCATAGAGGTTCTTAGTGTCGTAGAAGTTTTGAGAGCGGCGGGCTGTTTTACCCAACATGCAAAGTGTCCTAGTGCATAAATGTTGATCAGGCAAGCGGTAGACCTTAACCAACCAAGTTAAGAGAGCTAAGGTAAGGTACTTACGGCCCAAGTTTGGTAAGGAGGATTGTCGAGGCTTGAATCTGGGCCTGCGATGGGGCAGGAGAGATGAGGGGTGAGGACTCCTGAAGCTTCAGAAGCCTTCTCAGTGTAGGTGCCAGTATTCATATTGGATGGTTCATTCATGTCGATCCAGATTCCGTCAAAGGGGGTATTGGCATGGAATCTTTGGAATTCTCCGGTCCACCAAGCCACGGTTGCATTTGAGGGATCCAAGAAATCAGGAAAGGCTGTGTTGTTCACAGGCCACACGTTTCCGAGCATTATCTATGAAAAATTGAAAAAGTGAAGGGGGGGGGACCTACAAGGGTATTTTTGGCCAGGGGTACCGATCTTGGACAGCACGGGGGACTAGGTCTTGGGAAGGCCATTCGATGAAGGAGACGTTCTGAGAAGAGATGGTTAGAGCGAGGGAGAGAGAGAGAGAGAGAGAGAGAGAGAGAGAGAGAGAGAGAGAGAGAGAGAGAGAGAAGAAGGACAGAGGTTCTGCGTGTGTAACCCTAGCATCTGCATCTCTAACCCTATCATCTACGTCTCTGACCTTGTCTTCTGCGTCTCTAACCTTGTCTTCTGCGTCTCTAACCTTGTCTTCTGCGTCTCTAACTCTGTCTTCTGCGTCTCTAACCTTGTCTTCTGCGTCTCTAACCTTGTCTTTTGCGTCTCTAACCTTGTCTTCTGCGTCTCTAACCTTGTCTTTTGCGTCTCTAACCTTGTCTTCTGCGTCTCTAACCTTGTCTTTTGCGTCTCTAACCTTGTCTTCTGCGTCACTAACCCTGTCTTCTGCGTCTCTGACCCTACCATTTGCGAGAACGAGACAAAGAGAAAATGCGAGAAATAAGAGAGAGAGAGAGAGAGAGAGAGACAGAGATTTCGTCACTTACCATATCAATTGCTCTCTGAAAAGAGTCATAATCCACTTCCACAGCCGGATCAAAAATCAGAATCAAGTGCAAGCCCTCATTGTGCAATTGCCTAGCATAGGCCGGGAAATCAGTCCAACCCTTTAATCCTCAATTTATGCTCAATTTCTACAGTAACCCCACATTTCCTTCAGTAAAGTCCTCATCTTTCCTCATATAGTCAATATCAGCATATGGCACATCCAACGGCACTCCCGCAGCCTGAGTTCTGGAGACAGCCGCTTCCATAGCGGTCAAGTTACCGTAACCCCAACGGCTTAACTTCAAAGATTAAGATAAAGATCACCAATGTTTCGACAAAAACCTGGAATCCGAGGGCCCAGTAAGCAGGTAGGAATGGTGTTCCAATGAAGGATAGGTACTGTTGAATGACTTGTTCAGGAAGAGGTCCAGGGAAGAAGGCCAAGTCAAGTTGGCCTCCAATGGAACGGTAGATGAGATGAGGGCCTGGACCTGTTTCAACTTCCTGAAAAAAATTTAAAGGATGCAGATTGGCTGAGCTTACCTGGGGCATTGCTGTTTAGGATCAACACTCCGTGGCTCTTTCCGTCGTTTTCAATCACTGAACAAACATAATTTTTCTGATTTTGTGATGCAAGTCTGGATCTTATTCTCAGGATTTCGATAAATACCTCTTCCACCTATTTTGGATCAAAATGAACCGATTAGGAGCGCTTGAAATGTTGGCGAAATTGCCGTTTGAATTTCCGCCAACTCTGCGTCTCTCCATTTCCCACACTCTCTCGCCCACTCTAGCCGTGTTTCCGTGCGGCAAACGCGTAAAACGGCCGTGTAAACGTGCCCCTTTTGCAACCCAAATATACAAAAGGGGTATGTTTCAGAATCGTAGAAACTACGTCTTTTCAATGAAATAATTGTAAAGAGATTTTGAACAATCAATTTTACGAGGTCCTTCCTATTTAAAGGAAAATAAGCCTACTAAGGTAGAAGGGATGGACTCCGTAGAGGTTTTGGGTGCTGAGGGCGGATCCGGAGTCTGGGGGAATGTCGCGGGCAAACATGGGCCAGGTGGTGTAGCGAGAGAGGTCGTGCTGGAAGAGACGTTTAGAGAGAGAGAGAGAGAGAGAGAGAGAGAGAGAGAGAGAGAGAGAGAGAGAGAGAGAGAGAGGGAGAGAGAGATTCCAAACCTTAAGTTTCTTGTGAACATGGTCCCCAAACCCGTAAAGATTCGATGACGGTAGATATGTTGCAATCTGAATAAATTTATCCGCAAACTGCATTCCCCCTAAATTCTCATTTCAATCACAACCATTTTTTCCTACCTATTGTTGTGTCCCAAATATAAGCGCCTGTCGATTTTCTGACGATTTTGAATGCAAAATAGTCAAAGTTGATAGGCGTGTATTCAAAAACAAAGGTTTCTGTTGACACACTGGGTTGTTTAGGGGGATCAATTGGTGGAACATATCTAAATCTCATTAGAGAGGTTAGGGAGTTACAGTACCTGGAGGATGTTCCAATCGATACAGTTAAGGTGGCGCCATTGTTGGCAGCCTTGACATCTATGTTCATATTCTTGCCGAAGGGGTTTGGAGTCACTAAAAAGCTGCTTTGAATTATCACATGGATGGTGAATGTGTGAGGGTGTGAGGGTGTGAAGGTGTGAGGGTGACTGTCGAGTGAGTGACTGAGTGCGCGTGGGAGTTTGTGAGTGGGTGAATGTGCGAGTGAGAGTGTGTGAGTCAGTGATTTAGTGAACGAATGTGAACGTGAGGCTGAGCCGGAGTGAGAGGACATGTGAGTGTGATTATGTGCTTAAATGTGTGAAAGTATGTGTGGGCGTGTGAGAGTGAGTGAGTTTGGGATGAGCTGGTCTTTCTCTATGCGCGTGTATGTACGTGTACGTGTATGTATGTATGTGTACGTGTGTACGTGTGTATGGGTATGTGTGTTTGTGTGTGGTGAGTCAATGGAGGAATGTGAATGTGAGTGTGTTTGTTAGTTTGTGTGAGAGACTGAGTGGGTGAGTGAGTGAGTGAATGTGTGAGTGTGAGTATGTGTGTCTGTGTAAGTTAGCGAATAAGAGAACGTGTGACTGTGTGCGCATGTGCGCGTGTGTGTGTAAGTGGGTGTACGTGTATGTGTGAACATGTGAATGTGAACGCGTGTGTACTCACTTGGAACCAACGAATAGTAGTTGGGAATTGAATCTGTTACGATGTATCCAGAGTTGGTTGGGTAGTAACAAGACGGAGTCCCCACAGGTGCAGTCTAAACTTGAAATTTCTTGAAACTTCATTTTTACTTATCACCTGAGATGGTGGATCCCACAAACATTCTCTAGCTAAACACAGAGCTTGGGTTCCTCCTGGATCCGGAAAGCAATCCACTCTACTGTTTTCGTCCACGAAAGCATTGGAGAGAGGGAGAAGTAGGAGAAGCAGGAACATTCCACTAAAGAATACTGCCAATTTGGGTGGAAGATAAGACCTATCGAGCAAAGACCAGGTCCAAGAGAGTTTCCTGGGTGGGTCTTGTGATCAAGGTGGACACAGAGTTCCATCTACCCATCTAAGGCCCTGGGCAATCCTCCTTACCAGACTTGGGCCCTAAGTTACATTACCTTAACCGCCTTAAATTGGTTGGTTAAGGTCTACCGCTTGCCTCTTGAATCTGGATCGACATGAACGAACCATCCAACATGAATACTGGCACCTACAATGAGAAGACTTCTGAAGCTTCAGGCGTTCTCACCCCTAATCTCTCCTGTCCCATCACAGGCCCAGATTCAAGCCTTGACCATCCGCGTTATCAAACTTGGGCTGTAACCCCCCTTACCTTAACTACCCTAATAGGGTTAAGGTCTACCGCTTGCCGGACCAACACCTATGAACCCGAACACTTTGCATGTTGGGTAAAACAGCCCGCCGCTCTCAGTATTTCTACGACACCAAGAACCTCCATGGGTGGTCTGAATCTAAGGCCACAGCTAAGGCCTTAAGGCAGACTACTGGTAAAAGAGGGGCGGTCATATCCAGATCTACTTTCCCTTCATCTGGAAGATATGCATCCGTTTTCAAGGGTTTAGTTACTTTATTTTATTCAAATCACAAGCTCACATCCTCATTTCTTCTCAACCTTGTCGCGTTTATCTAATTAAAACCCACAGACATACACAGACACACATGAACACGTACATACATAGACACATCACACACATACACACATTCCCTCACACCCACACACATACATATACCTCTCGCCAAACCTAGTTCTTGGAAAAATGCTAATTCGTGTCAAAATTATGATGTCGAAGTTTAACTTCGACATCATAATTTTGGCACAAATTAGAATTTTTCCAAGAACTAGGATTGGCAACACCTATACACATACTCTCACCCTCACACATTCTCACATACGTACACAGAGAGAGACACATGCACACATGCACACATACATACACTACGCAAACACACATTCACGTTTTCACACATGCACATATACACACCCAAAGAAACACACACAAACACACATATCCACATACATACACACACATGCAAACAGGCACATACACACATTTCCTCACACTTACACACATGCATATACACATTTGCACACTCACACATACCTTTTCTAACACATGCACACATGCACACATACATACATACACACAGACGCACACAAACTCACACACATACGCACGTTCACACACTCACACATTCACATTTTCACACGTACACACATAAAAACACAAATGCGCACATACACAAACAAAAACACACATCCACACTGTGTGATACACATTCACACACGCACACACATCATTTTTAGGCAGCCCTAAGCTGCCAGGAAGGATCCTTAAGGAGCGGCCTGAGGTAGCCAGTCTTCTTTAAAAGCGGCCTGATTTTGCCACGATCACTGAAATCCCAGTTTTCTTTTAGTTGTCAAAATTGATTCTTCGTTCTACTTTTCTTTTATTTAGAATCTAAACATTCTTCTGTTTGCTGCAGAATACCCATGCCCTGTGGTCACATTGCCTCGGCGGAGGAGGCCCGCTAATAAAAGCCAAGGTCGCGCTTTTATCATGTGCTTTTGTGTGTCTGCTGTGGCGCTGTTGGGGCAATCGATTCGGTGACCTCAGCCACCGCCGCCCGCCACAACACACGCCTTCCTTCCCTGTCCGCTTCCCAATTCCATTTCACATGCCTTTCCATCTATTTTCTAGTATTCCACTTGAAAAAAACAATCATTTCTACTATTATACACCTTATTTTACCTTAAAACCCTTATTTCTTAAATCTTTCCCTTAAAAACCAAGCAAACTGGAACCAATTGGCGGTGTTTGTCGTTGCAGCTGGCCCCGGTTGTTATTATCGTCTGGCTGTGGCCCAGCTGTCGGAGAATCAATAGCCGCAGCCCCGTCGCCCCCTTTCTCGGCTACATTTCCCCTTTCCATTCTCCCCACAATTTTTCTTTTCCCTCTTAAAATTCTATTTTTTCTGTTTTTAAATTTTAATTTTCAGTGAAAAAAATGACCAAATTCGTGGTTTTCGAATTGAAGGACGATGAGGACCTCGCAGAAGTCGTCAAATTCATGGCGGTTCGTTAAATTTAAAGGTGTAAATCTTCTTTTTTTTAATCTTTTTTTTCAGGCTAAAACAACCAGATTGGCTGTGGTTGATTCCGTTCCCGGAGTTTTCTTCCCCTATCCCAGTGCTCCAACGGTCGATTCCTCTCAAAAAGTCATCGCAGGAGAAGTGAGTTATTATAAATTATTGATTTTTTTCTATTTATTTTATTAATAAGTGTAAGAACTTAATTTACATACTTACAATTAAAACTGGTTTCATATTGAGCCCGCAAGTGAACCAGAGATATTTGTGTCGTGGATACGTCACGACCTTTTCGTTCACACGGCGTGGATTTTATAAACATCGAGGTCATTAAAGGACTGTTTTGGCTTTGTCTATTTTCGCTTTTTGGTCCCGCAATGATTATTTTAAAAATTTAAAAAATGAATAACTTATACGCATATAGTCTCTCTCTCTCTCTCTCTCTGTATCTCTCTCTCTCTCTCTCTCTCTCTCTCTCTCTCTCTGTCCCTTTCTCTCTCTCCCTCTCTCTCTCTCCCCCCCCCTCTCTCTCTCTCTCTATTTGTTCTCGAGCCCTATCACCAAAACCAACATCCTATAAAAACAAACAAACAAAAAAAAACACATATTTTGCAATTTTGTTTAAAAACCAGTTTTTCCAATTCCAGCTTGAACCCGAACTTTCCCTCGAAGTCGTTGATGCTTCCTCCAAGCCTCATCTGGTCAATCCGGGACCCGTGAGTTTTCATCAAAAGTATACTGTAGCTATGATTCTTTAGGCTCTCCCCAACTCCCCTCTCACAGGGCTTGACCAGTCTTTCTCCGCTGCGGGACCCAGCGGAGAAATCCAGAAGCCAGTTGAAGATTCCAAGGAGAACATGCAGATGCAATTAGCCGTCGATGCTATTTTGAACGCGGAAGATGTAAGTTTTTCTTCTTTAAATTTTTTTAAAGGTTCTTTTATTGCCTTTCAGACGAATGTTTTTAATTTTAGAATGTTTATTAAGATTTGTCCTTTTAGGCTGATTTGATGGATACCCCGGAGACCCCCGATTACCAAACCATGTCCAAGAAGAGAAGACGGCGAATGATGCAGCGTGAAGTAAGAATTTTCATTTTTTTTCATTAGAATTTTATTTTCAAAGGACTATGACCTCGGCAGTTCTGGCAGCAGAAAGAAGACAAGATGCACGGAGGAGACCCTTTACTGCGGGGTGAGGCTTCATTTTTGCTCACATTCACACACACACACACACACACACACACACACACATATATTCACGTTCCTTTGTTCAGCTGTGCAAATCGTCGATGACTCTGAGGGCGAGCTATGGTCGCACCCGTCTGAGGGAACACGTGCTCCGCCATTTGAATATGGTCACCGCCAAATGTGGTCTCTGTGGTTTCACTGTAAGTATTATTACCTTTAAATTGACCAGGTCCTGAATCTTGGGCCCAAAAGAGTTATAGTTTACTGAAGTTTCACGTTTCAGGGAGTTCTCCGAGAGCACATTCGTCGCCACCATTCGATCAAACATCCCAATGACAAGATGTGCTGTGTGGATTTAGTTATGTGAGTTATCTCTATTTCTCTCTCTCTCTCTCTCTCTCTTTCACTCTTTCTCTCTCTTTCTCTTTCTTTCTCTCTCTCTCTCTCTCTCTCTCTCTCTCTCTTTCTCTCTCTCTCTCTCTCTCTCTCTCTCTCTCTCTCTCTCTTTCTCTCTCTTTCTCTCTTTCTCTTTCCCTTTCTCTCTTTCTCTTTCTTTCTTTCTTTCTTTCTTACTTACTTTCATTCTTTCTCTCCCTCTTTCTCTCTCTCTTGCAAGACTGACTAATTGTGGTGTTTCAGGGACGATGAATTTGACGAAAGGTTTGAGACTCTGTGGAAAACTTGCTTCCCTGACACAAGGGCCATTCCTGCTAGGAGCAATGCGAAGAGACTGGCTGACGTAAGGGGATGACAGTGAGAGAGAGAGAGAGAGAAACAGATAAAAAGAGATAGAGAGTCAGAAAGAGAGAGAGAGAGTTAGAGAGAGAGAAAGAAAGAGAGAAAACAAAACATCGCTAGATTTCCACTTTCAGGGCCCCCTCGACGAAAGAATGGACTCTGACGCCTCCACTTCTGGCCTCGCCCTCGCTTCCAAATCCATCGCCGAGTCCATGGAGGAAATCTTGAGACAAGCAGAAAACGGAGGCCTCAATCCCGATTTCTCCATGTTTCAATTCAACAACCAGGAGCAGCCTTCTGAAGAAGATGACATCAAACCAGATCTTGAGCTTCTGAAGAGACGGACCCAAGTCCACAGAGTTACCACTTCCTGATTCCCTTTTTTGTATCCTATCTGTTCATTTCTTTGTTGATCCTCCTTCTGTATTCTGAAGAGTTTATGTTGTGAATAGGAGAATAAAGACCTTTGCAAAAGAAGACCCTTGGCCATTGGCAAGTGAAGTACTCTGCGCCCCTCCGCAGGACTGCGCTCTCTCCCCTCCGTCCGGCGCCCTCCGGTCGCCGCGTACTCCCGCGTCCTTCAGCCCCGCAGGACACAATCGATTCGGGGCCGAAACGTCCTGCACACTGGGCGCTTTTCTTCCCACCCGCTCTCTGATTATGCTAATGAGGCGGGGGAAAGCGGGGCGCGTGGAACACCGCTTTCTCTCGTTGGAACACCACTCCAGTTGATCATTCGAATAGACTAGGACTTTCCCTTTGTTTTCAACATTCCTAAACCATTTTATTCGCTTTCTTTCCAGTTTTTGGCTGTTTTCTCTTAAAACCCAAACGAAAATACGAATTTTAGTGATTACAAAACTTTCAATTTGGGTAGCATTTACAAAAAAGCTATTAAAACAGACTTTATTCTATTTTTAAATAGAGTATCTTCTCCTTCCAGCCAGGGTTCTCACGGGCCGACTTGAAAATTTTGATCTGGACTACCCGTTTTGGCCCGTTTTTGGCCAATCACTCCAGTTTAGTCTTTAACATTTCAAAACAAATGACCAAGGTTCGATCTCGGCTGGTGCACTTCATTTTTATCTTACTATAATTGGATATTGTAACAAAACTTTAATTTAAGACACTTTATACAGCGGAAAATTCTATTAATAATTTTATTTTACAAAATGTAACCTTAATATTTTGGGAATGTGAAGGTTTATTTTTAAAATCCTTTTTAAAAAACAAAAACAGTTATAAACAAAAAAAACTAATTTAAAGAAGATTCAAATGACAATTTAATTTTTTTGCTGTGGTTACTCATTACCAAGTGGCTAAGAGTCTGGACTTGTAATCTAAACGACCCGAGTTCGGTCCCCCTCAACGAAACTTTTTTATTTTAATTGTTTTATACTATCATTTTAGTAGAAAACTTTTTGTTGCCAACATAAATAACGAATAGTTTTCAGGATTAATTTTTTTTAAACTTTTTTAAAGTATAAAAAAAGTTCGCGAACTTAGGATAGTACTAACAATCCTAAAAACCCGAATTTTTACAATCTAGTTTCATTTTCTATTTATTTAAACAACACTTTCAAACATGAAAATATACTATTTTAAAGCAGATTCGAAGTACCATTTATACTTTTTTTGTTTTATTTTTATTTTTTTGTGTTCAAAGAGATTTTTTTATCTTAATTCATTTTTGTTGTTAGTCATGACCAAGTGGCTAAGAGGTCGGTCTAATAATCTCACCTACTCCAGTTCGATCCCCTCTGGACAAACCTTTTTTGCATTTTAAAATTGTTTAATAATATAGTTAAACCATCATCTTACATTACGTAGAAAATTATTTTATTAGTATTCTCTTTCTTACATTATATAGAAAAAACTTTTCCTCGTCACGATGTTGTATCTTAAAATTCAAAGCCCTTTTTCTTTTAATACGTGGAAAAACGCGCAGAATCTTTCCAACATGATGAATATTCCCGCACTTTCGATAGAATTTTTAAGAAAACGCGAAAAACTGAAATATTTTCCCATTTTTCGAATTTTTGGGCTTTAGTGGAAAATTTTCGGTAAGCGTAAAAAGAGCCATCGAAAACATACCCCAGTTTTTGTTTTTGGTAAAGTTTGGGAAAAGTTACCGTAACCCGGGAGCAAAAATCGATATTGACCCAAAAGATTCAAAATGTCATATTTAGTCCATATAACGATTTCTGACAACTTTGGCCATAATCTAGACTACGAAAAAATGTCAAGACCCTCCCTGTTCGATTTTTACATGCATGTCCTCTTAATTAGCATGTTAGATAAGCATAGTTTTGCAAAAGAAACTGATACTTCCTTTAAGATTGGCTGGAAGGTGTAAAAAATGAAACAGTACTTCTAAAATCGCCTGAAATCTCTTTTCCCCTGCAACAAACTTCCTTCTTGTCTCATTCTCGCCCTCTCGGCCAATCCCGCGTCCTTCCGTAGTCTGTCTGTCGTGTCTCCTCCTGCGTGCACAAGGCCTTTCGCTGGTCGCCCCCAGTCCGGTCTGTCCCACTTAAACGCCGTGGCCTACATTAGGCCTGCGACCGGCCGACCCGTACTATTGTGGCGTTGCCCATCCTGAGTCGCGCGACCCACTCAATTACGCGTCCCGCATCCTCCTTCTCGACTTATCCCGCCGGAATTCTTGGCGTTCTTGGGAGACAAAAACTGAAAAATTTGCATAACGCAACTGTTTAAAAAAATATTTTACCATTTTTAAAATTCATATTTTTTAAAACTCCAATTTAAACGATTTAAAACACATTTTGCAAGTTTTTAATTATTTTCTTCTGGTTATGATGGTCTTTTTTATTTTGACTTTACAATCACATTTAAATGATTTGAAATTGTGAATTTCAGATTCCAGATGACCGCCAAATTTATTGTGGTCGAGTGTAGTGACAACTCATCCGCACTCGACATGGTCCGATTGATGGTGAGTTAGATAAGGGAAGAGAGAGAGAGAGAGAGAGAGAGAGAGAAAGAGAGAGAGAGAGAGAGAGAGAGAGAGAGAGAGAGAGAGACAGAGGGGGGGGGGAACATAGAGTAAATTTTCGTGGGTGTGTATGTGCGTGAGTGTGTGAGTTTGTGAGTGGGAGTGTGTGAGTGTGAGTGTGTGTATATGTGATAGTGCGTATTAATGGTTGTACGTGCGTGGATCTAAGTGTGTGTGTGAGTGTGTGTTTGAGAGTGGGTGAATCTGTGAGTGCGAAAATGTGTGAATGTGTTAGTGGCGAGTGTGTAAGTGTGTGTGAGAGTGTTCATGTAAGTATGTGTGATTGTGTAATTGTGTGAGTGCGTGAGTGTGTGATTGTGGAAGTGTCTATGCGTGATAGTGTATGTGTCTTCATGTATGCACGTGTGTGGATACGAGTGTGTGGATGTGAGTATGTGTGTGTGAGTGTGATTGTGTGAGTGTGTTTGTGCATGCATGTTTACGTGTGTTTCTGTGTATGTGTATGTATGAAAGTGTGTTCGTGTGTGCGATTGTGTGTGTGTGTGTTCGTGTGTGTATGTGAGTGTGTGAGAGTGTGAATGTGTGAGTATGTGTGTGTCCATCTATGAATATGAGAGTGTGTTTCTTCATGTGTGCATACGTGTGTAGATGCGAGTGCGTGTATGTGCGTGTGAGTGTGTGATTGTATAAGTGTACAAGTGTGAGTATGTGGTTGTGTTTATTACGGGTTTGTGTGTTTGTGTGTGTGTGTGTCTATGAGTGTGTGTGTGAATGGGAGAGAGTGTGACAGTGAGTGTGTGAGTGCGTGAGTTCACGTTTCACACTCAATCCGACTTTCAGTTAGAACACGGACACGTCCGCCTAACCCTCCTCGACGATCTCTCCAAACACCCTTCCCTTCAGCACCAACCCCTTCCTCCCAGAAAAACACCACCCCTTCGAGAAACAGAAAATCACAACAACTCCCTCAGGTAATACTTTTCCACTTTCTAAGC
The DNA here is from genome assembly GCA_022343465.1 of Oscheius sp. G VE-2021. Taxonomy (NCBI): domain Eukaryota; kingdom Metazoa; phylum Nematoda; class Chromadorea; order Rhabditida; family Rhabditidae; genus Oscheius; species Oscheius sp. G VE-2021. Next base: position 53,222 of record JAJQXH010000033.1, read on the forward strand.
CACCAAAAAGTTCAGAGATCTCCTAGCGACCAAACCGAAGAAAGTACAATCAGATAAGGAATCCAGCGACCTCCTCGACCTTTTCTCTTTGGCTGAACCGGAGCTAATAACAGTGAAAGGCGGGGTTAAACAAGAAATGGAGGACGAGGAACCAACTGCCGATTCTTTTGCGGACGAAGAGCAGACGCCTTTCTCATTTGACCTTGCGTCTTCAAGTACGCAGTTGGACTTTTTGGCCCAGGCACATTGTCTAGCGGGGTCTTCTTCACCTTCGGAGGGAGGACCACCCATGAAGAAAATGAGGAATTCAATGGATCCGGACAAAGATTACCATTCTTGTCAGGTTGGTAAAGATAGTTCTCTCTCTCTCTCTCTCCATTTCTCTCTCTCTCTCTCTCTCTCTTTCTCTCTCTGGCAACCTAAGCCCGCTTCTCAACTTTATTGGTAACCAAAAGCCGCTTGGACCGCTTTTTGGCAACCAAAGGCCGCCTGGATCGCATTTTGGCAGCCGCAGGCCGCGTATGCCGCTTTTACGCAACATAAGGCCGCTTGGACCGCTTTTGATAACCAAAGGCGGCTTGGACCGCTTTTTGGTAACCAAAGGCCGCTTATTCCACTTTCTGGCAACCTAAGCGCGCTTCTACACTATATTGGTAACCAAAGGCCGCTTGGACCGCTTTTTGGCAATGAAAGACCGCTTAGACCAATTTTGGCAACCAAAGGCCTCTTCGACCACCTTTTCGAAACCTCAGGCCGCTTGGACCGCTTTTTGGCAAATAAAAGTCCGTGGGAACGAAAATACAAACCTGTGGACGTAATCAGCATGGTGAGCTTGGACTTGGAGAGCTGGAGATCTCTCTCTCTCTCTCTCTCCCAACCTCCTTCTTTCAGATGTGCGGCACGCGAGTCAAAGCCCCCCGTGGCGGTCGCTGGAACCTGCAGATGCACGTGATGGCGATGCACTCTCAGAAGAGGCCGTTCAAGTGCCCCCAGTGTCCCTACACCGACTACCGTAAGCCTGGAATGCGGAAGCACACCGTCCTCACCCACGGACAGGACCTTGACCCAGTTGATATAAGGTAAACCCCATTTGAATGATACAACAAACACCTAAAATCCTTCAGCACAGACGAAAAGAGATCCGAGTGGGACTCCGTGATGGGACAATGTTTTCCGGAATTCGCCTACAGGACGGGTTTTCTAGCCACGGCGACCTCCCAGGGAGCGTTCTCGGTGGGCGCCGAGAATGGAATGAAGACGCCGACAGAAGCAGGGTCAGATTGAATATTACTGTAATTTTAATTGTATATAATAAAACTTTACTTTACAAATCAGTTTATTATTATACTCCTTATTACAAATACATCAATCGGTACTTCTTATTCTTCTTATTTTCCGAGGATATCATTGATTGAGGGGAAAGAAACACCCACTCCGGTGTTGACGCCAACTCCTGCGAAGGGAACTCCTACTCCGAAGTTGGTTCCGACCTAAAAAAATTGTAAAAAAAAGTTTTAGGGTCCTTGTCTAAGGCTAAGTCTCCTAAAATATATAAGAAACGTTTAAGGGTCCTTTTCTTAGGACTCTTAAGAGGGCTAGTGGTAAGTCTTTATAAAAATGTAAAAAAAGGAACATTTAAGGAAAACTGTAAAAAAACGAGACCGCCTATGATTTTTGTCACTAAATAAATTTGGATCAATTTCGATTTTTGGTCTTGGGTTACGGTAAGTTGCTGCAAAATTTGAAAAAAAAACAATGGTTCTGTATCTCTTTTTTATA
>JAJQXH010000033.1:62500-113255 GCA_022343465.1 Oscheius sp. G VE-2021
TATTTAATTTAAAAAAAAAATTGAAGCTGTACAATAATACAGCTTCATTATTTAATTTAAAAAAAAAATAAAGCTGTACTATAATACAGCTTCCATTTTTTTTAATTTTAAAAAAATTGAAGCTGTACAATAATACAGCTTCATTATTTAATTTAAAAAAAAAATTAAAGCTGTACTATAATACAGCTTCCATTGTTTTTAATTTTAAAAAAATTGAAGCTGTACATAAATACAGCTTCATTATTTAATTTAAAAAAAATTGAAGCTGTACAATAATACAGCTTCATTATTTAATTTTTTAAAAATTGAAGCTGTACAATAATACAGCTTCATTATTTAATTTTTTAAAAATTGAAGCTGTACTATAATACAGCTTCATTATTTAATTTAAAAAAAATTGAAGCTGTACAATAATACAGCTTCATTATTTAATTTTTTAAAAATTGAAGCTGTACAATAATACAGCTTCATTATTTAATTTTTTAAAAATTGAAGCTGTACTATAATACAGCTTCATTATTTAATTTAAAAAAAATTGAAGCTGTACAATAATACAGCTTCATTATTTAATTTAAAAAAAATTGAAGCTGTACAATAATACAGCTTCATTATTTAATTTTTTAAAAATTGAAGCTGTACTATAATACAGCTTCATTATTTAATTTTTTTAAAATTGAAGCTGTACTATAATACAGCTTCCATTTTTTTAATTTAAAAAAATTGAAGCTGTACTATAATACAACTTCACTATTTAATTTTTTAAAAATTGAAGCTGTACTATAATACAGCTTCATTATTTAATTTTTAAAAAATTGAAGCTGTACAATAATACAGCTTCATTATTTAATTAAAAAAAAATTAAAGCTGTACTATAATACAGCTCCCATTTTTTTATTTTTTAAAAAATTGAAGCTGTACAATAATACAGCTTCATTATTTAATTTTTTAAAAATTGAAGCTGTACTATAATACAGCTTCATTATTTAATTTTTTAAAAATTGAAGCTGTACTATAATACAGCTTCATTATTTAATTTTTTAAAAATTGAAGCTGTACTATAATACAGCTTCATTATTTAATTTTAAAAAATTGAAGCTGTACTATAATACAGCTTCCATTTTTTTAATTTTTAAAAAATTGAAGCTGTACTATAATACAGCTTCATTATTTAATTTTTAAAAAATTGAAGCTGTACTATAATACAGCTTCATTATTTAATTTAAAAAAATTTAAAGCTGTACAATAATACAGCTTTATTATTTAATTAAAAAAAAATTAAAGCTGTACTATAATACAGCTTCCATTTTTTTAATTTTTAAAAAATTGAAGCTGTACTATAATACAGCTTCATTATTTAATTTTTTAAAAATTGAAGCTGTACTATAATACAGCTTCCATTTTTTTAATTTTTAAAAAATTGAAGCTGTACTATAATACAGCTTCCAATTTTTTAATTAAAAAATTAAAGCTGTACTATAATACAGCTCCCATTTTTTTATTTTTTAAAAAATTGAAGCTGTACTATAATACAGCTTCATTATTTAATTTTAAAAAATTGAAGCTGTACTATAATACAGCTTCCATTTTTTTAATTTTTAAAAAATTGAAGCTGTACTATAATACAGCTTCATTATTTAATTTTAAAAAATTGAAGCTGTACTATAATACAGCTTCCATTTTTTTAATTTTTAAAAAATTGAAGCTGTACTATAATACAGCTTCCAATTTTTTTAATTCAAAAAAAAATTGAAGCTGTACTATAATACAGCTTCATTATTTAATTATTAAAAAATTGAAGCTGTACTATAATACAGCTTCCAATTTTTTAATTTTTAAAAAATTGAAGCTGTACTATAATACAGCTTCCATTTTTTTAATTTTTAAAAAATTGAAGCTGTACTATAATACAGCTTCATTATTTAATTTTTAAAAAATTGAAGCTGTACTATAAAACAGCTTCCATTCTTTTTAATTTTAAAAAAATTGAAGCTGTACTATAATACAGCTTCATTATTTAATTTTTTAAAAATTGAAGCTGAACTATAATACAGCTTCACTATTTAATTTTTTAAAAATTGAAGCTGTACTATAATACAGCTTCACTATTTAATTTTTTAAAAATTGAAGCTGTACTATAATACAGCTTCCATTTTTTTAATTTTTAAAAAATTGAAGCTGTACTATAATACAGCTTCACTATTTAATTTTTTAAAAATTGAAGCTGTACTATAATACAGCTTCCATTTTTTTAATTTTTAAAAAATTGAAGCTGTACTATAATACAGCTTCACTATTTAATTTTTTAAAAATTGAAGCTGTACTATAATACAGCTTCCATTTTTAAAATTTTTAAAAAATTGCAGCTGTACTATAATACAGCTTCATTATTTAATTTTTTAAAAATTGAAGCTGTACTATAATACAGCTTCATTATTTAATTTTTAAAAAATTGAAGCTGTACTATAATACAGCTTCATTATTTAATTTAAAAAAATTGAAGCTGTACTATAATACAGCTTCATTATTTAATTTAAAAAAATTGAAGCTGTACTATAATACAGCTTCATTATTTAATTTTTTAAAAATTGAAGCTGTACTATAATACAGCTTCATTATTTAATTTTTAAAAAATTGAAGCTGTACTATAATACAGCTTCATTATTTAATTTAAAAAAAATTAAAGCTGTACAATAATACAGCTTTATTATTTAATTAAAAAAAAATTAAAGCTGTACTATAATACAGCTCCCATTTTTTTATTTTTTAAAAAATTGAAGCTGTACTATAATACAGCTTCATTATTTAATTTAAAAAAATGGTAGCTGTACTATAATACAGCTTCATTATTTAATTTTAAAAAATTGAAGCTGTACTATAATACAGCTTCCATTTTTTTAATTTTTAAAAAATTGAAGCTGTACTATAATACAGCTTCATTATTTAATTTTTTAAAAATTGAAGCTGTACTATAATACAGCTTCCATTTTTTTAATTTTTAAAAAATTGAAGCTGTACTATAATACAGCTTCATTATTTAATTTAAAAAAATTGAAGCTGTACTATAATACAGCTTCATTATTTAATTTAAAAAAATTGAAGCTGTACTATAATACAGCTTCCATTTTTTTAATTTTTAAAAAATTGAAGCTGTACTATAATACAGCTTCATTATTTAATTTTTTAAAAATTGAAGCTGTACTATAATACAGCTTCCATTCTTTTTAATTTTAAAAAAATTGAAGCTGTACTATAATACAGCTTCATTATTTAATTTTTTAAAAATTGAAGCTGAACTATAAAACAGCTTCCATTCTTTTTAATTTTAAAAAAATTGAAGCTGTACTATAATACAGCTTCATTATTTAATTTTTTAAAAATTGAAGCTGTACTATAATACAGCTTCATTATTTAATTTTTAAAAAATTGAAGCTGTACTATAATACAGCTTCATTATTTAATTTTTTAAAAATTGAAGCTGTACTATAATACAGCTTCCATTTTTTTAATTTTTAAAAAATTGAAGCTGTACTATAATACAGCTTCATTATTTAATTTTTTAAAAATTGAAGCTGTACTATAATACAGCTTCATTATTTAATTTTTAAAAAATTGAAGCTGTACTATAATACAGCTTCATTATTTAATTTAAAAAAATTGAAGCTGTACTATAATACAGCTTCCATTTTTTTAATTTTTAAAAATTGAAGCTGTACTATAATACAGCTTCATTATTTAATTTTTAAAATTAAATAATTGAAGCTGTACTATAATACAGCTTCATTATTTAATTTAAAAAAAAATTGAAGCTGTACTATAAAACAGCTTCCATTCTTTTTAATTTTAAAAAAATTGAAGCTGTACTATAATACAGCTTCATTATTTAATTTAAAAAAATTGAAGCTGTACTATAATACAGCTTCCATTTTTTTAATTTAAAAAATCAATTGAAGCTGTACTATAATACAGCTTCATTATTTAATTTTTTAAAAATTGAAGCTGTACTATAATACAGCTTCCAATTTTTTAATTAAAAAAAATTGAAGCTGTATTATAATACAGCTTCATTATTTAATTATTAAAAAATTGAAGCTGTACTATAATACAGCTTCATTATTTAATTTTTTAAAAATTGAAGCTGTACTATAATACAGCTTCATTATTTAATTTTTAAAAAATTGAAGCTGTACTATAAAACAGCTTCCATTCTTTTTAATTTTAAAAAAATTGAAGCTGTACTATAATACAGCTTCATTATTTAATTTTTTAAAAATTGAAGCTGTACTATAATACAGCTTCATTATTTAATTTAAAACAAAAATTGAAGCTGTACTATAAAACAGCTTCCATTCTTTTTAATTTTAAAAAAATTGAAGCTGTACTATAATACAGCTTCATTATTTAATTTTTTTAAAATTGAAGCTGTACTATAATACAGCTTCATTATTTAATTTTTTAAAAATTGAAGCTGTACTATAATACAGCTTCATTATATAATTTTTAAAAAATTGAAGCTGTACTATAATACAGCTTCATTATTTAATTTTTAAAAAATTGAAGCTGTACTATAATACAGCTTCCAATTTTTTTAATTAAAAAAAAATTGAAGCTGTACTATAATACAACTTCATTATTTAATTTTTAAAAAATTGAAGCTGTACTATAATACAGCTTCATTATTTAATTTTCAAAAAATTGAAGCTGTACTATAATACAGCTTCCAATTTTTTAATTAAAAAAAAATTGAAGCTGTACTATAATACAGCTTCCATTTTTTTAATTTATAAAAAATTGAAGCTGTACTATAATACAGCTTCCATTTTTTTAATTTCTAAAAAATTGAAGCTGTACTATAATACAGCTTCCAATTTTTTAATTAAAAAAAAATTGAAGCTGTACTATAATACAGCTTCATTATTTAATTTTTTAAAAATTGAAGCTGTACTATAATACAGCTTCATTATTTAATTTAAAAAAATTGAAGCTGTACTATAATACAGCTTCCAATTTTTTAATTAAAAAAAAAATTGAAGCTGTACTATAATACAGCTTCCATTTTTTTAATTTATAAAAAATTGAAGCTGTACTATAATACAGCTTCCAATTTTTTAATTAAAAAAAATTGAAGCTGTATTATAATACAGCTTCATTATTTAATTATTAAAAAATTGAAGCTGTACTATAATACAGCTTCATTATTTAATTTTTTAAAAATTGAAGCTGTACTATAATACAGCTTCATTATTTAATTTTAAAAAAATTGAAGCTGTACTATAAAACAGCTTCCATTCTTTTTAATTTTAAAAAAATTGAAGCTGTACTATAATACAGCTTCATTATTTAATTTTTTTAAAATTGAAGCTGTACTATAATACAGCTTCATTATTTAATTTTTAAAAAATTGAAGCTGTACTATAATACAGCTTCCAATTTTTTAATTTAAAAAAAATTGAAGCTGTACTATAATACAGCTTCCAAATTTTTTAATTTTAAAAAAATTGAAGCTGTACTATAATACAGCTTCATTATTTAATTATTAAAAAATTGAAGCTGTACTATAATACAGCTTCATTATTTAATTTTTTAAAAATTGAAGCTGTACTATAATACAGCTTCATTATTTAATTTTTTAAAAATTGAAGCTGTACTATAATACAGCTTCATTATTTAATTTTTTAAAAATTGAAGCTGTACTATAATACAGCTTCATTATTTAATTTTTAAAAAATTGAAGCTGTACTATAATACAGCTTCATTATTTAATTTTTTAAAAATTGAAGCTGTACTATAATACAGCTTCATTATTTAATTTTTTTAAAATTGAAGCTGTACTATAATACAGCTTCATTATTTAATTATTAAAAAATTGAAGCTGTACTATAAAACAGCTTCCATTTTTTTAATTTAAAAAAAAATTGAAGCTGTACTATAATACAGCTTCATTATTTAATTTTTTAAAAATTGAAGCTGTACTATAATACAGCTTCATTATTTAATTTTTTAAAAATTGAAGCTGTACTATAATACAGCTTCATTTTTTAATTTAAAAAAAATTAAGCTGTACTATAATACAGCTTCATTTTTTTATTTTAAAAAAATGTAGCTGTACTATATTACAGATTCATTTTTTAATTTTTAGCAAAAATTAAGCTGTACTATAATACAGCTTCATTATTTAATTTTAAAAAAATTGAAGCTGTACTATAATACAGCTCCTTTTTTTATTTTTTTAAAGTTGAAGCTGTACTATAATACAGCTTCATTATTTAATTTTTAAAAAATTGAAGCTGTACTATAATACAGCTTCATTATTTAATTTTAAAAAAATTGAAGCTGTACTATAATACAGCTTCCATTTTTTTAATTAAAAAAATTGAAGCTGTACTATAATACAGCTTCATTATTTAATTTAAAAAAATTGAAGCTGTACTATAATACAGCTTCATTATTTAATTTTTTAAAAATTGAAGCTGTACTATAATACAGCTTCATTATTTAATTTTTAAAAAATTGAAGCTGTACTATAAAACAGCTTCCATTTTTTTAATTTAAAAAAAAATTGAAGCTGTACTATAATACAGCTTCATTATTTAATTTTTTAAAAATTGAAGCTGTACTATAATACAGCTTCATTATTTAATTTTTTAAAAATTGAAGCTGTACTATAATACAGCTTCATTATTTAATTTTTAAAAAATTGAAGCTGTACTATAAAACAGCTTCCATTTTTTTAATTTAAAAAAAAATTGAAGCTGTACTATAATACAGCTTCATTATTTAATTTTTAAAAAATTGAAGCTGTACTATAATACAGCTTCATTATTTAATTTAAAAAAATTGAAGCTGTACTATAATACAGCTTCATTATTTAATTTTAAAAAAATTGAAGCTGTACTATAAAACAGCTTCCATTTTTTTAATTTAAAAAAAAATTGAAGCTGTACTATAATACAGCTTCATTATTTAATTTAAAAAAATTGAAGCTGTACTATAATACAGCTTCCAATTTTTTAATTAAAAAAAAAATTGAAGCTGTACTATAATACAGCTTCCATTTTTTTAATTAAAAAAATTGAAGCTGTACTATAATACAACTTCACTATTTAATTTTTTAAAAATTGAAGCTGTACTATAATACAGCTTCATTATTTATTTTAAAAAAATTGAAGCTGTACTATAATACAGCTTCCATTTTTTTAATTTAAAAAAATTGAAGCTGTACTATAATACAACTTCACTATTTAATTTTTAAAAAATTGAAGCTGTACTATAATACAGCTTCATTATTTAATTTAAAAAAATTGAAGCTGTACTATAATACAGCTTCCAATTTTTTAATTTAAAAAAAAATTGAAGCTGTACTATAATACAGCTTCCATTTTTTTAATTTAAAAAAATTGAAGCTGTACTATAATACAACTTCACTATTTAATTTTTTAAAAATTGAAGCTGTACTATAATACAGCTTCCAATTTTTTAATTAAAAAAAATGGAAGCTGTACTATAATACAGCTTCATTATTTAATTTAAAAAAATTGAAGCTGTACTATAATACAGCTCCCATTTTTTTATTTTTAAAAAAATTGAAGCTGTACTATAATACAGCTTCATTATTTAATTTTTTTAAAATTGAAGCTGTACTATAATACAGCTTCATTATTTAATTTTTTAAAAATTGAAGCTGTACTATAATACAGCTTCATTATTTAATTTTTTTAAAATTGAAGCTGTACTATAATACAGCTTCCAATTTTTTTAATTTTTAAAAAATTGAAGCTGTACTATAATACAGCTTCATTATTTAATTTTTTTTAAATTGAAGCTGTACTATAATACAGCTTCATTATTTAATTTTTTTAAAATTGAAGCTGTACTATAATACAGCTTCATTATTTAATTTTTTTAAATTGAAGCTGTACTATAATACAGCTTCATTATTTAATTTTTTAAAAATTGAAGCTGTACTATAATACAGCTTCATTATTTAATATAAAAAAATTGAAGCTGTACTATAATACAGCTTCATTATTTAATTTTAAAAAATTGAAGCTGTACTATAATACAGCTCCCATTTTTTTATTTTTTAAAAAATTGAAGCTGTACTATAATACAGCTTCATTATTTAATTTTTTTAAAATTGAAGCTGTACTATAATACAGCTTCATTATTTAATTTTTTAAAAATTGAAGCTGTACTATAATACAGCTTCATTATTTAATTTTTTAAAAATTGAAGCTGTACTATAATACAGCTTCATTATTTAATTTTAAAAAATTGAAGCTGTACTATAATACAGCTTCATTATTTAATTTTTTTAAATTGAAGCTGTACTATAATACAGCTTCATTATTTAATTTAAAAAAATTAAAGCTGTACTATAATACAGCTTCATTATTTAATTTTTTTAAATTGAAGCTGTACTATAATACAGCTTCATTATTTAATTTATAAAAAATTGAAGCTGTACTATAATACAGCTTCCAATTTTTTTAATTTTTAAAAAATTGAAGCTGTACTATAATACAGCTTCATTATTTAATTTTTTTAAAATTGAAGCTGTACTATAATACAGCTTCATTATTTAATTTTTTTAAAATTGAAGCTGTACTATAATACAGCTTCATTATTTAATTTTTTTAAATTGAAGCTGTACTATAATACAGCTTCATTATTTAATTAAAAAAAATTAAAGCTGTACTATAATACAGCTTCATTTTTTAATTTTTTTAAAATTAAAGCTGTACTATAATACAGCTTCATTTTTTAATTTTTTTAAAATTGAAGCTGTACTATAATACAGCTTCATTATTTAATTTTTTTAAATTGAAGCTGTACTATAATACAGCTTCATTATTTAATTTTTTTAAATTGAAGCTGTACTATAATACAGCTTCATTATTTAATTTTTTTAAATTGAAGCTGTACTATAATACAGCTTCATTATTTAATTTTTTAAAAAAATTGAAGCTGTACTATAATACAGCTTCCATTTTTTTAATTAAAAAAAATTGAAGCTGTTTCATATGGGTCCATAAACCCATAACAAAGCAAAAATAATTTTATTATGGGTTCCTGGACCCATAACAAAATAAAAAATAAATTTTCTAATGGGTCCATGAACCCATAACAAAACAAATTTTTTTTATAATTATCCTTTCACTCTATAGAGTAAAAGAATTTTTTTTCTAATTTTTATTTCACTGTATATAGTGAAAGAATATTTTTCTAATTTTCCTTTCACTCTATAGAGTGAAACAAGTTTCTAATTTTTTTCACTCAATATAGTGATAGAATGTGTTCTAATGTTTTTTTCACTCTATAGAGTGAATGCATTTTTTCTTTACACTCTATAAATTGAAAATAAAATTATACAAAAGGTTTTTTATTATGTAGATTTCTATGGGGAAAAAATAAAAAGAGGCAGAGGGAGAGAGAGAAGTGAACTTTTTTCTCCATCATCAAGCAACACAAATACTTTTCTTTTATTAATGTACAATAAAAACAGATCATGGCTGACTAGGTTTCACAATGGCAAATCATCGCTACTTGAGCATATTTTCTCTTTCTGGCATAGGAGGAGGATCTTTGGCAATGAAGGACAATATAACCGGAATGATGGCAATACCATGAGCCAAACCAAGTGTGGCTACTAAACAAACCGTTTTGGCAAAAGCAACAATTATATAAACAGGGACGAAAAATAAGGGAATCATACAGAGAAGGGTAGAAAGAGAGGCCTGAAATTTAGGAATCATTGCTATTTTACTAAATTTCTTACCTCGACCATAGGCCTCCCGACAGAAGCTAATATTCGTGTTATCCTTTGTTCAACGGGCATCTGGTCGTTTCTTTCCAAATGGAAGTGGTAGCACACGTGGGCACTGAAAAATTGATTAAATTTTGAAATTGAAAAGTTGAATTAATAAGAAAAGAAAAAAACTTTTTTGCTAAATTTACCTGAAATCAACGCTAAATCCAATAGCCATCAAAACGTTTATCATAGTCACTGGGTCAAGGTCCTGGCCCCAGATTGATAACCACCCGAGAAGAGCTGAAAAATAGAAAGTCTAAATTAAAAATCGTCTTTTTCTTTTTCTTTCTATTTTTTACAACAACAAAAAAACGCCACACAAAAAATAACAAGTAAATTTCAAAATCGTTTTTGTTTCCAGTTTTTGTTGGTGAAGCCGTTGCCGAAAATGGTAAACAAAAAAAGGTATTAGCTTTTTTTTCTATGTTTTTCAAGCAAGTTTTCCTGCTTTCAGTAATCTATTTTAAACATATCATCGTTTTATTACAATTAGCGCGCAGCCATTGCGTACATTGCGTACATTACACCTAAACATTTTATGTGCCATTGCGTAAACAATTTTTAGAAGCACGGTAAATATCGATTATAGTACCATGATCTTTAATTGATTCATGACTTACTTTTTCATTTGGTTTAAAAAAAATTTGAAATCAAAACAAATTTAATCAAAATTTTCAATCAAAGGAAAACTACAGCGTTTGTCGGAAATTGTGATACACAAAGGACCCCGTTTGAAAAAGTGTTTTTATTACAACTGATGTTCTTTTAAAAAATTATGTTTTTGAATAAGAAAACTTACAGTAAGAAATTGAAAGCATAGAAGCCGTGGCAAGAATTGTCCCAATTAGACTGGGAATAAACAAAGCACAAGCAACCACCATGCTCAAAAATGTCAGAAGAACGGCTTTGATTAGTTCTTTCTGAAAAAACAGATTTTTTATTTTCACAAAAAACTAAATAATACCTTAACAGTGATGATTAAATCGTAAATAGTCGCTTCATAATCGAATAAACTGACTCCCAGTTCCGGATACTCGTCGATGATGGCTCTTGCTTTATCGATTCTCTCAGCTCTCACATTCCAATCGATACTTCCTGAATTTTAAACAATTGCGAAAATAAAAACTGTTGAGCTACCTTTACAAACAACCATAAAGTTGACTCCGTCGATTGCTACGTGGCCACTGAAAAATAATTTTAAAAAATAACACATAGTTGATATTCTTTTTCAATGAGTTTTAAAACAATTTTCAATATTAAATTCATTCTATAAAGTGAAAACAATTTTTATAATTATATTTTAACTCTATATATTGAGAAACAATTTTTAGTTTGTTTGTATTACTCTATAGATTGAAAAACAGTTTTTTATTTATTCAATCTTTAGGATCAAAACAAGTTTTTTTTTAAATTGCTCGCACCCGCTGACTTTGGCGGCAATTCAAAAAATTCAAATTTTTCGTTTTCGTAAAAATGCTTAATTATGGTGCTTCATGCTTAAAATAATTTGCAAATTAATTTTATTTTAAATTATCTACCTTACATACAACATTAAAACAGTTAAATAGAAAACTTACATTTTCTTATAAGAAACTATTTGGTTTTAAAAAGAATAGTTTTATCAGAAAATACACATTTTACAATTACAAGAGCAAAACGTCGCAAAATTTTCGCAGTCCTTCCCTTTTAACGTTTTCTGAAATCGTCGCTTAAAAATTTTCCCCACCTTTCTTCACTTAGTTTCAAAAGCGTATTATTAGCAACCATCCTCTCCGCTAAGTAATCCGGCAACCCATCGTAACTCAGCGTCAAATTTTTCGATTCCACTTTCTGAATTCAATTTTTTTTTAAAATTTTAAGTTTCAAAATGAACCAACCTCTAGATAGTCCCTCAAAATGAACTGACTCCTTTCCCTTCCATAACAGTGAGGTTGCCCTTCAAGTCTATTCACCAAGGCTAACAAGTCAGCCATTCCATTGGTGTCGTTAGCTTTTGGCACATTTTTGGTGATGAAGTTAGCTGGTGCATACTGTAATCCAAAGTTATCATGTTGTAAAGAAACCAAAGCGTTAAATGTTTTGAAAAACTAACCTCACTTTGGATTTGCTCAAATCGGCGGAGGGCAATCATTAGATCTGAATCGTAGGGGAAAGTCTTCGAAGGATCGAATGAGGGGACCAATTTCCGAACTCCTACAGTAGCCGAGACGAATAACAGAATTGTGAAGACTAGGACTGTGATCCTTCCTAATGGAGAAAGGAGAGTTCGGGTGTAGCGGAGCCAACTCCACTCAACACAGCGGCTAAATAAATAAAAAATAAATAAAAAAGGAGAAAATTGAATTCTTACGGAGATTTGAGTTTTGATTTGATGTCGTTCTTTTCTTCATAGTAGAGGATCATCATTGGGACGAAGACTAGAAATTCAAAGACAAAGTCAAGCAGGACGGCGATGGAAGTGCAGAGACAAAAACCGGCCATCTGAAAGAAGGATGGTTTCAACGAAAATAAAAAATACTGGGTGAAAAAACAAGTAAATAATTTTATTATTATTTTGACACTGTATCAGCAAATGTGTTCCTTAATTCTCCGGATGAAATTTGTTTAAAGACCATAATTAATGAACCAAACATATTTTCATAAAAGAAGTTATAAAATAGGCAAATATATAATTTTAGGGATTTTGGATTCATAATTATTGTTGAACCCGGGTTATTGCGGGCGGGCCCGGCAAATAAATCTTTATTGTACTTTTCTCGATGGACAAAGTGGCTAAAAAAACTAAACTTTTTACTTTTTTCTTTAGTTTATCTTTTGATTCAGACCAAATTTAAATTTTTCAGCATATTTTACTATAACAATAACATTTTCCATTAAAAAATCTAAATTTTTATTTTTATTTTTTTAAATTTTTTTAAATTTTGGTTAAAAATGTTTGATGAAATTTTTTTCTGTAAATCTAAAAGTGTATTAAGAAAAAATGAGTTTTTTAACACACCGAGAAACTTTTTTTCGTTTGAAATTCGGACAAAAAACAAATGTTTATCACGTAATGTTCGTGGAAGTTTAAAAAACACAAAATGAACAAATGTTTTTGGTTTTCCGCGTTTACCGAAAAAGTAAAGGGCACGGTTTTAAGTAAAAAATCAATTTTAACCTACACCATTTTATATAAATATAAAATAAAATGGACTTTTCTGTTTTTTTAAAAACAATGGCGGTTCGTGCATAAAAAATGCTTTTTTTGTTTTTCAATTTTGGTTATGCATTTAGCAATAATGTTTTTTCAAACTACTCATTTAATTTGTTTACACCGAATCAAAAAGATTTGGCAAGCGGGGATCGAACTTTTTGTTTATATTGACAATCCGACATCTCAGCCACTTGGCCAAGAAAACCATAAAAATTAGTAAACGCTAGTTTGACTCCACATTGTCATTAAAATTTTGCTTAAATCTTATTTTTACAACAAAATAACAGAAAGTTTTAAAAAAATACATTAAAAACTTTTGTTTCGCAAAATATCAGTCCACACTCCCCGTTTTCTTGGCCTGAGTGTCATCTTCAGTGTATCGGCCAAGGTGTTTTTTTACAAGTATTACCTGAGGAGTAGGAGAAGTAATTCCAATTCCAAAAGCCATCGCATTTGTAGCAGAAGTTATCAACATCGACGGTCCAATTTCATGAACCACAGCGACGAATCTCCTTCTTTTAGATGCTTCAGAAGCCCTTCTCCGCCAGCAGTGGACCAACAAAAATGCGTCGTCCACTCCTACAATTCCAATGTTCTAATGCATAAAAATGTGATAGCCTACCTATTCCCATAACTAAAAACGGAGTAATGGACATGATGGCGTTGAATGGGATGCCAAGCCAGCCCAGAATTGCAAAACAAGATGTGAAGGCTAGGACTGGGGCTAGAAGGGCAGCTGTGGTGACCAAGATCTGGGATTTGAGGGTGAGGTAGTTGAACATGAAGAGCATGAAGACGACCATCAGAACTACTCCGACTAGGAACAGTTGGACCGTTTTCTTGGTTCCCCGGAGCATTTCTGCATTAGCCACCTAAAGGAAGAGGATATGGAGCGTTTCTCTCTCTCTCTCTCTCTCTCTCTCTCTCTCTCTCTCTTTTCCTCTTTTTTTCTCTAATTCTCTCACATCAAAGTCCACTTTGTCCATTTGGGTTCCTTCTAGCCGATAGAGCGCCCGCCCCAAGGTCACATTGTGGGTGGTCTGGCCTACCTGGTCTCCGTACATCCAGAAGCTCATGATCGAACTGAAGTCGTCCTTTTGACTCTCGGAAAAAAGGGCCATCTGAATCGCTTCCAACTTCTTCTTGTCATCATGAGTTGAAGCTTCGCTCATATACCAAAGACCCACATATTGGGCTCGTTCCAAGGGGCCTCTCTAAAAATAGATAAGAAAGTGAAAAGCTAGAGAGAGAGAGAGAAAGTGTGTGTGAATGTGTTTGTGTACGTGTGTGTATGTGTGTCTGGGTACGTATGTGTGTATGTGCGTATGTGTGTGAGCGTATGTGAGCGTGTGTGAACGTGTGTGAGCGTGTGTGAGCGTGTGAGTTTGTAAGTTTGTAAGTGTGTGAGTGTGTGAATGTGTGAGTTACTGAGTGAGTGAAGGTGTGAGTGTGCGCTTTTGTGTGTGTGCGTGCATGTTTTTGTCTGTGCGTGAGATAGTGAGTAAGTGAGTGGGTGAGTGAGGGAGTGAGCTAGCGAGTGTGTGAATGGGTGCATGTGTGTATGTGTGTGAACGTGTGACTGTGTGCGTGTGCGTGACTGTGTGACTATGTGACTCTATGACTGTGTGAGGGCATATGTGTGAGTCGGTGAATGTGTGTGTATGTGAGTGAGTGAGTGAGTGAGTGAGTGAGTGAGTGAGTGTGTGTCAGAAAGAAATCAAACCTCAGATGGCCTGTGCTGATTGACCCCAAAGAAATGACTTCCAAGGAAAAGACGATGCCCAAAAGCTTCAGCAACGGGAAAGGAGAGGTTGATCGCATCTGTTCCAAAGAAATCTCGAGCTGCAAAAGCTTTCTGAAATTTCTGAATTTAAAGTAAAAATTCATTTTCACTTTATAATAATGGAAGAGGTAGTTCAATTCCGAAGTCTGCAGATCCTTGAAATGAACTGTTTCCCCGTTCAGGACAAGGGAGAAGTTTTGGACATAGTCGTCTAGTCGTGCGATCTAAAAACATTTTTTTCACACATACACAGACACAGACACACACATTAACATATTCACACAGTTACATTCACAAATTCATACATTCACACATTCACAGTTAAACAGTTACACAGTTACACACTTACACATTCACACATTCACAGTTACACAGATACAAACTCACACATTCACAGTTACACAGTTACACATTCACACATTCGCACAGTAACACATTCACATACTCAGACATTCACACAGTTACACATTCACACACATTCACACATTCACATAGTTACACATTTACACATTCACAAATTCACAGTTAAACACTCACACGCTCATACATTTGCACAGTAACACATTCACACACTCACACATTCACACATTAACACACTCACAAATCCACACATTCACACATTCACAGTTACACAGTTACACACTCACACACTCACAAATCCACACATTCACACATTCACAGTTACACAGTTACACACTCACACACTCACAAATCCACACATTCGCACAGTTACACATTCACCCACACACACCAGATTTCAAATCACCTCATCCAAAAGCTCTCCCGTAATCAGTAGATCCTTCGTATCACTCGTTCTTTTCGCTGTGACCAGCACCACCCAAATTTCCAATCCCTCGTAGGTGATGTTATAGAAATCTGCGAATTTCTAAAATGCCTTTGTGTTTGCTGCAGCTAACTGGATTACCTTGAACTCGGTGTTGGAACGGCCCCCACTTTGCGCAAAGCCTCTCCGCACATCTGACTCGATTTCGAAGGGGTAGAGGAAGAAATAACTGAAATGTTTTATGTCTCTCTCTCTCTCTCTCTCTCTCTCTCTCTCTCTCTCTAGTTTTCCCAACTTGTAACCCCCTTTAGCCACTTTCCTCCCCCTGCCCTAGTGAAACCACCGTCTGGTTTCTGAAGCCTCTCTCTCGACCAAAGATGGCATTCGCAAACCGGTCGTTTCGTTCGGCATATCAGCGGTCAGCACTTCATTGGAACGGCTAAATGGAGGGCGAAGGACGAATCGAAAACACAAAACGCTTCTGCCGAGTTTTCGATTGATTGTGAGGGAAAGTTTTTATGACAAGGGCAAAACGATGCATCAAACAAGCGTCTGGAACGATAACAGACCTTGGCGCGACAATTGCGGAACGAATTTCGGTTCGAACGGACTTTTCTGGAAAATTGGGGGGGGGGGGTACCTGGAATTTTCTACTATTTCTGTTTTCAGGAACCCACTGTTTTTGTAACAATTTATAATTTATTTAAATTTACATTAATTTAATTTCAAAACACAAAATAACTACAAACTACTTCGCCTGCACCAATTTGTGATCTGTATCCCTGTTCGTCTTTTGGTGTAAACAATGATTACAAAACTTGATATCCTACCCTCAGATCAGGTTCAAATTCTATATTTTCATCTTGTTTACATTTAACAAACTCGCAAACTAAATTACAAATAGTATAAAATAGGATAAAAACTACCTTAACAATGGAAGAAGGACGAGAGTGACAATGAGCAGGACCCGCCGTGGGTGGTCGGCGAAGGGGCGCGCGAGCGCCTCCATAGGCAGCTGAAAAGAGAGAAATGATCCAATCCCGGGGGCAAAAAAGGTTGATAAGACGAGAGATCGACAAAGTGTGGAACAAATAGAATGACAATTTAAGGCAAGTTTTTTTTGTTAATGTAAAAAACGCTGAAATCTTGAAAGTCAGAGAACGTAGACGAAAAGTGTGCTAGCACAGAAAAGTGATTGATGTGAGTCGAAGGGGTGTTTGGTTTTAGAAAGAAGTCTGTAGCAAATTGAGATAGAAAGAGAGAGAGAGAGAGAGAGAGAGAGAGAGAGAGAGAGAGAGGTACGAAAATAACAATGGGAGCCTGGTAAACTAGCGGCTTTGGCATTTTATATCCCTCAATGCCATAAAAGTCTCCTAAACGAGTATTTGGCGAGGAGAGAAGGTTTTATTGGGTTTTCTTTTTACTTGGGAAAAAACAGAGCAAACATCATGAGAATTGTAAGGCAGAGTTAGACAGAGAGATAAAGAGAGAGAGAGAGAAGCAGAGAAAAAAACAGAGATGGATACATAGACAGAGACAGAGAGAGGAAGAGAGAGAAGAGGGAGGGAGAGAGACAGAGAAGGAAAGAGGGAGAGAGACAGTGAGGGAAACAATGACACATAAAGAGAGAGAGAGAGTCCCAGATATAGAAGGTTAGAGGGTCAGACATAAAGATAAAGATAAAGAAGGAGACAGAAACAGAAAGAAAAAATGAAGAGAGATATATAGAGATTGAAAGAGAAAAGAGAGAGAAAGAGAGAGAGAGAGAAAGAGTGAGCAAGATAGAGAAAGAGAGACATAGACAGAGACAAGATAATTTCTTATAATTAAATTTAGATCTCCTGCTTGGCTGAGATACGTTTTCTATAAAAACTCACTTTTTTCTTTCGAAAGTTTCCTAAATCTTTTAGAAGTACGGTAAGTTTCATATATCAGAGCACTTAGAGTTAGTTTAATAGAATACGGCCCTCTATAGTAGTCTTGATCGAAAAACGTAACAACAACATCTAAGTGAAAACACAGGCAACAAAAAACCAGATCTTCAGTTTCTCTGATCTTTGTGATCTTCAAAAATCTCTAAAAAGGTGAAGAAGCAATTGGCGGCGACAGGTCGGTCCCCTCTGCCGTCACTTTTTTCTCTGCTCGAACGGTCTCTGTGGTTTACCGGTTCCAGCGGACGCGCGAAAGTGGCGTCAAACTCTGGCGGTCGTCTGCGGCGACGGCCGTTTTATAGTGAAGGAAAGTACGAAAACAGACGGCAGAGCGCGCCGCGAACGGTCGTCTTTGACGAATTTTGGGTGGAAAACAATTGCAGAAAGTGGAGTGGAAATTGAAAAGATAGAAATTTGTTTTAATGGAAACAAAGGTCATAGTAGTTAATTTACTTTTTTCGGTACTTTATTGAACTTGCATAGTAGCCTTTTTCTATAATGAAAAAGGACCACATGTGCTTATGGTTTGCAATACTAAGCATGGGAAGAATGTTTTGCCTCAAAATGTCCGACACCTTAAAGGAAAAGGACCTCGTAAAATAATTTTTCTGATTTTGCGATAAAAGTCTAGATCTCGCCGGTTTCATTCGACTATGTAGCCACTTAGTACATTCCGCCACCTGCTAGGCGTCGCGAAAAATATCTCTTTTGCCCATTTTGGATCAAAATGGACCGATTGAGAGCGCTTGAAATTTGTGGAAATTGCAATTTGAATTGCCGCCAACTCTGCGTTTCCCCATTTCCACATTCTCTTGCCCACTCTAGCCGTGTTTCCGTGCGGCAAACGCATAACGCCCGCGTATACGGGTTCCTTTTGCAGTCCAAATCATCTATTAGGGGTGTCTTTCAGAATCGTGGAAACGACATCTATTTGATGAAATGATTCTAAAGAGACTTTGAAAAATCAATTTTACGAGGTCCTTCCCCTTTAAGGCTAAGTATCGTTAAGATACCTGTATTGTGTTTACTACACACCCATATAATTGGAAATGGCCTGAAAACAAGGTATTAGATTTTCCACACTTTCAAAACCTGGTCCGACCTTGCCCTTACAAAAATTCGCTACTTGTATAGAAACGAAAACATAGTTCGCAGATAACTGCAATAATAAATGTTTCCGGAAAACACAAAAAAAGCAAAAAAGTGCTGTTCTTTGAGGTTTTTTGCCGAAGACTTTGTTTTTCGCGAAGAAATCGGTTTTGCTCTGATTCACAGTGTTTCTTAAAATGAAATCTTCAATGTATTAATATGGTTTCTTTCTTTTTGGTCAAATTTAAAAATCAATCTATCCAAATTAGACCTACCGTAACTCGGTGACAAAAAAATGACGTCGGCCAAACAGTTATAGGGAGGTCACATATATATTTATAGCCAATTCTAAAACTTTAACTTTTTTCTATATCCCAGGCTTGCTTTATTCTGGCTGAAGTTAGATGTATAAATTCATTTTTTTCTGTTTGACTACAACTTGCCTGAGAATCAACAGGAACTTTGAATTCGACGGAAACATTTGCGTAAATTTACAAATCCGCTCAAATATGTGTATCGAGGTGCCCAGGCTAGATTTTTTTTCACAAACATACGGTTCTTTATTAGGTTAATTCTGAAACTTGGGCTGGTTCTTGCCTGCAACTACCGTAATTCTTGGAAAAACAAGTGATTTGTACGCAAAAGTGCGTGTTGTTATGGTCAGCGCGACGCCTAGCAGGTGGCGGAATGTACTAAGTGGCTACATAGTCGAATGAAACCGGCTGCCAGTCTCAACAAACACACACGCTCTGTGCCACAGCCGAATGTCCCGGAACTTGTAAGACGATTGATGAACGACGAAAGATTTTCCTGCAAACAAGCGGTTTCTGCCCTTCGACCGCATTTCATTGCAGTTTTTTGTTGGTTTTCCCGGGGATGCACTTTGCGGCAGCGCGCCAAGATACGGCGATCTTCGGGTTGGCAAATGGAAAAATGGATTTTCAGCAAAATCAAAGCTTTGCGTGCTTGATTTTGTGAGTGTGTGTGAATGTGTGACGATATGATTGTGTAAATTTATTGTCTGTGTCCGTGAAACGGTGTACGTGTGAATTTAGGACATATGTGTGTGAACGTGTGAATGTGTGCATGTTTGCAGGTGAAAATATGTGTTCACGGGTGAGTGTGTGAGTGTGTGAATGTGTGAATGCGTGTGTGTGAGTCTATTAATGTATGTATGTGTGACTGTGTGTACGTGTGAAGGTTTTAATGTGTATGAGTGTGTGAATGTGTGAATGCTTGTGTGTGAGTCTGTATGTATGTAAATGCGTGTGTGTATGTGTGCGTAGGTGCGTGTATGTGAGAGTGTGAGTGTATAAGTGTGTTTGTGTGTATGTGAGTGCGTGCGTGCGTGTGTGGTCCCTTGTATATTGTGGAAATGTGAATGTGTGTGCGCGTGTAAATGTGCGAATATGTGAACGTGTGTAAAGGTGTGAAAGTGTGTGTGCTTTTATGTGGGAGTGTGTTAATGCGTTTAAGTGTATGCGTGTGTTGGCGTGTGCGTGGGTGAGAATGTGGGCGTTTGAGCTTGTGACTGTGTGACTATGTGGAAGTTTGAGTGTGAATGTGTAAAAATTTGAGCGTATGCGTGTGCGAGGATGTGATAATGTGTATACTTTCCTGTGTGTGTGTGTGTGTGTGTGTGTGTGTTCCTACCGATTCCGTGAAGCTTAATGCCACGAAAAATTGTTTAATCTGCCTTTCGCGGAATATTTTCGAAACTAAATTGAACCCGGCTAAAGCAAAATCGTCAGATGGGATTAATTGGTAAACTTAAAGCAGTTAAACGCAGAGTCAAAGGCTAGTATACTAAAACTGACTCATTTTTCTAACTGAAACCATAAAAGCAAAGACTGGCTATAGAAATCCACGGGGTGCAATGACAATGAACACCTTTGTTCGTTCTGTGATTGATTGGAACGACGGAAAGTACAAACTTTCTTTGGCTGCGAAGAGAAAACAACCTTCCGTGACGAAAATTTCTTAATTTATTGATGGGAAACATGCCAACTATTTTAAAATCGATTAAAAAGTATATTTCCTCAAATTATTTTTACACAAATTTAAAAGTATCTTTTAATTTATAGAGAAGGAGAGGAAAAGAGAAGAAAAGATACAATTGATACGAAACATTGGGAAAAGAAAAGAGAAAGAGAGAGAGAAAGACATAGAGAGAGAGAAAGAGAGAGAGAGAGAGAGAGAGAGAGAGAGAGAGAGAGAGAGAGAGAAAGAGTGAAAATGCGGCATCTCCAAGGAACGCGAAAAGGCCAGCATTCAGTCCACGGCTTCCTTTGGCGCTTTAGTACAATTGAGAAAAATTTCTTGTGGACCAGTTCTGCCAGTTATCTATTTGGTTCTGGTCCTGTCATTATCAGTGTAATCTGAATTCATCTTCTCGGCGAGAAAAGAAGCGCCCCTTCGTCCGTCATCGTTTTTTCCTACGCCGATCACTGAGGTCCTTCGCTGTGACCGGCGAAAAATGTCCAGCCGGCGAGAAAACGGCGGTCCAAGACATAGGGGAATCAAAGAGCGGTTCGAGAAAAGGAAAGCAAAAGAATTGCCTCCAGACGGGATTGAACCGTCGACCTTCTGTTTACGAGACAGACGCTCTGCCACTGAGCTATAGAGGCCCTGACGCTGTGGGATTCCCGCCGCTTTATGAGCAAGCGCCAGCCAGAACAGTGCATGAAGGGCGCCTTGTATTTATGGATGGCGTTTTATTTGATGGTATTTCGTTCCAAAAAACATTTGCTGAAATCTTCTGTGAAAAGGAAAAAGAAGCGGTCTTTACAGCGCCAACTGTGGGTCAGTGAAGTGCCGTCCGCAATGGCGACGTTGTTTTCAAGTTTTAGCAACTGACAGATTAGTGACACAACGATCAGGTCTACGGGAAAACAATTATTAAAAAGAAATTTTCTAGTTCAGAAGAAAGCAAAGAGTACGGTCCGGTGTGTAAGCGTTGATTGGAAGTGATGATTGGAAGAGGAGAAAACAGAAACTGCCGCTGATTCGAGCGAAAGGAGGCAGGTTGGTCGGCAGCGCCAAAGCCTTTCACATAGGTAAAGGGATCATCTAATCGTTAGGACCTTTAAAAAACTCTCCCCAGAGAATGTTTAATCTTTTTATTGATTTCTATTATAAATATAATCTAAATTCATATAATCAAAAATAATAATCTTGATTCTATTTTAAATTTAATAAGAGAAAGCAAATACATAGAGCATTTAAAAACAAAAAGTAAACGTTAACAAGGCGAAATGAAAAGTTTTCGAGTGCCGCATGATTTAAATCCAATAGCTGCATACTCGCTGTCTGCGCTCTCCACGCCAGAGATTTTGGAGATTTCTGAAACCCGTAAACAATCGGTACCCCCGCAGAACAAGAATTTAAAATCAGCTCCATTCCGTGTAATGGTAAGATATTGGCAGATGGACGGTGTCTAACAATCATTGGGCCAATCAATTTAAGTAAAATCGGCGGTGAGGTCCGAAAGGGGCACGTGGGGGCTCCCCGGCTACTCATGTGGTTCATATAAACTCATTTTTTTTAAATAATTTTTTTTGGGTAATTTGTTTGTGATTTCATTTGACCTCATTTTTGTTTTTTTAATCATTTGTTTTTGATTTCATTTGAACTCATTTTCATTTTTTTCATTTTTCATTTTTGAGTTTATTTGAACTCATTTTTGTGTTTTAATATTTTTTTTCATTTTTTGTTTTTGATTTCATTTAAACTCATTTTTGTTTCTTTAATATTTTTTTGATTATTTGTTTTTGATTTCATTTGAACTCATTTTTGTTTTTTTTTCACTTTTCAGTTTTTGAGTTCATTTGAACTTATTTTTGTTTCTTTAATATTTTTTTTTCATTTTTTTGTTTTTGATTTCATTTGAACTCATTTTTGTTTTTTTCATTTTTCATTTTTGAGTTCATTTGAACTCATTTTTGTTTTTCAATATTTTTTTTCATTTTTTTTTATTTTTGAGTTAATTTGAACTCATTTTTGTTTTTTAATATTTTTTTTTCATTTTTTGTTTCTGATTTTATTTAAACTAATTTTTGTTTCTTTAATATTTTTTTGTTATTTTTTGTTTTTGATTTCATTTGAACTCATTTTTGTTTTTTTAATTTTTTTTTAATTTTTTAATTTTTGGGTTAATTTGAACTCATTTTGACTTTTAAAAAACTAAATAAAAAGTCAGCATTAAAATACGGTTGGTTTTCCCAACTCCCTCGACTTTAAAAAAAAATAATTAAAAAGTCAGCTTTAAATGACAGTTGGTTTTCCCAACTTCATTGAAATTTATAAAAAAAATAATTAAAAAGTCAGCTTAAAAATACAGTTGGTTTTCCCAACTCCATTGAAATTTATAAAAAATAAATAAAAAGTCAGCTTTAAAATACAGTTGGTTTTCCCAACTCCCTTGACTTAAAAAAACTAGTTAAAAAGTCAGCTATAAAAATACAGTTGGTTTTCCCAACTCCATTGACATTTATAAAAAAAATAATTAAAAAGTCAGCATTAAATTACAGTTGGTTTTCCCAACTTCATTGAAATTTATAAAAAATAAATAAAAAGTCAGCTTTAAAAATACAGTTGGTTTTCCCAACTCCATTGAAATTTTAAAAAAAATAAATAAAAAGTCAGCATTAAAATACAGTTGGTTTTCCCAACTCCATTGAAATTTATAAATAATAAATAAAAAGTCAGCTTTAAAATACAGTTGGTTTTCCCAACTCCATTGAAATTTATAAAAAAAACTAGTTAAAAAGTCAGCTATAAAAATACAGTTGGTTTTCCCAACTCCATTGAAATTTATAAAAAAAAAAATTAAAAAGTCAGCATTAAATTACAGTTGGTTTTCCCAACTCCATTGAAATTTATAAAAAAAAAATAATTAAAAAGTCAGCTTAAAAAATACAGTTGGTTTTCCCAACTCCATTGAAATTTTAAAAAAAATAAATAAAAAGTCAGCATTAAAATACAGTTGGTTTTCCCAACTCCATTGAAATTTATAAAAAAAAAATAATTAAAAAGTCAGCATTAAATTACAGTTGGTTTTCCCAACTCCATTGAAATTTATAAAAAAAAAATAATTAAAAAGTCAGCTTAAAAAATACAGTTGGTTTTCCCAACTCCATTGAAATTTTAAAAAAAATAAATAAAAAGTCAGCATTAAAATACAGTTGGTTTTCCCAACTCCATTGAAATTTATAAATAATAAATAAGAAGTCAGCTTTAAAATACAGTTGGTTTTCCCAACTCCATTGAAATTTATAAAAAAAACTAGTTAAAAAGTCAGCTATAAAAATACAGTTGGTTTTCCCAACTCCATTGAAATTTATAAAAAAAATAATTAAAAAGTCAGCATTAAATTACAGTTGGTTTTCCCAACTCCATTGAAATTTATAAAAAAAAATAATTAAAAAGTCAGCTTAAAAAATACAGTTGGTTTTCCCAACTCCATTGAAATTTATAAAAAAAATAATAAAAAGTCAGCTTAAAAAATACAGTTGGTTTTCCCAACTCCATTGAAATTTATAAAAAAACTAATTAAAAAGTCAGTTATAAAAATACAGTTGGTTTTCCCAACTCCATTGAAATTTATAAAAAAAATAATAAAAAGTCAGCTTAAAAAATACAGTTGGTTTTCCCAACTCCATTGAAATTTATAAAAAAACTAATTAAAAAGTCAGTTATAAAAATACAGTTGGTTTTTCCCAACTCCCTTGACTGTTAAAAAAATAAATAAAAAGTCAGCTTGAAAAATACAGTTGGTTTTCCCAACTCCCTTGACTTTTAAAAAAAAAAATAATTAAAAAGTCAGCTTTAAAAATACATTTGGTTTTCCCAACTCCCTTGACTTTTAAAAAAATAAATAAAAAGTCAGCTTTAAAATACAGTTGGTTTTCCCAACTCCCTTGACTTTTAAAAAAATAATTAAAAAGTCAGCTTTAAAATACAGTTGGTTTTCCCAACTCCATTGAAATTTATAAAAAAAAATAATTAAAAAGTCAGCATTAAAATACAGTTGGTTTTCCCAACTTCCTTGACATTTATAAATAAATAATTAAAAAGTCAGCTATAAAAATACAGTTGGTTTTCCCAACTCCATTGAAATTTATAAAAAAAACTAGTTAAAAAGTCAGCTATAAAAATACAGTTGGTTTTCCCAACTCCTTTGAAATATATAAAAAATAAATAAAAAGTCAGCTTTAAAATACAGTTGGTTTTCCCAACTCCATTGAAATTTGTAAAAAATAAATAAAAAGTCAGCATTCAAATACAGTTGGTTTTCCCAACTCCCTTGACTTTTAAAAAAATAAGTAAAAAGTCAGCTTTAAAAATACAGTTGGTTTTCCCAACTTCATTGAAATTTATAAAAAAAATAATTAAAAAGTCAGCTTAAAAATACAGTTGGTTTTCCCAACTCCATTGAAATTTATAAAAAATAAATAAAAAGTCAGCTTTAAAATACAGTTGGTTTTCCCAACTCCATTGAAATTTATAAAAAAAATAATAAAAAGTCAGCTTAAAAAATACAGTTGGTTTTCCCAACTCCATTGAAATTTATAAAAAAACTAATTAAAAAGTCAGTTATAAAAATACAGTTGGTTTTTCCCAACTCCCTTGACTGTTAAAAAAATAAATAAAAAGTCAGCTTGAAAAATACAGTTGGTTTTCCCAACTCCCTTGACTTTTAAAAAAATAATTAAAAAGTCAGCTTTAAAAATACATTTGGTTTTCCCAACTCCCTTGACTTTTAAAAAAATAAATAAAAAGTCAGCTTTAAAATACAGTTGGTTTTCCCAACTCCCTTGACTTTTAAAAAAATAATTAAAAAGTCAGCTTTAAAATACAGTTGGTTTTCCCAACTCCATTGAAATTTATAAAAAAAATAATTAAAAAGTCAGCATTAAAATACAGTTGGTTTTCCCAACTTCCTTGACATTTATAAATAAATAATTAAAAAGTCAGCTATAAAAATACAGTTGGTTTTCCCAACTCCATTGAAATTTATAAAAAAAACTAGTTAAAAAGTCAGCTATAAAAATACAGTTGGTTTTCCCAACTCCATTGAAATTTATAAAAAATAAATAAGAAGTCAGCATTAAAATACAGTTGGTTTTCCCAACTCCCTTGACTTTTAAAAAAATAATTAAAAAGTCAGTTTAAAAAATACGGTTGGTTTTCCCAACTCCATTGACATTTATAAAAATGTCATAAAAAGATAAAAAGTCAGCATTAAAATACAGTTGGTTTTCCCAACTCCCTTGACTTAAAAAAAAATTGAAAAGTCAGCTTTAAAAATACAGTTGGTTTTCCCAACTCCATTGAAATTTGTAAAAAATAAATAAAAAGTCAGCATTCAAATACAGTTGGTTTTCCCAACTCCCTTGACTTTTAAAAAAATAATTAAAAAGTCAGCTATAAAAATACAGTTGGTTTTCCCAACTCCATTGAAATTTATAAAAAATAAATAAAAAGTCAGCATTAAATTACAGTTGGTTTTCCCAACTCCATTGAAATTTGTAAAAAATAAATAAAAAAACAGCATTCAAATACAGTTGGTTTTCCCAACTCCCTTGACTTTAAAAAAAATAATCAAAAAGTCAGCTATAAAAATACAGTTGGTTTTCCCAACTCCATTGAAATTTTTAAAAAAATAAATAAAAAGTCAGCATTAAAATACAGTTGGTTTTCCCAACTCCATTGAAATTTATAAAAAAAATAATAAAAAGTCAGCTTAAAAAATACAGTTGGTTTTCCCAACTCCATTGAAATTTATAAAAAAACTAATTAAAAAGTCAGTTATAAAAATACAGTTGGTTTTCCCAACTCCATTGAAATTTATAAAAAAACTAATTAAAAAGTCAGTTATAAAAATACAGTTGGTTTTCCCAACTCCATTGACATTTATAAAAAACATAATTAAAAAGTCAGCATTAAATTACAGTTGGTTTTTCCCAACTCCCTTGACTGTTAAAAAAATAAATAAAAAGTCAGCTTTAAAAATACAGTTGGTTTTCCCAACTCCCTTGACTTTTAAAAAAATAATTAAAAAGTCAGCTTTAAAAATACAGTTGGTTTTCCCAACTCCATTGACATTTATAAAAAAATAATTAAAAAGTCAGCTATAAAAATACAGTTGGTTTTCCCAACTCCATTGACCTAAAAAAAACTAATTAATAAGTCAGCTATAAAAATACAGTTGGTTTTCCCAACTCCATTGACATTTATAAAAAATAAATAAAAAGTCAGCTATAAAAAGACAGTTGGTTTTCCCAACTCCATTGACTTAAAAAAATAATTAAAAAGTCAGCTATAAAAATACAGTTGGTTTTCCCAACTCCTTTGAAATATATAAAAAATAAATAAAAAGTCAGCTATAAAAATACAGTTGGTTTTCCCAACTCCATTGAAATTTGTAAAAAATAAATAAAAAGTCAGCATTCAAATACAGTTGGTTTTCCCAACTCCCTTGACTTTTAAAAAAATAATTAAAAAGTCAGTTTAAAAAATACGGTTGGTTTTCCCAACTCCATTGACTTTTAAAAAAATAAGTAAAAAGTCAGCATTAAAATACAGTTGGTTTTCCCAACTCCCTTGACTTTTAAAAAAATATTTAAAAAGTCAGTTTAAAAAATACGGTTGGTTTTCCCAACTCCCTTGACTTAAAAAAAATTGAAAAGTCAGCTTTAAAAATACAGTTGGTTTTTCCAACTCCCTTGACTTTTAAAAAAATAATTTAAAAGTCAGCATTAAATTACAGTTGGTTTTCCCAACTCCCTTGACTTTTAAAAAAATAATTAAAAAGTCAGCTTTAAATGACAGTTGGTTTTCCCAACTCCATTGAAGTTTATAAAAAAAATAATTACAAAGTCAGCTTAAAATTTACAGTTGGTTTTCCCAACTCCATTGAAATTTATAAAAAATAAATAAAAAGTCAGCATTAAAATACATTTGGTTTTTCCCACTCCCTTGACTTTAAAAAAATCATTAAAAAGTCAGCTATAAAAATACAGTTGGTTTTTCCCACTCCCTTGACTTTAAAAAAATAAGTAAAAAGTCAGCTTTAAAAATACAGTTGGTTTTCCCAACTTCCTTGACTTTAAAAAAATAATCAAAAATTCAGCTATAAAAATACAGTTGGTTTTCCCAACTCCATTGAAATTTATAAAAAACTAATTAAAAAGTCAGCTATAAAAATAGAGTTGGTTTTCCCAACTTCCTTGACTTTAAAAAATAATCAAAAATTCAGCTATAAAAATACAGTTGGTTTTCCCAACTCCATTGAAATTTATAAAAAACTAATTAAAAAGTCAGCTATAAAAATACAGTTGGTTTTCCCAACTTCCTTGACTTTAAAAAAATAATCAAAAATTCAGCTATAAAAATACAGTTGGTTTTCCCAACTCCATTGAAATTTATAAAAAAAATAATTAAAAAGTCAGCATTAAATGACAGTTGGTTTTCCCAACTCCATTAAATATTATAAAAAATAAATAAAAAGTCAGCTTTAAAATACAGTTGGTTTTCCCAACTCCCTTGACTTTTAAAAAACTAAATAAAAAGTCAGCATTAAAATACGGTTGGTTTTCCCAACTCCCTTGACTTTTAAAAAAATAATTAAAAAGTCAGCTTTAAAAATACAGTTGGTTTTCCCAACTCCATTGAAATTTATAAAAAAAGAATTAAAAAGTCAGCTATAAAAATACAGTTGGTTTTCCCAACTCCCTTGACTTTTAAAAAAATAAGTAAAAAGTCAGCTTTAAAAATACAGTTGGTTTTCCCAACTTCCTTGACTTTAAAAAAATAATCAAAAATTCAGCTATAAAAATACAGTTGGTTTTCCCAACTCCATTGAAATTTATAAAAAACTAATTAAAAAGTCAGCTATAAAAATAGAGTTGGTTTTCCCAACTTCCTTGACTTTAAAAAAATAATCAAAAATTCAGCTATAAAAATACAGTTGGTTTTCCCAACTCCATTGAAATTTATAAAAAACTAATTAAAAAGTCAGCTATAAAAATACAGTTGGTTTTCCCAACTTCCTTGACTTTAAAAAAATAATCAAAAATTCAGCTATAAAAATACAGTTGGTTTTCCCAACTCCCTTGACTTTTAAAAAAATAATTAAAAAGTCAGCTTTAAATGACAGTTGGTTTTCCCAACTCCATTAAATATTATAAAAAATAAATAAAAAGTCAGCTTTAAAATACAGTTGGTTTTCCCAACTCCCTTGACTTTTAAAAAACTAAATAAAAAGTCAGCATTAAAATACGGTTGGTTTTCCCAACTCCCTTGACTTTTAAAAAAATAATTAAAAAGTCAGCTTTAAAAATACAGTTGGTTTTCCCAACTCCATTGAAATTTATAAAAAAAGAATTAAAAAGTCAGCTATAAAAATACAGTTGGTTTTCCCAACTCCATTGAAATTTATAAAAAATAAATAAAAAGTCAGCTTTAAAATACAGTTGGTTTTTCCAACTCCCTTGACATTTATAAAAAAATAAATAAAAAGTCAGCTATAAAAATACAGTTGGTTTTCCCAACTCCATTGACATTTATAAAAAAATAATTAAAAAGTCAGCATTAAAAATACAGTTGGTTTTCCCAACTCCATTTACCTAAAAAAAACTAATTAATAAGTCAGCTATAAAAATACAGTTGGTTTTCCCAACTCCATTGACATTTATAAAAAATAAATAAAAAGTCAGCTATAAAAATACAGTTGGTTTTCCCAACTCCATTGAAATTTGTAAAAAATAAATAAAAAGTCAGCATTCAAATACAGTTGGTTTTCCCAACTCCTTTGAAATTTATAAAAAATAAATAAAAAGTCAGCATTAACATACAGTTGGTTTTCCCAACTCCCTTGACTTTTAAAAAAATAATTAAAAAGTCAGTTTAAAAATACGGTTGGTTTTCCCAACTCCATTGACATTTATAAAAATGTCATAAAAAGATAAAAAGTCAGCATTAAATTACAGTTGGTTTTCCCAACTCCCTTGACTTTTAAAAAAATAATTAAAAAGTCAGTTTAAAAAATACGGTTGGTTTTCCCAACTCCCTTGACTTAAAAAAAAATTGAAAAGTCAGCTTTAAAAATACAGTTGGTTTTCCCAACTCCATTGAAATTTGTAAAAAATAAATAAAAAGTCAGCATTCAAATACAGTTGGTTTTCCCAACTCCATTGAAATTTGTAAAAAATAAATAAAAAAACAGCATTCAAATACAGTTGGTTTTCCCAACTCCCTTGACTTTTAAAAAAATAATTAAAAAGTCAGTTTAAAAAATACGGTTGGTTTTCCCAACTCCATTGACATTTATAAAAAATAAATAAAAAGTCAGCATTAAAATACAGTTGGTTTTCCCAACTCCCTTGACTTTTAAAAAAATAATTAAAAAGTCAGCTTAAAATTTACAGTTGGTTTTCCCAACTCCATTGAAATTTATAAAAAATAAATAAAAAGTCAGCATTAAAATACAGTTGGTTTTCCCAACTCCCTTTACTTTTAAAAAAATAATTAAAAAGTCAGTTTAAAAAATACGGTTGGTTTTCCCAACTCCATTGAAATTTATAAAAAAAATATATAAAAAGTCAGCATTAAATGACAGTTGGTTTTCCCAACTCCATTGAAATTTATAAAAAAATAATTAAAAAGTCAGCTATAAAAATACAGTTGGTTTTCCCAACTCCATTGAAATTTATAAAAAATAAATAAGAAGTCAGCATTCAAATACAGTTGGTTTTCCCAACTCCCTTGACTTTTAAAAAAATAATTAAAAAGTCAGTTTAAAAAATACGGTTGGTTTTCCCAACTCCATTGACATTTATAAAATATAAATAAAAAGTCAGCATTAAAATACAGTTGGTTTTCCCAACTCCCTTGACTTTTAAAAAAATAATTAAAAAGTCAGTTTAAAAAATACGGTTGGTTTTCCCAACTCCATTGACATTTATAAAAAATAAATAAAAAGTCAGCATTAAAATACAGTTGGTTTTCCCAACTCCCTTTACTTTTAAAAAAATAATTAAAAAGTCAGTTTAAAAAATACGGTTGGTTTTCCCAACTCCATTGACATTTATAAAAAATACATAAAAAGATAAAAAGTCAGCATTAAAATACATTTGGTTTTTCCCACTCCCTTGACTTTAAAAAAATCATTAAAAAGTCAGCTATAAAAATACAGTTGGTTTTTCCAACTCCCTTGACTTATAAAAAAATAATTAAAAAGTCAGCTTTAAATGACAGTTGGTTTTCCCAACTCCATTAAAATTTATAAAAAATAAATAAAAAGTCAGCTTTAAAATACAGTTGGTTTTTCCAACTCCCTTGATTTATAAAAAATAAATATAAAGTCAGCTTTAAAATACATTTGGTTTTTCCCACTCCCTTGACTTTAAAAAAATAAGTAAAAAGTCAGCTTTAAAAATACAGTTGGTTTTCCCAACTTCCTTGACTTTAAAAAAATAATCAAAAATTCAGCTATAAAAATACAGTTGGTTTTCCCAACTCCATTGAAATTTATAAAAAACTAATTAAAAAGTCAGCTATAAAAATACAGTTGGTTTTCCCAACTTCCTTGACTTTAAAAAAATAATCAAAAATTCAGCTATAAAAATACAGTTGGTTTTCCCAACTCCATTGAAATTTATAAAAAAAATATATAAAAAGTCAGCATTAAATGACAGTTGGTTTTCCCAACTCCATTGAAATTTATAAAAAAATAATTAAAAAGTCAGCTATAAAAATACAGTTGGTTTTCCCAACTCCATTGAAATTTATAAAAAATAAATAAGAAGTCAGCATTCAAATACAGTTGGTTTTCCCAACTCCCTTGACTTTTAAAAAAATAATTAAAAAGTCAGTTTAAAAAATACGGTTGGTTTTCCCAACTCCATTGACATTTATAAAATATAAATAAAAAGTCAGCATTAAAATACAGTTGGTTTTCCCAACTCCCTTGACTTTTAAAAAAATAATTAAAAAGTCAGTTTAAAAAATACGGTTGGTTTTCCCAACTCCATTGACATTTATAAAAAATAAATAAAAAGTCAGCATTAAAATACAGTTGGTTTTCCCAACTCCCTTTACTTTTAAAAAAATAATTAAAAAGTCAGTTTAAAAAATACGGTTGGTTTTCCCAACTCCATTGACATTTATAAAAAATACATAAAAAGATAAAAAGTCAGCATTAAAAATACATTTGGTTTTTCCCACTCCCTTGACTTTAAAAAAATCATTAAAAAGTCAGCTATAAAAATACAGTTGGTTTTTCCAACTCCCTTGACTTATAAAAAAATAATTAAAAAGTCAGCTTTAAAATGACAGTTGGTTTTCCCAACTCCATTAAAATTTATAAAAAATAAATAAAAAGTCAGCTTTAAAATACAGTTGGTTTTTCCAACTCTACTGAAAATTTTATAAAAAAAATAAATATAAAGTCAGCTTTAAAATACATTTGGTTTTTCCCACTCCCTTGACTTTAAAAAAATAAGTAAAAAGTCAGCTTTAAAAATACAGTTGGTTTTCCCAACTTCCTTGACTTTAAAAAAATAATCAAAAATTCAGCTATAAAAATACAGTTGGTTTTCCCAACTCCATTGAAATTTATAAAAAACTAATTAAAAAGTCAGCTATAAAAATACAGTTGGTTTTCCCAACTTCCTTTGACTTTAAAAAATAAATCAAAAATTCAGCTATAAAAATACAGTTGGTTTTCCCAACTCCATTGAAATTTATAAAAAACTAATTAAAAAGTCAGCTATAAAAATACAGTTGGTTTTCCCAACTCCATTGAAATTTATAAAAAAAAATAATTAAAAAGTCAGCATTAAATGACAGTTGGTTTTCCCAACTCCATTGAAATTTATAAAAAAATAATTAAAAAGTCAGCTATAAAAGTACAGTTGGTTTTCCCAACTCCATTGAAATTTATAAAAAAAATAATTAAAAAGTCAGCATTAAATGACAGTTGGTTTTCCCAACTCCATTGAAATTTATAAAAAAAATAATAAAAAGTCAGCTTAAAAAATACAGTTGGTTTTCCCAACTTCCTTGACTTTAAAAAAATAATCAAAAATTCAGCTATAAAAATACAGTTGGTTTTCCCAACTCCATTGAAATTTATAAAAAAATAATTAAAAAGTCAGCTATAAAAATACAGTTGGTTTTCCCAACTCCATTGAAATATATAAAAAATAAATAAAAAGTCAGCATTAAAATACAGTTGGTTTTCCCAACTCCATTGAAATTTATAAAAAATAAATAAAAAGTCAGCATTAAAATACAGTTGGTTTTCCCAACTCCTTTGAAATTTATAAAAAATAATTAAATAGTCAGCTTTAAAAATACAGTTGGTTTTCCCAACTCCATTGAAATTTATAAAAAAAGAATTAAAAAGTCAGCTATAAAAATACAGTTGGTTTTCCCAACTCCATTGAAATTTATAAAAAATAAATAAAAAGTCAGCTTTAAAATACAGTTGGTTTTTCCAACTCCCTTGAAATTTATAAAAAAATAATTAAAAAGTCCGCTATAAAAATACAGTTGGTTTTCCCAACTTCCTTTACTTTAAAAAAATAAATAAAAAGTCAGCATTAAAATACAGTTGGTTTTCCCAACTCCCTTGACTTTTAAAAAACTAAATAAAAAGTCAGCATTAAAATACGGTTGGTTTTCCCAACTCCCTTGACTTTTAAAAAACTAAATAAAAAGTCAGCTTTAAAAATACAGTTGGTTTTCCCAACTCCATTGAAATTTATAAAAAAATAATTAAAAAGTCCGCTATAAAAATACAGTTGGTTTTCCCAA
The DNA here is from genome assembly GCA_022343465.1 of Oscheius sp. G VE-2021. NCBI lineage: Eukaryota > Metazoa > Nematoda > Chromadorea > Rhabditida > Rhabditidae > Oscheius > Oscheius sp. G VE-2021. Next base: position 95,909 of record JAJQXH010000033.1, read on the forward strand.
CTTCCTTTACTTTAAAAAAATAATTAAAAAGTCAGCTATAAAAATACAGTTGGTTTTCCCAACTCCATTGAAATTTATAAAAAAAGAATTAAAAAGTCAGCTTTAAAAATACAGTTGGTTTTCCCAACTCCATTGAAATTTATAAAAAAAGAATTAAAAAGTCAGCTATAAAAATACAGTTGGTTTTCCCAACTCCTTTGAAATTTTTAAAAAATAATTAAAAAGTCAGCTATAAAAATACAGTTGGTTTTCCCAACTCCATTAATAATTATAAAAAAAAAGTCAGTTTTAAAATACAGTTGGTTTTCCCAACTCCTTTGAAATTTATAAAAAATAAATAAAAAGTCAGCTTTAAAATACAGTTGGTTTTCCCAACTCCCTTGACTTAAAAAAAATAATTAAAAAGTCAGCTTTAAAAATACAGTTGGTTTTCCCAACTCCATTGAAATTTATTTAAAAAATAATTAAAAAGTCAGCATTAAATTACAGTTGGTTTTCCCAACTCCCTTGACTTTTAAAAAAAACTAAATAAAAAGTCAGCATTAAAATACAGTTGGTTTTCCCAACTCCCTTGACTTTTAAAAAAATAATTAAAAAGTCAGCATTAAATTACAGTTGGTTTTCCCAACTCCCTTGACTTTTAAAAAAAACTAAATAAAAAGTCAGCTTTAAAAATACAGTTGGTTTTCCCAACTCCATTGAAATTTATAAAAAATAAATAAAAAGTCAGCATTAAAATACAGTTGGTTTTCCCAACTCCCTTGACTTTTAAAAAAATAATTAAAAAGTCAGCATTAAATTACAGTTGGTTTTCCCAACTCCCTTGACTTTTAAAAAAAACTAAATAAAAAGTCAGCTTTAAAAATACAGTTGGTTTTCCCAACTCCATTGAAATTTATAAAAAATAAATAAAAAGTCAGCATTAAAATACAGTTGGTTTTCCCAACTCCCTTGACTTTTAAAAAAATAATTAAAAAGTCAGCATTAAATTACAGTTGGTTTTCCCAACTCCCTTGACATTTATAAAAAAAACTAGTTAAAAAGTCAGCTATAAAAATACAGTTGGTTTTCCCAACTCCCTTGACTTTAAAAAAAATAATCAAAAAGTCAGCTATAAAAATACAGTTGGTTTTCCCAACTCCATTGAAATTTATAAAAAAAGAATTAAAAAGTCAGCTATAAAAATACAGTTGGTTTTCCCAACTCCATTGAAATTTATAAAAAAATAATTAAAAAGTCAGCTATAAAAATACAGTTGGTTTTCCCAACTCCCTTGACTTTTAAAAAAATAATTAAAAAGTCAGCTTTAAAAATACAGTTGGTTTTCCCAACTCCATTGAAATTTATAAAAAAAGAATTAAAAAGTCAGCTATAAAAATACAGTTGGTTTTCCCAACTCCATTGAAATTTATAAAAAATAAATAAAAAGTCAGCTTTAAAATACAGTTGGTTTTTCCAACTCCATTGAAATTTATAAAAAAATAATTAAAAAGTCAGCTATAAAAATACAGTTGGTTTTCCCAACTCCTTTGAAATTTTTAAAAAATAAATAAAAAGTCAGCTATAAAAATACAGTTGGTTTTCCCAACTCCATTAATAATTATTAAAAAAAAAAGTCAGCTTTAAAATACAGTTGGTTTTCCCAACTCCCTTGACTTTTAAAAAAATAATTAAAAAGTCAGCTTTAAATGACAGTTGGTTTTCCCAACTCCATTGAAATTTATAAAAAAAGAATTAAATAGTCAGCTATAAAAATACAGTTGGTTTTCCCAACTCCATTGAAATTTATAAAAAATAAATAAAAAGTCAGCTTAAAAATACAGTTGGTTTTCCCAACTCCCTTGACATAAAAAAATTAATTAAAAAGTCAGCTATAAAAATACAGTTGGTTTTCCCAACTCCCTTGACTTTTAAAAAAATAATTAAAAAGTCAGCTTTAAAAATACAGTTGGTTTTCCCAACTCCATTGAAATTTATTAAAAAAATATATAAAAAGTCAGCATTAAATTACAGTTGGTTTTCCCAACCTCTTTGAAATTTAAAAAAAATAAATAAAAAGTCAGCTTTAAAATACAGTTGGTTTTCCCAACTCCCCTGACTTAAAAAAAATAATTAAAAAGTCAGCTATAAAAATACAGTTGGTTTTCCCAACTCCTTTGAAATTTTTAAAAAATAAATAAAAGGTCAGCTATAAAAATACAGTTGGTTTTCCCAACTCCTTTGAAATTTATAAAAAATAAATAAAAAGTCAGCTTTAAAATACAGTTGGTTTTCCCAACTCCCCTGACTTAAAAAAAATAATTAAAAAGTCAGCTATAAAAATACAGTTGGTTTTCCCAACTCCTTTGAAATTTTTAAAAAATAAATAAAAAGTCAGCTATAAAAATACAGTTGGTTTTCCCAACTCCTTTGAAATTTATAAAAAATAAATAAAAAGTCAGCTATAAAAATACAGTTGGTTTTCCCAACTCCTTTGAAATTTATAAAAAATAAATAAAAAGTCAGCTATAAAAATACAGTTGGTTTTCCCAACTCCCTTGACTTTTAAAAAAATAATTAAAAAGTCAGCATTAAATTACAGTTGGTTTTCCCAACTCCCTTGACTTTTAAAAAACTAAATAAAAAGTCAGCATTAAAATACGGTTGGTTTTCCCAACTCCCTTGACTTTAAAAAAAACTAAATAAAAAGTCAGCTTTAAAAATACAGTTGGTTTTCCCAACTCCCTTGACTGTTAAAAAAATAAATAAAAAGTCAGCTTTAAAATACAGTTGGTTTTCCCAACTCCTTTGAAATATATAAAAAATAAATAAAAAGTCAGCTATAAAAAGACAGTTGGTTTTCCCAACTCCATTGAAATTTGTAAAAAATAAATAAAAAGTCAGCATTAAAATACAGTTGGTTTTCCCAACTCCCTTGACTTTAAAAAAAAACTAAATAAAAAGTCAGCTTTAAAAATACAGTTGGTTTTCCCAACTCCATTGAAATTTATAAAAAATAAATAAAAAGTCAGCATTAAAATACAGTTGGTTTTCCCAACTCCCTTGACTTTTAAAAAAATAATTAAAAAGTCAGCATTAAATGACAGTTGGTTTTCCCAACTCCACTGAAATTTATAAAAAATAAATAAAAACTCAGCTTTAAAATACAGTTGGTTTTCCCAACTCCCTTGACTTAAAAAAAATACATAAAAAGTCAGCTATAAAAATACAGTTGGTTTTCCCAACCTCTTTGAAATTTATAAAAAATAAATAAAAAGTCAGCTTTAAAATACAGTTGGTTTTCCCAACTCCATTGACATTTATAAAAAACATAATTAAAAAGTCAGCATTAAATTACAGTTGCTTTTTCCCAACTCCCTTGACTGTTAAAAAAATAAATAAAAAGTCAGCTTTAAAAATACAGTTGGTTTTCCCAACTCCATTGACTTTTAAAAAAATAATTAAAAAGTCAGCTTTAAAATACAGTTGGTTTTCCCAACTCCATTGAAATTTATAAAAAAAACTAGTTAAAAAGTCAGCTATAAAAATACAGTTGGTTTTCCCAACTCCATTGACATTTATAAAAAAATAATTAAAAAGTCAGCTATAAAAATACAGTTGGTTTTCCCAACTCTATTGAAATTTATAAAAAAAAATAATTAAAAAGTCAGCATTAAAATACAGTTGGTTTTCCCAACTCCCTTGACATTTATAAAAACATAATTAAAAAGTCAGCTATAAAAATACAGTTGGTTTTCCCAACTCCATTGAAATTTATAAAAAAAACTAGTTAAAAAGTCAGCTATAAAAATACAGTTGGTTTTCCCAACTCCATTGACATTTATAAAAAAATAATTAAAAAGTCAGCTATAAAAATACAGTTGGTTTTCCCAACTCCATTGAAATTTATAAAAAAAACTAGTTAAAAAGTCAGCTATAAAAATACAGTTGGTTTTCCCAACTCCATTGACATTTATAAAAAAATAATTAAAAAGTCAGCTATAAAAATACAGTTGGTTTTCCCAACTCCATTGAAATTTATAAAAAAAACTAGTTAAAAAGTCAGCTATAAAAATACAGTTGGTTTTCCCAACTCCATTGACATTTATAAAAAATAAATAAAAAGTCAGCTTTAAAATACAGTTGGTTTTCCCAACTCCATTGACATTTATAAAAAACATAATTAAAAAGTCAGCATTAAATTACAGTTGGTTTTTCCCAACTCCCTTGACTGTTAAAAAAATAAATAAAAAGTCAGCTTTAAAAATACAGTTGGTTTTCCCAACTCCATTGACTTTTAAAAAAATAATTAAAAAGTCAGCTTTAAAATACAGTTGGTTTTCCCAACTCCATTGAAATTTATAAAAAAAACTAGTTAAAAAGTCAGCTATAAAAATACAGTTGGTTTTCCCAACTCCATTGACATTTATAAAAAAATAATTAAAAAGTCAGCTATAAAAATACAGTTGGTTTTCCCAACTCTATTGAAATTTATAAAAAAAAATAATTAAAAAGTCAGCATTAAAATACAGTTGGTTTTCCCAACTCCATTGACATTTATAAAAAATAAATAAAAAGTCAGCTTTAAAATACAGTTGGTTTTCCCAACTCCATTGACATTTATAAAAAACATAATTAAAAAGTCAGCATTAAATTACAGTTGGTTTTTCCCAACTCCCTTGACTGTTAAAAAAATAAATAAAAAGTCAGCTTTAAAAATACAGTTGGTTTTCCCAACTCCATTGACTTTTAAAAAAATAATTAAAAAGTCAGCTTTAAAATACAGTTGGTTTTCCCAACTCCATTGAAATTTATAAAAAAAACTAGTTAAAAAGTCAGCTATAAAAATACAGTTGGTTTTCCCAACTCCATTGACATTTATAAAAAAATAATTAAAAAGTCAGCTATAAAAATACAGTTGGTTTTCCCAACTCCATTGAAATTTATAAAAAAAAATAATTAAAAAGTCAGCATTAAAATACAGTTGGTTTTCCCAACTCCCTTGACATTTATAAAAAAATAATTAAAAAGTCAGCTATAAAAATACAGTTGGTTTTCCCAACTCCATTGAAATTTATAAAAAAAACTAGTTAAAAAGTCAGCTATAAAAATACAGTTGGTTTTCCCAACTCCATTGACATTTATAAAAAAATAATTAAAAAGTCAGCTATAAAAATACAGTTGGTTTTCCCAACTCCATTGACATTTATAAAAAAATAATTAAAAAGTCAGCTATAAAAATACAGTTGGTTTTCCCAACTCCTTTGAAATATATAAAAAATAAATAAAAAGTCAGCTATAAAAAGACAGTTGGTTTTCCCAACTCCATTGAAATTTGTAAAAAATAAATAAAAAGTCAGCATTTAAATACAGTTGGTTTTCCCAACTCCCTTGACTTTAAAAAAAATATTCAAAAAGTCAGCTATAAAAATACAGTTGGTTTTCCCAACTACATTGAAATTTATAAAAAATAAATAAAAAGTCAGCATTCAAATACAGTTGGTTTTTCCAACTCCCTTGACTTTAAAAAAAATCATTAAAAAGTCAGCTATAAAAATACAGTTGGTTTTCCCAACTCCCTTGACTTTAAAAAAAATATTAAAAAGTCAGCATTAAAATACAGTTGGTTTTCCCAACTCCCTTGACTTTTAAAAAAATAATTAAAAAGTCAGTTTAAAAAATACGGTTGGTTTTCCCAACTCCCTTGACTTAAAAAAAATAATTAAAAAGTCAGCTATAAAAATACAGTTGCTTTTCCCAACTCCTTTGAAATTTATAAAAAATATATAAAAAGTCAGCTTTAAAATACAGTTGGTTTTCCCAACTCCATTGAAGTTTATAAAAAAAATAATTACAAAGTCAGCTTAAAATTTACAGTTGGTTTTCCCAACTCCATTGAAATTTATAAAAAATAAATAAAAAGTCAGCTTTAAATGACAGTTGGTTTTCCCAACTCCATTAAAATTTATAAAAAATAAATAAAAAGTCAGCTTTAAAATACATTTGGTTTTCCCAACTCCCTTGACTTTTAAAAAAATAAGTAAAAAGTCAGTTTAAAAAATACGGTTGGTTTTCCCAACTCCATTGAAATTTGTAAAAAATAAATAAAAAGTCAGCATTCAAATACAGTTGGTTTTCCCAACTCCCTTGACTTTAAAAAAAATAATCAAAAAGTCAGCTTTAAATGACAGTTGGTTTTCCCAACTCCATTGAAGTTTATAAAAAAAATAATTACAAAGTCAGCTTAAAATTTACAGTTGGTTTTCCCAACTCCATTGAAATTTATAAAAAATAAATAAAAAGTCAGCTTTAAATGACAGTTGGTTTTCCCAACTCCATTAAAATTTATAAAAAATAAATAAAAAGTCAGCTTTAAAATACATTTGGTTTTCCCAACTCCCTTGACTTTTAAAAAAATAAGTAAAAAGTCAGCATTAAATGACAGTTGGTTTTCCCAACTCCATTGAAATTTATAAAAAAATAATTAAAAAGTCAGCTATAAAAATACAGTTGGTTTTCCCAACTCCTTTGAAATTTATAAAAAATAAATAAAAAGTCAGCATTAAAATACAGTTGGTTTTCCCAACTCCCTTGACTTTTAAAAAAATAATTAAAAAGTCAGCATTAAATTACAGTTGGTTTTCCCAACTCCTTTGAAATTTATAAAAAATAATTAAAAAGTCAGCTATAAAAATACAGTTGGTTTTCCCAACTCCTTTGAAATTTATAAAAAATAAATAAAAAGTCAGCTTTAAAATACAGTTGGTTTTCCCAACTCCCTTGACTTAAAAAAAATAATTAAAAAGTCAGCTTTAAAAATACAGTTGGTTTTCCCAACTCCTTTGAAATTTATAAAAAATAATTAAAAAGTCAGCATTAAATTACAGTTGGTTTTCCCAACTCCCTTGACTTTTAAAAAAATAATTAAAAAGTCAGCTTTAAATGACAGTTGGTTTTCCCAACTCCATTGAAATTTATTAAAAAAATAATTAAAAAGTCAGCATTAAATTACAGTTGGTTTTCCCAACTCCCTTGACTTTTAAAAAAACTAAATAAAAAGTCAGCTTTAAAAATACAGTTGGTTTTCCCAACTCCATTGAAATTTATAAAAAATAAATAAAAAGTCAGCATTAAATTACAGTTGGTTTTCCCAACTCCCTTGACTTTTAAAAAAATATTTAAAAAGTCAGCATTAAATTACAGTTGGTTTTCCCAACTCCCTTGACTTTTAAAAAAATAATTAAAAAGTCAGCTTTAAAATACAGTTGGTTTTCCCAACTCCATTGACTTAAAAAAAATAAATAAAAAGTCAGCTATAAAAATACAGTTGGTTTTCCCAACTCCATTGACATTTATAAAAAACATAATTAAAAAGTCAGCATTAAATTACAGTTGCTTTTTCCCAACTCCCTTGACTGTTAAAAAAATAAATAAAAAGTCAGCTTTAAAAATACAGCTTTTTTTCCCAACTCCATTGACTTTTAAAAAAATAATTAAAAAGTCAGCTTTAAAATACAGTTGGTTTTCCCAACTCCATTGAAATTTATAAAAAAAACTAGTTAAAAAGTCAGCTATAAAAATACAGTTGGTTTTCCCAACTCCATTGACATTTATAAAAAAATAATTAAAAAGTCAGCTATAAAAATACAGTTGGTTTTCCCAACTCCATTGACTTTTAAAAAAATAATTAAAAAGTCAGCTTTAAAATACAGTTGGTTTTCCCAACTCCATTGAAATTTATAAAAAAAACTAGTTAAAAAGTCAGCTATAAAAATACAGTTGGTTTTCCCAACTCCATTGACTTTTAAAAAAATAATTAAAAAGTCAGCTTTAAAATACAGTTGGTTTTCCCAACTCCATTGAAATTTGTAAAAAATAAATAAAAAGTCAGCATTAAAATACAGTTGGTTTTCCCAACTCCCTTGACTTTTAAAAAAATAATTAAAAAGTCAGCATTAAATGACAGTTGGTTTTCCCAACTCCACTGAAATTTATAAAAAATAAATAAAAACTCAGCTTTAAAATACAGTTGGTTTTCCCAACTCCCTTGACTTTTAAAAAAATAATTAAAAAGTCAGCATTAAATGACAGTTGGTTTTCCCAACTCCACTGAAATTTATAAAAAATAAATAAAAAGTCAGCTTTAAAATACAGTTGGTTTTCCCAACTCCATTGACATTTATTAAAAACATAATTAAAAAGTCAGCATTAAATTACAGTTGGTTTTTCCCAACTCCCTTGACTGTTAAAAAAATAAATAAAAAGTCAGCTTTAAAAATACAGTTGGTTTTCCCAACTCCATTGACTTTTAAAAAAATAATTAAAAAGTCAGCTTTAAAATACAGTTGGTTTTCCCAACTCCATTGAAATTTATAAAAAATAAATAAAAAGTCAGCATTCAAATACAGTTGGTTTTCCCAACTCCCTTGACTTTAAAAAAAATAATCAAAAAGTCAGCTATAAAAATACAGTTGGTTTTCCCAACTCCATTGAAATTTATTAAAAAAATAATTAAAAAGTCAGCTTTAAATGACAGTTGGTTTTCCCAACTCCACTGAAATTTATAAAAAATAAATAAAAACTCAGCTTTAAAATACAGTTGGTTTTCCCAACTCCCTTGACTTAAAAAAAAATAAATAAAAAGTCAGCTTTAAATGACAGTTGGTTTTCCCAACTCCACTGAAATTTATAAAAAATAAATAAAAACTCAGCTTTAAAAATACAGTTGGTTTTCCCAACCTCTTTGAAATTTATAAAAAATAAATAAAAAGTCAGCATTCAAATACAGTTGGTTTTCCCAACTCCATTGAAATTTATAAAAAAAAATAATTAAAAAGTCAGCATTAAAATACAGTTGGTTTTCCCAACTCCCTTGACATTTATAAAAAAATAATTAAAAAGTCAGCTATAAAAATACAGTTGGTTTTCCCAACTCCATTGACATTTATAAAAAAATAATTAAAAAGTCAGCTATAAAAATACAGTTGGTTTTCCCAACTCCATTGAAATTTATAAAAAAAACTAGTTAAAAAGTCAGCTATAAAAAATACAGTTGGTTTTCCCAACTCCATTGACATTCTATAAAAAAAATAATTAAAAAGTCAGCTATAAAAATACAGTTGGTTTTCCCAACTCCTTTGAAATATATAAAAAATAAATAAAAAGTCAGCTATAAAAAGACAGTTGGTTTTCCCAACTCCATTGAAATTTGTAAAAAATAAATAAAAAGTCAGCATTCAAATACAGTTGGTTTTTCCAACTCCCTTGACTTTAAAAAAAATATTAAAAAGTCAGCTATAAAAAGACAGTTGGTTTTCCCAACTCCATTGAAATTTGTAAAAAATAAATAAAAAGTCAGCATTCAAATACAGTTGGTTTTTCCAACTCCCTTGACTTTAAAAAAAATATTAAAAAGTCAGCTTTAAAAATACAGTTGGTTTTCCCAACTCCATTGACATTTATAAAAATGTCATAAAAAGATAAAAAGTCAGCATTAAAATACAGTTGGTTTTCCCAACTCCCTTGACTTTTAAAAAAATAATTAAAAAGTCAGTTTAAAAAATACGGTTGGTTTTCCCAACTCCCTTGACTTAAAAAAAATAATTAAAAAGTCAGCTATAAAAATACAGTTGCTTTTCCCAACTCCTTTGAAATTTATAAAAAATATATAAAAAGTCAGCTTTAAAATACAGTTGGTTTTTCCAACTCCCTTGACTTTAAAAAAAATCATTAAAAAGTCAGCTATAAAAATACAGTTGGTTTTCCCAACTCCCTTGACTTTAAAAAAATATTAAAAAGTCAGCTTTAAAAATACAGTTGGTTTTCCCAACTCCATTGACATTTATAAAAATGTCATAAAAAGATAAAAAGTCAGCATTAAAATACAGTTGGTTTTCCCAACTCCCTTGACTTTTAAAAAAATAATTAAAAAGTCAGTTTAAAAAATACGGTTGGTTTTCCCAACTCCATTGAAATTTGTAAAAAATAAATAAAAAGTCAGCATTCAAATACAGTTGGTTTTCCCAACTCCCTTGACTTTAAAAAAAATAATCAAAAAGTCAGCTTTAAATGACAGTTGGTTTTCCCAACTCCATTGAAGTTTATAAAAAAAATAATTACAAAGTCAGCTTAAAATTTACAGTTGGTTTTCCCAACTCCATTGAAATTTATAAAAAATAAATAAAAAGTCAGCTTTAAAATACATTTGGTTTTCCCAACTCCCTTGACTTTTAAAAAAATAAGTAAAAAGTCCGCTTTAAAAATACAGTTGGTTTTCCCAACTCCATTGAAATTTATAAAAAAAATAATTAAAAAGTCAGCATTAAATGACAGTTGGTTTTCCCAACTCCATTGAAATTTATAAAAAATAAATAAAAAGTCAGCTCTAAAATACAGTTGGTTTTCCCAACTCCATTGAAATTTATAAAAAAAATAATTAAAAAGTCAGCATTAAATGACAGTTGGTTTTCCCAACTCCATTGAAATTTATAAAAAACTAATTAAAAAGTCAGCTTTAAAAATACAGTTGGTTTTCCCAACTCCATTGACATTTATAAAAATGTCATAAAAAGATAAAAAGTCAGCATTAAAATACAGTTGGTTTTCCCAACTCCCTTGACTTTTAAAAAAATAATTAAAAAGTCAGTTTAAAAAATACGGTTGGTTTTCCCAACTCCATTGAAATTTGTAAAAAATAAATAAAAAGTCAGCATTCAAATACAGTTGGTTTTCCCAACTCCCTTGACTTTAAAAAAAATAATCAAAAAGTCAGCTTTAAATGACAGTTGGTTTTCCCAACTCCATTGAAGTTTATAAAAAAAATAATTACAAAGTCAGCTTAAAATTTACAGTTGGTTTTCCCAACTCCATTGAAATTTATAAAAAATAAATAAAAAGTCAGCTTTAAATGACAGTTGGTTTTCCCAACTCCATTAAAATTTATAAAAAATAAATAAAAAGTCAGCTTTAAAATACAGTTGGTTTTCCCAACTCCCTTGACTTTTAAAAAACTAAATAAAAAGTCAGCTTTAAATGACAGTTGGTTTTCCCAACTCCATTGACATTTATAAAAAACTAATTAAAAAGTCAGCTATAAAAATACAGTTGGTTTTCCCAATTCCATTGACATTTATAAAAAAATAATTAAAAAGTCAGCTATAAAAATACAGTTGGTTTTCCCAACTCCATTGAAATTTATAAAAAATAAATAAAAAGTCAGCATTCAAATACAGTTGGTTTTCCCAACTCCCTTGACTTTTAAAAAAATAAGTAAAAAGTCAGCTTTAAAAATACAGTTGGTTTTCCCAACTCCATTGAAATTTATAAAAAAAATATATAAAAAGTCAGCATTAAATGACAGTTGGTTTTCCCAACTCCATTGAAATTTATAAAAAAATAATTAAAAAGTCAGCTATAAAAATACAGTTGGTTTTCCCAACTCCATTGAAATTTATAAAAAATAAATAAGAAGTCAGCATTCAAATACAGTTGGTTTTCCCAACTCCCTTGACTTTTAAAAAAATAAGTAAAAAGTCAGCTTTAAAAATACAGTTGGTTTTCCGAACTCCATTGAAATTTATAAAAAAAATATATAAAAAGTCAGCATTAAATGACAGTTGGTTTTCCCAACTCCATTGAAATTTATAAAAAAATAATTAAAAAGTCAGCTATAAAAATACGGTTGGTTTTCCCAACTCCATTGAAATTTATAAAAAATAAATAAAAAGTCAGCATTAAAATACAGTTGGTTTTCCCAACTCCCTTGACTTTTAAAAAAATAAGTAAAAAGTCAGCTTTAAAAATACAGTTGGTTTTCCCAACTCCATTGAAATTTATAAAACATAAATAAAAAGTCAGCATTAAAATACAGTTGGTTTTCCCAACTCCCTTGACTTTTAAAAAAATAATTAAAAAGTCAGTTTAAAAAATACGGTTGGTTTTCCCAACTCCCTTGACTTAAAAAAAATAATTAAAAAGTCAGCTATAAAAATACAGTTGCTTTTCCCAACTCCTTTGAAATTTATAAAAAATATATAAAAAGTCAGCTTTAAAATACAGTTGGTTTTTCCAACTCCCTTGACTTTAAAAAAAATCATTAAAAAGTCAGCTATAAAAATACAGTTGGTTTTCCCAACTCCCTTGACTTTAAAAAAAATATTAAAAAGTCAGCTTTAAAAATACAGTTGGTTTTCCCAACTCCCTTGACTTTTAAAAAAATAATTAAAAAGTCAGTTTAAAAAATACGGTTGGTTTTCCCAACTCCATTGACATTTATAAACATGTCATAAAAAGATAAAAAGTCAGCATTAAAATACAGTTGGTTTTCCCAACTCCCTTGACTTTTAAAAAAATAATTAAAAAGTCAGTTTAAAAAATACGGTTGGTTTTCCCAACTCCATTGACATTTATAAACATGTCATAAAAAGATAAAAAGTCAGCTATAAAAATACAGTTGGTTTTCCCAACTCCCTTGACTTTAAAAAAAATAATCAAAAAGTCAGCTTTAAATGACAGTTGGTTTTCCCAACTCCATTGAAGTTTATAAAAAAAATAATTACAAAGTCAGCTTAAAATTTACAGTTGGTTTTCCCAACTCCATTAAAATTTATAAAAAATAAATAAAAAGTCAGCTTTAAAATACATTTGGTTTTCCCAACTCCCTTGACTTTTAAAAAAATAAGTAAAAAGTCCGCTTTAAAAATACAGTTGGTTTTCCCAACTCCATTGAAATTTATAAAAAAAATAATTAAAAAGTCAGCATTAAATGACAGTTGGTTTTCCCAACTCCATTGAAATTTATAAAAAAATAATTAAAAAGTCAGCTATAAAAATACAGTTGGTTTTCCCAATTCCATTGAAATTTATAAAAAATATATAAAAAGTCAGCATTAAAATACATTTGGTTTTCCCAACTCCCTTGACTTTTAAAAAAATAAGTAAAAAGTCAGCTTTAAAAATACAGTTGGTTTTCCCAACTCCATTGAAATTTATAAAAAACTAATTAAAAAGTCAGCTATAAAAATACAGTTGGTTTTCCCAACTCCATTGAAATTTATAAAAAACTAATTAAAAAGTCAGCTTTAAAAATACAGTTGGTTTTCCCAACTCCATTGACATTTATAAAAATGTCATAAAAAGATAAAAAGTCAGCATTAAAATACAGTTGGTTTTCCCAACTCCCTTGACTTTTAAAAAAATAATTAAAAAGTCAGTTTAAAAAATACGGTTGGTTTTCCCAACTCCATTGAAATTTGTAAAAAATAAATAAAAAGTCAGCATTCAAATACAGTTGGTTTTCTCCAACTCCCTTGACTTTTAAAAAAAATAATCAAAAAGTCAGCTTTAAATGACAGTTGGTTTTCCCAACTCCATTGAAGTTTATAAAAAAAATAATTACAAAGTCAGCTTAAAATTTACAGTTGGTTTTCCCAACTCCATTGAAATTTATAAAAAATAAATAAAAAGTCAGCTTTAAAATACAGTTGGTTTTCCCAACTCCATTGACTTTTAAAAAAATAAATAAAAAGTCAGCTTTAAAATACAGTTGGTTTTCCCAACTCCATTAAATATTATAAAAAATAAATAAAAAGTCAGCTTTAAAATACAGTTGGTTTTCCCAACTCCCTTGACTTTTAAAAAACTAAATAAAAAGTCAGCTTTAAAAATACAGTTGGTTTTCCCAACTCCATTGACATTTATAAAAAACTAATTAAAAAGTCAGCTATAAAAATACAGTTGGTTTTCCCAACTCCATTGACATTTATAAAAAAATAATTAAAAAGTCAGCTATAAAAATACAGTTGGTTTTCCCAACTCCATTGAAATTTATAAAAAATAAATAAAAAGTCAGCATTCAAATACAGTTGGTTTTCCCAACTCCCTTGACTTTTAAAAAAATAAGTAAAAAGTCAGCTTTAAAAATACAGTTGGTTTTCCCAACTCCATTGAAATTTATAAAACATAAATAAAAAGTCAGCATTAAAATACAGTTGGTTTTCCCAACTCCTTTGAAATTTATAAAAAATAATTAAAAAGTCAGCTTTAAAAATACAGTTGGTTTTCCCAACTCCATTAAATATTATAAAAAATAAATAAAAAGTCAGCTTTAAAATACAGTTGGTTTTCCCAACTCCATTGACATTTATAAAAAACTAATTAAAAAGTCAGCTATAAAAATACAGTTGGTTTTCCCAACTCCATTGACATTTATAAAAAAATAATTAAAAAGTCAGCTATAAAAATACAGTTGGTTTTCCCAACTCCATTGAAATTTATAAAAAATAAATAAAAAGTCAGCATTAAATTACAGTTGGTTTTCCCAACTCCCTTGACTTTTAAAAAAACTAAATAAAAAGTCAGCTTTAAAAATACAGTTGGTTTTCCCAACTCCATTGAAATTTATAAAAAAAATAATTAAAAAGTCAGCTTTAAAATACAGTTGGTTTTCCCAACTCCATTGAAATTTATAAAAAATAAATAAAAAGTCAGCATTAAATTACAGTTGGTTTTCCCAACTCCCTTGACTTTTAAAAAAACTAAATAAAAAGTCAGCTTTAAAAATACAGTTGGTTTTCCCAACTCCATTGAAATTTATAAAAAAAAATAATTAAAAAGTCAGCTTTAAAATACAGTTGGTTTTCCCAACTCCATTGAAATTTATAAAAAATAAATAAAAAGTCAGCTTTAAAATACAGTTGGTTTTCCCAACTCCCTTGACTTTTAAAAAAATAATTAAAAAGTCAGCTTTAAAAATACAGTTGGTTTTCCCAACTCCCTTGACTTTTAAAAAAATAATAAAAAGTCAGCTATAAAAATACAGTTGGTTTTCCCAACTCCATTGAAATTTATAAAAAATAAATAAAAAGTCAGCTTTAAAATACAGTTGGTTTTTCCAACTCCCTTGAAATTTATAAAAAAATAATTAAAAAGTCAGCTATAAAAATACAGTTGGTTTTCCCAACTCCTTTGAAATTTATAAAAAATAAATAAAAAGTCAGCTATAAAAATACAGTTGGTTTTCCCAACTTTCTTGAAATTTATAAAAAAATAACTAAAAAGTCAGCTATAAAAAGACAGTTGGTTTTTCCAACTTCATTGAAATTTATAAAAAAATAATTAAAAAGTCAGCTATAAAAATACAGTTAGTTTTCCCAACTCCTTTGAAATTTATAAAAAATAAATAAAAAGTCAGCTTAAAAATACAGTTGGTTTTCCCAACTCCCTTGACTTTTAAAAAAATAATAAAAAGTCAGCTATAAAAATACAGTTGGTTTTCCCAACTCCATTGAAATTTATAAAAAATAAATAAAAAGTCAGCTTTAAAATACAGTTGGTTTTCCCAACTCCATTAAAATTTATAAAAAATAAATAAAAAGTCAGCTTTAAAATACATTTGGTTTTCCCAACTCCCTTGACTTTTAAAAAAATAAGTAAAAAGTCCGCTTTAAAAATACAGTTGGTTTTCCCAACTCCATTAAATATTATAAAAAATAAATAAAAAGTCAGCTTTAAAATACAGTTGGTTTTCCCAACTCCCTTGACTTTTAAAAAACTAAATAAAAAGTCAGCTTTAAAAATACAGTTGGTTTTCCCAACTCCATTGACATTTATAAAAAACTAATTAAAAAGTCAGCTATAAAAAAATACAGTTGGTTTTCCAACTCCATTGAAATTTATAAAAAATCAAATAAAAAGTCAGCTTTAAAAATACAGTTGGTTTTTTCCCAACTCCATTGAAATTTATAAAAAAAATATATAAAAAGTCAGGCATTAAATGACAGTTGGTTTTCCCAACTCCACATTGAAATTTATAAAAAAATAATTAAAAAAGTCAGCTATAAAAATACAGTTAGGTTTTCCCAACTCCATTGAAATTTATAAAAAATAAATAAGAAGTCAGCATTCAAAATACAGTTGGTTTTTCCCAACTCCCTTGACTTTTAAAAAATAGCAGTAAAAAGTCAGCTTTAAAAATACAGTTGGTTTTCCGAACTCCATTGAAATTTATAAAAAAAATATATAAAAAGTCAGCATTAAATGACAGTTGGATTTTCCCAACTCCATTGAAATTTATAAAAAATAATTAAAAAGTCAGCTATAAAAATACAATGGTTGGTTTTCCCAACTCCATTGAAATTTATAAAAAATAAATAAAAAGTCAGCATTAAAATACAGTTGGTTTTCCCAACTCCCTTGACTTTTAAAAAAATAAGTAAAAAGTCAGCTTTAAAAACACAGTTGGTTTTCCCAACTCCATTGAAATTTATAAAAAAAATATATAAAAAGTCAGCATTAAATGACAGTTGGTTTTCCCAACTCCATTGAAATTTATAAAAAAAAATAATTAAAAAGTCAGCTATAAAAATACAGTTGGTTTTCCCAACTCCATTGAAATTTATAAAAAATAAATAAGAAGTCAGCATTCAAATACAGTTAGTTTTCCCAAACTCGCCAAAACATTTAAAAAGTAAGTAAAAAGTCAGCTTTAAAAATACAGTTGGTTTTCCCAACTCCATTGAAATTTATAAAACATAAATAAAAAGTCAGCATTAAAATACAGTTAGTTTTCCCAACTCCTTTGAAATTTATAAAAAATAATTAAAAAGTCAGCTTTAAAAATACGATTGGTTTTCCCAACTCCCATTTAAATATTATAAAAAATAAAATAAAAAGTCAGCTTTAAAATACAGTTGGTTTTCCCAACTCCATTGACATTTATAAAAAACTAATTAAAAGTCAGCTATAAAAATACAGTTGAACTTTCCCTCAACTCCATTGACATTTATAAAAAAATAATTAAAAAGTCAGCTATAAAAATACAGTTGGTTTTCCCAACTCCATTGAAATTTATAAAAAATAAATAAAAAGTCAGCATTAAATTACAGTTGGTTTTCTTAACTCCCATGATTTTTAAAAAATAAGTAAAAAGTCAGCTATAAAAATACAGTTGGTTTTCCCAACTAATTGAAATTTATAAAAAATAAATAAAAAGTCAGCATTAAATTACAGTTGGTTTTCCCAACTCCCTTGACTTTTAAAAAAACTAAATAAAAAGTCAGCTTTTAAAAATACAATTCGTTTTTCCCAACTCCATTGAAATTTATAAAAAAAATAATTTAAAAAGTCAACTTTAAAATACGAGTTGATTTTCCCAACTCCATTGAAATTTATAAAAAATAAATAAAAAAGTCAAACGCTTTAAAATACAGTTGGCTTTCCAACTCCCTTGACTTTTAAAAAATAATTAAAAAGTCAGCTTTAAAAATACAGTTGGTTTTTCTCAACTCCCTTGACTTTAAAAAATAATAAGTAAAAAGTCAGCTATAAAAAAATACAGTTGGTTTTCCCAACTCCCTTGACTTTAAAAAAA